>OY856412.1:730791747-731161747 GCA_963693085.1 Alisma plantago-aquatica
AAATCTAGAAACATATTATCTTTCATTTCTTAAACTCTTATTTTCTACTCTATCATTTCTGGAGACCTATACTCTGGGTCTCAAAGCCTACACCAAAGTGTCTGGATCATAAATATCTTATCTGAATTCCTCTCATCACACTCGTGGATGAGATTAAATACATGCTCTAATCTTAAGTATCTTTTACTTACGATTTTTATCTATTTGTGGCCACCATTATACAATAAGTCCTCCTCTGTTGACACTAAAGTGTCCTCTATGGTGCAGCGCACCCTCTATTGGAACAACATGCCCTTTGCTGACACTGAAGTGTCCTCTATAGTGCAATGCACCCTCTGTTGGCACAACATGCCCTCTGTTGACATCGAAGTATCCTCTATGGTGCAACACACCCTCTGTTGGCATAAATGCCCTCTGTGACACCCGTAGTGTCTGGCGCAGTGTGCCCTCTGAATCGTACCGGGACTCTCTCAATGAGGACTTATTATATAATGTATTATGTGTAGGTTTTGAATTAATTATATTAAGTCTATCTTTACTAAACTTTGAATCTAAACTTATCTAAAACTGAGTACTAAACATGTACTTAGTTTTGCTGAAATCCGAATCTGAATCTTTGCTCTTTCAAATCTGAACTGAATCTATTATGGAATTTGGATATGTATTTCAAATTACAACATAATTGAGATTGGGTCTATAACCCATATCATGTATCTTTATTCAAAATCTGGCTACTCACACAGTGAGTAGTCTAGGTATGAATCTAAATCTCTTATTCTTAAGTTCTAAACTGAATTCATTGCTGGAGTTGAACATTTATCTCATTATCTGGGTAAACTTTATTCTAAAACTCTTATTTGGTAAGATTACTTTATTATACCAATTATATTATAAATGAGTCTAATGTCTTATGAGAAAGGATCTAACATGAATATAGAAATACTAAGTATACAAAGTATCTTATGGCAAGCTTATGAAAGTATCATAAGTACAACATATCTAAAAATACCAATTTTTACAAGATGGTTTAATCCTTCTTATAAAATATGATGTTACCCTGAAACTTTACATATGAACTTACATAATAAACCTTAAATAGCAAAATAGAAATCTTATAAAATATTGTATTGACGCCTAATCATAACTTAGTGTGTCATTATCTTATAATGCCATCATGAACTCATTTTTACAATACATTACTAATAACACCCAAATTAGCACATATTTTCTTTGCATTTTATCTATAGTTTTGTGCCACTTTAGTCTTAATATGCACTCTTTTGTTCATGTTTTATGCTTTCTGTCTCGAATTAGATAAAAGTAGTAAAAAATAGCCAATAATATAGCTAATTAGCCAATTTTTGACTTACAGGCACCGAAACTAGCTAATTTTGGGACTCTCAAGTACCAAACCTGAAAAGATAAGAATTCCAGTGGCTGCCCAATAGGGTCTGCCCGATAGGTCCTGTCTGATACGACTGCCCGATACGGCTGCCCGATACAGCCTGCCCGATACGGCCTGCCCGATACAGCTTGCCTGATACGGCCTGCCCGATACGGTTTGCCCGATACGGCTGCCCGATACGGCCTTCCCGATACAGTTGCCTGAAACTCCCCCTGCCCGACACGGTCTTCGAGTGACAGTCATATTGGCCCACCCGATGCCTCAAGATCGAAGCCACGGATGAAGGACACGTGGACCAATAAAAGCTACAACTCCCATCAACTCGCTGCCTATAAATAGTAGCTGCCAACCTACAAAGAAAGGGGGAGCCAGAGGGAGGACCCTGTAAGAGCTAGTTCCTAGACCAAGGAGCTAGTGTGTCGAGTTCCCCAAAAGTCTACTGCCCGATACGGTTTCCCGATACGGTTTGCCCGATACAGTCTGCCCGATACGGTCTGCCCGACACGGCCTGCCCGCTATGGCCTGCCCGATACGGCCTGCCCGATACGGTCTGCCTGATACGGCCTGCCCGATACGGTCTAGAGAGAGATAGCCGAGGAGTCTAGAGGGATAAAGAGAAGACCAAAGGGCCTAGATCCGACCTGCACAGAGGTCGAGGAGCGAGAGTCACCTCTCCTCTACAGGCTATATCTCTTCCCCCTTCTCTTTCATTCTACTGCACTCCTTTGTTTCTTGTACAAACGATGTTTAACCATCTTTGTTCGGTGCCTGCTATGCTTGTCTATGGCTAGTTAGATCCTTCTTGGCTATGTAGCCCAATCTGGGCATGTTTATATACTTTTGCCTTAAGCAAGTAGATTCATATCAGATCTAGTATGTTGCATGTTCTATTTTCTCTTTCCAAGTTATGATTGCTAGTTTGGTTGATCTCTTACTCGCTTGAACTGCTATTTCTGCCTGTATTGAGAGATCCGTTGTAGGAATAGCTAAGAGACGATAGTTTGGATCCGAACCTGAGAGGGGGAAGATCCGAGGTATTCTGTTCCTAACACCCTGGAATATCCTAAGACCCGAGAGGGAACTTAGTGTATTCTGAGGTGTTGATATGTCATTCCTCGAGAGAGGGTCATTGACATATTGTTGATGGTTTTAGTCACGTATCGCGACAGTGAGTGGGACGACCCCACATGACAGATGCCACCGTGCATACTAGATGCTTGTTTGGGTGTTCAAGGGTTGTCTATGCCCGAGAACGAGTGCATAGACTGCCTCGTTTGTGGTTACATAGCCAGGAACTCTCTTTCTCTGATTAGTAGACTCACGAGCTCTATTTTGTTTTGTTTTCTTTTCTTTGTTTTGTTTTATATCGTGACAACCCGCTAGACTAGTTCTAGCAATTACTTTTATTGACTATCATCTTGGCTTATCTGACTAAAGAACAAGATCGGTGGCGTCCTAAACGTCACGACGTCCCTGTGTTCGACCCCGTATATCTACTTCGACCCCGTAATAAAGTTGTGGGGGCCTAGAAGGTTTCGGGTTATAAATTTAAAGCTTGATTCCTTCCTTTGTCCCGCGTTCATTTCTGGATGCGTGAAAAAGGTCGATCAACTTTTGGCGCCGTTGCTGGGGACGTGGTTTTCCACTTTTACATGCCTAGTAGATTTTTGTTCTGTCATTATAAGTCTGTATATACATGCATAGTTTTCCTCTTGCTTTACACATACTTGTTCATATATACTAAATCGCTTTTCTTTTTCTCATACCTTTTTTTCAGCCATGGACCTTGCTTCCGCAAGACAAGTCATCTTGTCCACCTGTCCTCCTGAGTTTTTCCATAGTTCCGACTGCTGGCAAATAATTGAAGGTTGTGCTCTACAACTAGTCGAGTTATACTCACCTCCACCGTCGTCATATGTTGAAATTCCAACAAAGGAGACTGCCAGTCAACCATCGACCCCCATTCTATCATGGGATCAAGAACTAATTAAGGCAGTGGAGTTGGCTGGGGAAAGTATTCAAGCACTCACCTCCTTAGCCCCTCATCTCCAAGAAGATGTCGATCCAATGCAACAACTGCTAGAAGAGAAGGATCATCATCTCAAAGTAGCCACCGAGGTTGCAGACCGCAGCAGTAGTATACTTCAAACTGTTGAACAAGGATTCATCCTAAAGCATCAGTTTGATACAGCATGTTCCCTTTATATGTGCATGGCAGAATCGACGGGTCTCAAAAGCATTGCTGCTTAAGTAAAACAACTTCATGATAAAGATGTTGAATAAGACAGGAGGCTCTAAGAGCTCATTGATTTAGTTACAATCCAATTACAACTGCCATCAAAAGGCAATGAAGTTGTTAGTCATCAAGACCATCCCATTGGGTCTGAAGTGGAGTATGCACCATCATCCTATTCAGACCATCAACTGGATTCACTAGGATTTTTCTGTGAAGACCAATCCACTTGGGGAAGCCCTTCATTCTACCCAGATGACCCAGCTGATGAACCAGTAGAAGCAATGAGTCATAGACATGAATGGATCTATGATGACGACGATGAAGACTCGAAAAGCCAATCGACCTCACAACCAAAAGGTTGGTTTGAGGAACCAGAGTCAGATATTAAACCAGACCAGAGTGACATTTCTCATATTGAGACTTGTCATTTCGCTTTGAGCAATACGCCAACCATGGTTTGGAACAATTTTTTCGACGACGACGACGACAGCAGCTCGACGTGGAGCAGTGAGTATAGTAACGAAGACGAGTTGGAGCAGCACGAGCCATCATTCACCACCACCCCTTTACAAGGCTTGGTGGATGTAAAGGGGGTAGGATGGACGGTTCACTACAACATGGCTGCTGAGCATGAAGACACCCCTGACTCCACGCCAGATGATAAGCTTGGGGTGGTAGGACCACAAACAGATTCTTCAGGGGGGGTACTTTTTGCTCAGAAGATGATTGGATGACTCAGACAGTACATGAAGATTTATCTGAGCATCCAACCTCAAGTGTAGAGATGGAGAGAGAAGATATGAGTCCTCAAGATGACGTCTAACCTCTCTCATCTATCTCATCCTGTGTCGACATCTCAGGACCTTCATTTTTAGAATCATATAATGAAAGGTACCCTGAGGATGATATGTTGAAGAATTCATCCCAGTGCAGTTCAAGCCACTTCCAGCACAAAGATGACTTCACCGAGTAACCGGATTTCACTTCACTTCTTCGGACTCGGAAGGGCCAACACATCCGCCAATTCTACTCCTACTATGTGGCGGAACCCGTCGGCAAGACGCAGGTGACACTGGTCCCAAAACTTAGGATTCGGGATCCCAGTGTCGGTATCATGGGGCAACCACCCCCTTTTCTATCACCCACCCTCCCGCCCTTTTATTACAATAAATTTTTCTTTTCATGTTCTTGTTGGTTAATTTCTTTCCTCTAACTGTTTTGATATCCTTGCACCCATGCATCATCTTTAGAACTTCAATAACTGTCATTAAACTCATGCATTCCTGCCTCACTATTTCAAGTTTGAGTCTTGCTCGAGGACGAGCAAAATTTTAAGCTTGGGGTGGTAGGCTTCGCCCTTCTTTTCTCTTCACCCTTCTTGCATGCATGTTTATTTCCTGCATTTAGTTTTAAATTTGCTTAAAAATTTCAACTTTTTATCTTTGCAATTATAGTTATGTGGTGCGACTCTAATAGATAACTGCTTTACTTTATGCCTAATTGCACAGTTTTTATCTTAAAAATTGCTTGACCTCTTTCTTGACTTGCTCTTTGACTCTTTCCTTGAGTTTGGTAATAAATCTAAGGTTATGTCCCTTTTTCATAGCTTAAAGCTAAATTCCCTTGATCTATGTTGTGAATGACAAATCAATGGTAAAGGACCGTTGGAATGAGCTAAATCATGATTAAAGTCTCCTAGCTGTGAATTTAACAAGCTTGCCTCTATTCTAAGGATTCTTGAATCATAATTGCTACTTATCACACAAGTATCAAGCGGATTATGATGGGCTTTGAGCTATGATCAAGATGAAATGTTTCTCCTTGACAGACTACGTGCCTTCTCACATTAGATTGAGTCAAAAAGATGAAAAATATAAAAATGTGCAAAAGAGGCTTGGCCGCCCACAAAATCCCAAAATATCTATATAGTTCTCACCCAAGCCCACAAAAATAGAATGCAGATGATAAAAGCCTGAATGTGAACAATAAATGAGCGATGTTTTCTCTTTTAGAAGAGTTGAGGATGATGCCCAGCCGGTGTATGACTGCGCTCATGAACGCGGGTATGTCGTGCCTGGCAGTATCACTCTAAAAGCTCATTAGAGAGTCACTAGGAACCCTTAGGTGACCTATGAGATCATCTCAGTAGCAGGGTTGGTTCGAGCGCAGTACGAGGAGTTCGTCTCACTGCTCTGGGCCAACTGGCTTGGATTGCAGGTATTGTTTCTCGTTACATGGACCAACCTGACGCAGATCGAGATCCTCAAAAGTCATTAGAGTCTTTTTGCTTTGTTTCTTAGGACATGAATAAGTGAAAGGCGCATTGTTCCAGATTGGTTTGCATGGATTCATGGTGATGGCTCATTGCTCATCACCCGCGTGATCACCTGTGTGACAACTCTTTCATGTTTAAATAGTTATGGTTCAAACCCTCATGAGTATCGACATGCGATAGTGAATTCTCTTAATCTTGCCAGGACGCTCTTTGATCTTGCTTTGGCAGGATTGTGCATGATTGGTGGGGGTTCACTATGAAATGACATGGATCAGGAGAATTGATGTTTTAAACTATTTTTCTTAACCTTAGCATTTATTGCAAAGCTTAATTTGGATGTTATCTTTTTGTTCTTTGAGCCCAGTCTTGCTTGAGGACAAGCAAGTATTAAGCTTGGGGTAGTTGATAACACCCAAATTAGCGCATATTTTCTATGCATTTTATCTATAGTTTTGTGCCACTTTAGTCTTAATATGCACTCTTTGTTCATGTTTTATGCTTTCTGTCTCAAATTAGATAAAAGTAGTAAAAATAGCCAATAATGTAGCTAATTAGCCAATTTTTGACTTACAGGCACCGAAACTAGCCAATTTTGGGACTCTCAAGTACCGAACCTGAAAAGATAAGAATTCCAGTGACTGCCCAATAGGGTCTGGCCGATACGGCCTGCCCGATACGGCTGCCCGATACGGCCTTCCTGATACAGTTGCCTGAAACTCCCCCTGCCCAACACGGTCTTCGAGCGACAGTCATATTGGCCCACATGATGCCTCAAGATCGAAGCCACGGATGAAGGACATGTGGACCAATAAAAGCTACAACTCCCATCAACTCGCTGCCTGCCTATAAATAGCAGCAGCCAACCTACAAAGAAAGGGGGAGCCAGAGGGAGGACCCTGCAAGAGCTAGTTCCTAGACCAAGGAGCTAGTGTATCGAGTTCCCCAAAAGTCTACTACCCGATACGGTTGACCGATACAGTTTCCCGATACGGTTTGCCCGATAGGGTCTGCCCGATACTGTCTGCCCGATATGGCCTGCCCGATACGGTCTACAGAGAGAGATCCGAGGAGTCCAGAGGGACAAAGAGAAGACACAAGGGCCGAGATCCGACCTACACAGAGGCCGAGGAGCGAGAGACACCTCTCCTTTACGGGCTATATCTCTTCCCCCTTCTCTTTCATTCTACTGCACTCCTTTGTTTCTTGTAAAAATGATGTTTATCCATCTTTGTTTGGTGCCTTCTATGCTTGTCTATGGCTAGTTAGCTCCTTCTTGGCTATGTAGCCCGATCTGGGCATGTTTATATACTTTTGCTTTAAGCAAGTAGATTCATATCAGATCTAGTATGTTGCATGTTCTATTTTCTCTTTCCAAGTTATGATTGCTAGTTTGGTTGATCTCTTACTCGCTTGAACTGCTATTTCTGCCTGTATTGAGGGATCCGTTGTAGGAATAGCTAAGAGACGATAGTTTGGATCCGAACCTGAGAGGGGGAAGATCTGAGGTATTCTGTTCCTAACACCCTAGAATATCCTAAGACACGAGAGGGAACTTAGTGTATTCTGAGGTGTTGATATCTCATTCCTCGAGAGAGGGTCATTGACATATTGTTGATGGTTTTAGTCACGCATCGCGAGAGCGAGTGGGATGACCCCACATGACAGATGCCACCGTGCATACTAGATGCTTGCTTGGGTGTTCAAGGGTTGTCTATGCCCGAGAACGAGTGCATAGACTGCCCCGTTTGTGGTTACATAGACAGGAACTCTCTTTCTCTGATTAGTAAACTCACGAGCTCTATTTTGTTTTGTTTTCTTTTCTTTGTTTTGTTTTATATTGTGACAACCCGCTAGACTAGTTCTAGCAATTACTTTTATTGACTATCGTCTTGGCTTATCTGACTAAAGAACGAGATCGGTGGCATCCTAAACGTCACCATGTCCCTATGTTCGACCCCGTATATCTACTTCGACCCCGTAATAAAGTTGTGGGGGCCTAGAAGGTTTCGGGTTATAAATTTAAAGCTTGATCCCTTCCTTTGTCCCGCGTTCATTTCCGGACGCGTGAAAAAGGCCGATCAATTGCGATCCCAAAAGTACCTTTATTTCTAAAAGTAGATCATGTCTTAATATTCTGAAATTCATATTCTTATATTGTAATTAAGTTCTAGATATTATTCATTCTAAGGAATCTAGTGGTTATATATATACATATGTATGAAATCTTAATGGCATGTTTCTATTTGAAATCATAATATATAGTTATGCCTATAAATATGAGAAATCCTAACAACATATGTGTACTTAAATGCTCAATACAAAGCTATCCCAAATCACCAACTAAGTATGACTAAATTACTTGAATATCTTATCTTAAAATCTTATTCATTAATTTCAAACATTTCTAAGAAATCTTGTAGGAACATGATTCTTTAATGTTATCATGGACTTGGTCCATGGGTCACAACTATTTTGAGCAACATGTCTCTATTTGAGATTTTGGGTATCTGAACTAACATAATGATAGAGATATGAGAATATTCTTGTTTGCATTAAAATCTTAGAACATTGAACCATATAAATTATGAAAGTCTTATCAAGATACATGTAGACATACTGAACTTAAAATATGAATACTCATGGGCATGAACCACTTACCTTTATATTAAAGATGTTCTTTATGTAGCCTTGTTTCCTTGATTCACAACATATATACCTAGTCATCAACAAAATTGTATGAGTCCATGTGTAATCTCCTCTCTTCATTTCTAAATCTCAAACCCCATCATCCTAATCTCCTAGATTGAATTAAGAATCATATTTAACTAGGACTAACTCTGATTTAAAGCATGTTTCATGTTTAAACATTGAATTAAACTTGATTCACACATTATATGGCATACACATACTAATATATTCATTATACCAAAAATAGCATATACACTAATATATAAGTATATACCTCATATACCGAGAGTAAACTCCATGCATACTCACATATACTACTCTTACTGACTCATTTATAAAATCAGATGAAAATATAATTATAATAATTTTCCACACTAAATAGGCACATAAAATACATGTTGCCTCACAAATACTCATGAATCATCTTACATAATGATCACTTAGGCCAAAAACTAAATATGAATCCAATTATATATGAAACTCCATCAAAACTTTTAGAAAAGTAATCATACAAAGTAGTAAGATCGTGTATTAAAATATCAAGTCATTTCATAATCAGATCATGGGTGAAATACCCAAAATAACGTTATTAGGGTTTAAATTAAAAACATTAATAAAACTTTATATAATAAAGATTAGGCTTTGAAATCATCTTAAACATATTAAGATATACATTCTGTAAAATTTTCATGAATTTCTAAAGTCGTTTGCTATTTTTAATTGACCAAACATCAAAATCATATAGTTTTGAACACACTATATTTAATAAATATCCGATATCAAAATCATAATCTAGACGTATTTTTATGTGATAGTAATCATCATGAGCTTTCTGTAGGTATCTTGTTTGCTAAAAACTGAGCTCTATATCTCAAAATATGAATTTTAGAATAATGCCTATTTCAAAGAAATCTGGAGCGTCACTTTTGGATTTGACCACTGTGATTTGATCACACGCCCAACAGCTCTAGGACTTGGGGCTTGCAGATCTTTACTTGGATCCGACTGCTTCACAACCCAAGAACCTGAACGCCTCTCCTTTCTCCTGCAGGTCGCGAGCCGAGAACACGGGGATCAGGATCCCCTATTGCGCCGCAGAGACAAGGCATCAACCTCGTGGGTGCTCTCTGACGACTGAGGTACCAGATTTGGCAGTGTAGAGGACCTATTAGCAAGAAAAGACAATTTCCCAACCTCTCTTGCACTCTCCCGCAACACACTCCTCCTGTCCTTCATCCTCCTCGCCCCATGTTCCTTCCCTATTCACGTCGTCTCCCATGAATAGGTTCCGACCTCGACCCTAAGGGTGTTACAACACACAATGAGGTTGGATACCACTCCATCCAGCTTCCTTGCCTAGGGCGGCGGTGTCTCTGGACGTGGCTAGGTCAGGGTTGAAGAGGCATGCCCTGTAGTCCTTGCTGTCGTAGCCTCTTATTCATTGCATCTTCTTGTTCTTCGTTCTTCCTCTCTTTCTCTTGGTCAAAATGAGACCAAACCCTAGCCTTAGACTCGTCTAGCTGCCAACCTTTAGAAACTGAGGCTTTTATAGCCCTTCCATCCTTAGATTTTCCTTGGCAGGTTTCCCATCTTCAGAACAGTCCTGCTCAAATAGGGCACCGATTCTCTGGTCCGCAAACTAGAGTCTCGACCCCTCACCTCTTTTTTTATTTTGTTTAGCTAAAACTCCAAATTAGATAAATAATTATATAGAGCAACTCATAACTCTATTTGATCCCAATTTTTGGGAAGAACTTTCTATTTTCATCTTCTTTACATAAGAAAGATATTGAGTTTAAAATATAACTGTATGGACACTTCAAACTTGTCTTATAAATAAATATTGGATAATTACTTATATAATTATCTTGGCCATTAATTACATCATAATTATCTAAAATTTATCTGATTATCTTATCTTATAATTATACATCTGCTTATAATATTTTGAGCATTTTTTTATGAGCACTAAATGCCCTATTTCTAATTTGTACTACAAGGACCTATTTGGAAGAACCTAATTGGTCCAAATGGGCTAGAATTGGGCTCTAGGCCACATGGCCCATTCCTTGGTCTTTCAAAGGGTCAAAGAGCTTAATTTTATCCTAAATCATGAAACTAAAGCTTGAATTAATATGATTTCTCAATTTGATCTCTTGCATGACACATGTGATCAATATTGTTTTAGTTACCTAACATGATGATCTAAGCTGGGTCTAGGGCTCAAACCGATAAGTGAAGTCATCAAATTATACATTCAAAACATTTGTTATTTATAGGAATAATTCATTCATATTCATCTACTCCAGACTACAATCGAACACATTTAAGCCATTATGTCGGTATTGGTTGACCAAATGACTTGTATTACAAATTTTGTAAACTTAATAACATACCTAGCCATGTTAGGTTCATTAGGTCCCTTGGCATACACTTACTAGAAAACCCCACATTAAAGGCTTACATTAGTTATGAAATTGAGGATGTTACAATTCTACCCACCTTGAAATAAATTTCATCCTCAAAATTTCTCTAGGCTACTACCCACCTTAGGGTTCTGCTTACCTCTTCATTTATTGTAAGGCACACTTATGTTCAAACTTTTGCATGAAAAGATATATGTTGTGTTTCACTAAATGATTATGTGAGCATTATTTGTTACCTTGGTCTACTACTCAACTCATACTTAAGGTCTATGAAGCTAAATTGGTCTCTACACTTAGGGCAACTGACTCAACTTTGTCATGAATTTCAAACATTCGGTGTAGTTGACCGTCAAATCTTAGGTCTTCCCGGTACCTCCTACATTTCTAGATATGTAGTGATCAAGCACATACCCAGAGATGTGAGATCTTGACATTCTATCCCTCACTAACCCACTAAAACATGTGTCCCACACAACATGGGCTAGTAAGAAAGGAGAGATGCATAAAAGTCTAGTGCTTATGAAATTCCTTTTCAATTCTCAATTGGCTGGCCATAACCACTGAGAATAGAGAAGAAACCTCATTATCTAGGTTTAGGTTACTACTTTAGATCTAAACAGGGATGACTTCTACCTCTAAGATATATATC
Organism: Alisma plantago-aquatica; assembly: GCA_963693085.1. Taxonomy (NCBI): domain Eukaryota; kingdom Viridiplantae; phylum Streptophyta; class Magnoliopsida; order Alismatales; family Alismataceae; genus Alisma; species Alisma plantago-aquatica. The sequence continues at coordinate 730,803,427 of OY856412.1, forward strand.
TATTCTAAGGTTAAGACCCATAAGCACTCTAGGTTATGGTATTCTTCTAATAGAATCTATCCCTAAACCCTAATCTTACCTCTTCACTCTAGGGTGACTATGAGAATCATGTTTGCCTAGTGTCTATTTACCAAATTGCTCTGATACCATATTGTAACACCCAGATTTTTATAACACATGAGCGGAAGTTTTTTTTTATTTGGAATGTCACAAACATGATGATCATTGCAATTAAAGCAAATGAAACACTTTGCATAACTGGAAAATTGATTCATACATAGTTTGACAAAGAAAAACAAATCATCTAATCTACCATAATAACAAGACACTACATAATAAAAGATGTCTAAACTCAGGATTGTCGCGATAGATGGCACCCCACTAGGCAAACTTGAAAATCTCCTAGACCTTTACTTGTTCCTTTGATCCGTAGCTACTCCAAATCCTGCGGAGATCGCGTCCCCAACCATGCATTGGGAAAAACAGATGTTAGAGTAAGTGGCATGAGTATTCTAAAATATACATTGCTAAAGAACTAGAATATTACAAAAGATTCTTGAACATCATAAATATGAAACAAACATTAAACTCTGATTAAATCTAGAAACATATTATCTTTCATTTCTTAAACTCTTATTTTCTACTCTATCTTTTTTGGAGACCTATACTATGAGTCTCAAGGCCTACACCAAAGTGTCTGGATCATAAATATCTTATCTGAATTCCTCTCATCACACTTGTGGATGAGATTAAATACAAGCTCTGTGACGACCCCAATTTATATATACTTTCTTTAGTGACATAAAAAGATATGTGTGCACTCATATCTATAGATGTCAAAAGGGAAAATATAAGAAACTAGGATAATCAACTAAAAATAGAGATAAGCCAAGATCATGTTCACATCATCAATGATAGCCACTCAACACCTCATTCATTGATAAAAGATAAAGTCCTACATGCTGATAAAAGAGAAGGAAGAATAATAAGTCTATGAAAAGAAAATATGATTATTATATAGGATCTATATAACATCCTATTACATCATCTAGGAAAGAAAACCATCTAACTAAAATGACCAAGGTGAGAAGTAGAGATCTATCTATTATCCTCCAAGCTCATTATTTAGTGGCTTCTGGTACTTTGAAATGCTTCACATGTTGTTTGTACCTAGAAAATATGAGAAACAAAAACATCAACAAAGTTGGTACGTGGAATTAAAAGCTATACTATGTTGGTATATAAAATACTCGAAATTTGAGAAAGGGAAAGAAAACGTTATTTAAAGGCGGAAAATCAGGTAATCCCAAATTATTAGCCTCATTTAGAATGAATATGCATTACTATGGTGGACTTAGCACAAACATACATATTGGGCCCTATCCCTGCGTACCTTGTACCATTAGGGATTTCCCTGCGTACCTTGTACCATTAGGGAGGTGCTAGTCAACATTAATACCTTCCCTCTCTAATAGGGAGATTAATGAGCACCACTAGTATCTACATTTCATTTTTCTTGTTCATTCATATTCTTAATCGTTCAAGGTAGAAATTGTCAATATACATACATCAACATCTACATCCAGCAATGTATTTCAAATACACACAAGCAAGTACACATATATTAACATCCAGAAAATCTAGTCATATAATTATATCCATGTACCTTTAACTTTCAGATCTGAATTCCACAAGTCCTAGGTTATGGGAAGGATAGTAGATCACCCTGAAAGATAGCAAAACCCTGAAGTCACCATAGTTTCTCATTAATCAACATTAATTATTATTATAATTAGGGTTTAGATTATTTGGGATACCACTTAGGATACATATGATTCAGAGTTGGGGTCTGAGATTAGGGTTAATCAAGGTCATTCAAGGGCAATTAATTGTTTGACATAAAATTGTATAAGGTATACATTATGAAGAGTGAAATATGAAAATTAGGGTTTTTCTCCCTTATTTAATCAACTATCCTTCTTAGATGGGATTTCGAGTGACATGATGATCAAGACCCTAATTAGGGTTTAATAGGTTCCCAAGGCAGATTTGGAAATCAGTAATGACCATTATTACACAATATATAAATATTAAAGGGGTCATTAGGTATGTAGGCCATATTTTTAGAGAAGGAATCGGATCTAGGACCTAACAATATTTTATTTAAATAGATTGCATTTTTATGATGAAAATGATATATAGGTTTGATATATTTCGATATTCCTATCATTTTCTAGGGTTTTTTCTAAAATAAGGCTTTTTGCAAAGAAATAAATGGGTTGTAGGCTTACGTGGCAGACCAGGATTGGTCTATGTAGGCACACCCTTCCTTGTTGGCCCATGGGTCCCTTGCTCGAGGACATCTATTATTCAGCACCATCTGTTGCTTCCCTTATCCTTCACTGGCACGCGAGAAAGAGCCTGGAGCAGCTCTGACGATGGCTAAGTGTGCAAAAGGCCCACCTTGGTTGCAGGAAAGGAGCCTATCAAGTTCGCAGTGATGGCCCGAGCCTAACCGAAGACTTCTGGTGTTGCGGCTCCCCCGAGAGCTCTGAGCCAACGCGGGCAGGTGAGATCACTGGTGAGAGATTGGTAGAGAAGAACAGGGTGTTGCAGTAGGTTGGAGATGGCCGGAAAGCACCTCCGGACTGAGGTGAATGTGATGGCGGGGAGTAATTTGTGGGGCGAGGTCAGTGGTGGTGTTGCCGAGGCAGTGCAGTGATGGAGGAAAGGTGGACTTGGTGGCAGTTCTTGGAGGTCAGGTACCTTGAAGTGAGTTTTGTGGGAGTCTAAGGGAGGTCCAGCGGAGCTGTTGGGGCATTATATAAGCACTTGAGGGTGAGGGCGGTGAAGCCCTAAAATCGGTCGCCGCCTCTAGGAGAAAGGCGAGGAAGCGGGATTCGTTCTCCCAGATCCGAGTGCAAGGGGTGTCGAGTGAGGGTTCGTTAGGTTTGATTTGGGGAGTAGAATCTGTCCTCCAAAAATCTCGCACGATCGTTGTGGGAGCTAGGCGCGCGAGATAGCTTTGGGGTCGGCGTACTGTTGGAGTTCAGGCCGAAGATGGTGGAAGGTAGGAGACGAGGTCCTGGACTCTTGGATCCTGAGTGGATCAGAGTCCATCCGATCGGACGGCTGGGGACAAATCCCAATGAGTGGACCGCGCCCAGCAATCTCAAATGACCGCGTGACATGATTTTTGACCAATTAAATTGAAAACCTAGGTCCTAGAGCTACTAGATGGTATTATAGACATGATTTTCAAATGTAAATAACTCTAAATTGGTAAATCCGATTGTAATGAGATTTTAGGCATAGCTTTATAATGCTATAATGTAGCTATGGTGCAATATTGGAGTCAAAATTCGATTATTGACTATGTCAATCGACTAAATGTCATAATGTTTGTATTATTGACATTATGTATTATTATGGGTGATCTTAAGTGAAATTGATAATCCATTTAATCAATTTAGTGAGAGAGATGATTGAGGGCATAATTAGAATAATTGAATTGTAGGAGAGAGAAACTAAATAACATATATATATAAACTTACTCTGTCACATTCTCCCCTCCTCTTAAGAATTTTGTCCCCAAAATTCCAGCATCCTGTAAAAGATGTGGATACTTCTTCTCGACCTTGGTCCTTAGTTCCCAGGTGGCATCTGTTTCATCATGGTGGCTCCAGAGAACTTTCACCATATCTATACGTCGATTATTGCGAAGCTCCTTTGACTTAAAGTCGAGAATTCTGGCTGGGGACTCAGCATACGACTGATCATCCTTCAACTCGAGAGGCTCATGATTCAAGATATGACTGGAGTCCTTGACATAGGGCTTCAGATTAGATACACAAAACACATTATGCATGGCACTATACTGAGGAGGCAAAGCAAGACAATAGGCACATTCACCAACCCTTTCTAGAATCTTGAAGGGTCCAACATAACGAGGACTGAGCTTTCCTTTGTTCTTGGCCAAAGCTCGAATAGGCCGAATCTTCAGAAAAACATGGTCACCTTCCTTGAACTGTCATTCCTGACGATGAGCATCTGCATAAGACTTCTGCCTATCCAGTGCCTGCTTCATCCTCTGCCTAATTAGAGCAACCTTAACAGTATACAACTGTATCTCCTCAGATTTCATAAAGGTATGTTCTCTGACGTCATCCCAGTGTAATGGTGATCTGCATGGTCGGCCCACTGCCCAAGGCTATAGTAGAGTTTCAGGAATGACGACTGGCCCCACAGACCACCACTAGCCTTAACTGCGCACTTTTTCCACACTGACGCGCAAGCCAGGATCAACTTCTCGACTGGTCACCCATCCTAGTACTACTCCAAGCTGAGCATGCTTAACTATGGAGTTCTTTAGAGATGGGTTCCCTGAAAAGGAGGTGCACCTTGGTGATATGGGTAGCCCAATCATTCCTTTTAAGAGTGGTTTATCCAAGGCCTTAAATCCTGGGATGTTACAATCTCCCCCACTTAGACTCTTGACGTCCTCTTCAAGGCTCAATTATATGGCCTCATAATCTAACCCCATTTCAGTGCAGACCCACAATGGCCCATGGACAACCAGCTCCCGATCACAGAATACCAGCGCAAGGGTGGCTACGTCAACCATGGACGGCCATAAAGAGCTTCATAGGGAGGCATCCCAATGCTTTCCTGATAGCTATTATTATAGGCAAACGCAGCTAAAGGCAAGTAATAGTCCCATGAGCCTTCCTAATCGAGAACACAAGCTCGTAGAAGATCCTCCAGAATCTGTACTGTACGCTCTGACTGCCCGTCTGTTTTCGGATGGTAGGCTGTACTGAAGTTCAACTTGGTGCCCAATTCCTCTTGAACCTACTTCCATAGCTTTGATGTGAACTTTGGGTCCCTATCCGAGACAATAGACACTGGGACTCCATGCAAATGTACTATCTCCCGTATGTAGAGGTCAGCCAACTCAGAAACCTTTGCAGTAGTCTTCACAGGAAGAAAATGAGCTGACTTGGTGAGACGATCTACTATGACCCATGCAGCGTTGTATCCCTTCCTGGTTCTGGGTAATCCCACCACAAAATCCATGGTGATGTGTTCCCATTTCCATTCCGAAATTTCAAGGGGTTGTAGTAGACCGCATGGTCTCTAATGTTCGGCCTTGATCCTTTGGCATGTCAGACACCTGGACATAAAATCGGCAATATCACGCTTCATGCCCCTCCACCAAAAATGACGTTGTAGGTCTTTGTACATCTTCGTCGTGCCTGGATGAACTGTGTACTTGGACCCATGTGCCTCATTTAGAATTGTTATCTTTACAATTGATTGTTTAGGAACTGACATACGATTCTTGTAACGGAGACCACCATCAAGACCCACAGACAGATGTGTTTGCGGCTTCGATAGGAGAGAAGAGAGCTCTACAAGATCGAGACTAGCCTTTTGTGCCTCAAGAAGTTCGAAATGCAAGTTGGACGTGATGGAGATGTTATTAACATGCACACGATCAGACATAAGCTGCGGTTTCCAGCCCACTAGATCCTCCATGTTCCTCCATTCAGGGACAGAAAGAGATGCACACACTGCCCTTTTCCTGCTAAGGGCATCAGCAACTACATTTGCCTTACCCGGATGATAGGAAATGGTGAAATCGTAGTCCTTTAGGTATTCAATCCATCGGTGTTGGCGTAGATTCAAGTCCTTCTGAGTCAGGATGTACTTCAGGCTTTTGTGATCGGTGAAAATGTCGAACGTTACCCCGTACAGGTAGTGCCTCCAGATTTTGAGGGCATGAATGATTGCAGCTAATTCCAAATCATGGGTGGTAATTAAGTTCATTGGGTTTTAGCTGTCTAGATGCAAAGGACACTACCTTACCATTCTACTGCAGGACACACCCTAACCCATTCCTCGAAGCATCAGTGAAAATCACAAACCCTTCGTTGCCAGAGGGTAGAACAAGAACAGGAGCCGACATCAACTTCTGCTATAACTGCTGGAAACTGAACTCACAAGTGGATGAACAGATGAAGTGCTCGTCCTTCCAAGTAAGCTTGGTTAGAGGAAGTGAAACTTTGGAGAAACTTGGAATAAAATGACGATAGTATCTGGCCAGACCCAAGAAACTCCGAATTTCAGAAGGATTACGAGGAGGTTGCCAATCAAGTACAGCAGAGACTTTGGCGGGATCAACAGATATACCACCTCCATAAATGACATGTCCAAGGAACATGACCTTGTCAATCTAGAACTCACATTTTGAAAGTTTACCATAAAACTTCTGGGTTCGAAGAATGTCAAGAACTGCTCGCAAGTGTTCCGATGTTTTTCCATAGAATCGGAATAGATCAAGATATCATCAATAAAGACGACCACGATCTCATCAAGGTAAGGTTGGAAGACTTTGTTCATCAGGTTCATAAATACACCTGGTGCGTTGGTCAACCCGAATGGCATCACTAGAAATTCATAATGCCCATAACGAGTTCGAAAGGCAATTTTAGAAATATCAGAATCCTTGATTTTAAGTTGATGGTATCCAGAACGGAGATCAATCTTTGAGAAAACTTTAGCATTACGGAGCTGGTCAAAGAGGTCATCAATACGAGGAAGAGGATACTTGTTTTTAATAGTAGCTTGGTTCAACATACGATAGTCAATACACATACGCATAGAACCATCCTTCTTTTTAACAAAAAGAACAGGAGCACCCCAGGGGGAAACACTAGGATGAATGAAACCTTTGTCGAGAAGTTCTTGCAACTGTTTCTTCATCTCCATAAGCTCAGTAGGAGCCATCCTATACGGTGCCCTAGAAATCGGAGTGGTTCCAGGAAGAAGATCTATGGAGAACTCAATGTCTCTATTTGGAGGCAGCCCAGGAAGCTCCTCCAGAAAAACGTCAGGGAAGTCACGTACCACCTCCAGACTTTCTACAGGCCCGCTACTAGGACTGGTCTCTGAGACTAATGCGAGGAAGACTTTACATCCTTTAGAAATTAGCTTTTTAGCTTTAAGAGAGGAGATTATAATATTATTACAGAATCCGCTTCCCCTAGGGATTTTCACAAGATAAGAATGAGGTTGAGAGAGGACCACCATCTTGTTTCTACAATCAATGTGAGCATGGTATGTGTAAAGCCAGTGCATACCAAGTATGACATCAAAGTCTTCCATAGTTATGAGAATGAATTCAATGGGCATGTCATGATTTTCATATTTAAGAGAGAGTTCATCAGTTTTCTGTAAAGTTGTGAGTATTTTGCCACTCGGAGTAGAAACATCCAGAATATATCCCAAGTCCCTTATGTGAAGATTTAATATGGATGCCAGAGTTCGAGAAATAAATGTATTTGTAGATCCAGAGCCAAATAAATCCTTAACAGGATGACCATTTAACAATACAGTGCCTACATAAGGTAATCAAATTATGAATAATTGCAGGTTTGAACAAGATATTGAATTATAAAGAAATTAGGTTACCTTCACAGAGCTGGTTTGGATTTGCCTCGGCCTCTTCTGCATTTACTGCAAATATCCTTCCATTGCGGTGTCCCTGAGGCTGTGGAGCACCTGCCGCAGGATTGCCAAAGATGGAGGGAGTGGGGCACTTGGCGACGAAATGACCCTCCTTCTTGCAGTTATAGCAGACTGGCTTGGTGTGGCGGCATACCCCACCATGGAAACGCCCACAAGTCTTGCACTTGGGATGATTCGTCCACGGCTGGTTCTGGTAGTTTTTCTGTCCTCCCTTCCCTAAACCTCCTTGTTTCCCTGATCCCTTATTGTTATGGCTAGGATGGAACTTTCTAGACTTGTCCTCTTCAGTTGTGGTTAACCCTAAGTATCCCATGCTAGAAGGTTTCTGCATGCCCTGCTCTCTCTCCTGCTTGAGGGCCATATCTTGGGCTTCATATATGCTTCTGGGATGAGAGTCTATGACTAGGGTTTTTAGGTGGGCAGAAAGGCAGTCAACATAGTGCTCAGTCAGACGGTCTTCAGTCCTGATGGGTGCATAATGCTCCAGAAGCCTAAACTTTTGGGTATAATCAGCTACTGAAAGACTACCCTGCCTTAACTCCATGTACATCTTCTCCTTCCTCTTCCTCTCGGCTATGGGCATAAAATGATCCGTGAAGAGGTTCTTAAAGGCTTCCCACTCCATGTTGTCTATTTCCTCACCCCTACTCCCGCCATAGTTCTCCCACCAGATTTTTGCCCCTCCCTTAAGCATATGGGTGGTGAACTTGACCTTCTTCTCATTGGGTACTTCTAGGGTATGAAAACCATTCTCTATGGATAAAATCCAGGCTTCAGCCTTGTCCATGACCTCGGGCTGATCTTCCCCCCAAAAGGAATCAAGGTTTAGCTTAATAAAATCTATCACTGTCACTTCTTTCTTCATAGATGAGCTAGGTTCAGGGGTTCCTTTTGTGGCGAGGGTTTCCATAAAATCTAGAAGGATTTTCTTCTGTTCCTCCCACCTTTCCTTGGCCGCAGCATCGGGATCAGGTACTTCAGAGGTTTCAGGCTCTTTTCTTTTCTTAGAGGACGATTCCTCTGAGACCTTCGAGTTGCGAGTCTTAGGAGGCATCCTGAAATTATTTGGGATATATTAGATTTATTACTCAACAATTATATTTGTCATTATCATTATGACATTTCATTATTCTCTTATATCATTTATTAATGTTCTTGATGTTACAATTTATGGAGGATACCTTAAAAGTCCTTATTAGTCGGTCCTTAGGACTTTCTAAATAGAGAGACTCTTTCCTAATCTTATATCATAAAGATGAAGGGAAGAAAAATTTTCAAAATTTTGAGATAAGAGGGAAAATATTCCTATAGAAAAGATGAGAGGGAATTTCTATAAATGAGAAGGATCCTAATTTAAGGTATGCCCAAGGAGTAAGGGACATTTAGGATATCGGCCAGGTAGACTCACACTACCTTATAGGTAGCCTCGTGATTGCCAAGCAAAGTGGCTCAGAGACTTTAGCCAGACCTTAGGCAGATGCTATCCTAGTCACCTCAACCCTTCACATCCCTAACTCAAGGACTACCCTAGACTCATAATAGGGTGAATGAAGTTCATGTGACTTGATGTGTGAACATTGGCTCTGATACCAACTGTGACGAACCCAATTTCTATATACTTTCCTTAGTGACATAAAAAGATATGTGTGCACTCATATCTATAGATGTCAAAAGGGAAAATATAAGAAATTAGGAAAATCAACTAAAAATAGAGATAAGCCAAGATCATGTTCACATCATCAATGATAGCCACACAACACCTCATTCATTGATAAAAGATAAAGTCATACATGTTGATAAAAGAGAAGGAAGAATAATAAGTCTATGAAAAGAAAATATGATTATTACATAGGATCTATTTAACATCCTATTACATCATCTAGGAAAGAAAACCATCTAACTGAAATGACCACGGTGAGAAGTAGATATCTATCTATTATCCTCCAAGCTCATTATTTAGTGGCTTCTGGTACTTTGAAATGCTTCACATGTTGTTTGTACCTAAAAAATATGAGAAACAAAAACATCAACAAAGTTGGTACGTGGAATTAAAAGCTATACTATGATGGTATATAAAATACTCAAAATTGGAGAAAGGGAAAGAAAACGTTATTTAAAGGCGGAAAATCAGGTAATCCCAAATTATTAGCCTCATTTAGAATGAATATGCATTACTATGGTGGACTTAGCACAAACATACATATTGGGCCCTATCCCTGCGTACCTTGTACCATTAGGGATCTCCCTGCGTACCTTGTACCATTAGGGAGGTGCTAGTCAACATTAATACCTTCCCTCTCTAATAGGGATATTAATGAGCACCACTAGTAACTACATTTTATTTTTCTTGTTCATTCATATTCTTAATCGTTCAAGGCAGAAATTGTCAATATACATACATCAACATCTACATCCAGCAATGTATTTCAAATACACACAAGCAAGTACACATATATTAACATCTAGAAAATCTAGTCATATAATTATATCCATGTACCTTTAACTTTCAGATCTGAATTCCACAAGTCCTAGGTTATGGGAAGGATAGTAGATCACCCTGAAAGATAGCAAAACCCTAAAATCACCATAGTTTCTCATTAATCAACATTAATTATTATTATTATAATTAGGGTTTAGTTTATTTGGGATACCACTTAGGAGACATATGATTCATAGTTGGGGTCTGAGATTAGGGTTAATCAAGGTCATTCAAGGGAAATTAATTGTTTGACATAAAATTGTATAAGGTATACATTATTAAGAGTGAAATATGAAAGTTAGGGTTTTTCTCCCTTATTGAATCAACTATCATTCTTAGATAGGATTTCGAGTGACATGATGATCAGGACCCTAATTAGGGTTTAATCTGTTCCCAAGGCAGATTTGGAAATCAGTAATGACCATTATTACACAATATATAAATATTAAAGGGGTGATTAGGTATGTAGGCCATATTTTCAGAGAAGGAAACGAATCTAGGACCTAACAATATTTTATTTAAATAGATTGCATTTTTATGATGAAAATGATATATAGTTTTGATATATTTCGATATTCCTATCATTTTCTAGGTTTTTTCTAAAATAAGGCTTTTTGCAAAGAAATAAATGGGTTGTAGGCTTACGTGGCAGACCAGGATTGGTCTGTGTAGGAACACCCTTCCTTGTTGGCTCGTGGGTCCCTTGCTCGAGGACGTCTATTATTCAACACCATCTGCTTCTTCCCTTCTCCTTCACTGGCGTGCGAGCAAGAGCCTGGAGCAGCTCTGATGATGGCTAAGTGTGCAAAAGGCCCGCCTTGGTTGCATGAAAGGAGCCTATCAAGTTCGCGGTGATGGCCCGAGCCTAACCGAAGCCTTTTGGCATTGCATCTCCCCCGGGAGCTCTGAGCCAACGCGGGCAGGTGAGATCACTGGTGAGAGATTGGTAGGGGAGAACAGGGTGTTGCAGTAGGTTGGAGATGGCCGGAAAGCACCTCCGGACTGAGGTGAATGTGATGGCGGGGAGTAATTTGTGGGGCGAGGTCAGTGGTGGTGTCGCCGAGGCAGTGTAGTGACGAAGGAAAGGTGGACTTGGTGGCAGTGCTTGGAGGTCAGGTGCCTCGAAGTGAGTTTTGTGGTTGTCTAAGGGAGGTCCAGAGGAGCTGTTGGAGGCATTATATAGGCACTTGAGGGTGAGAGCAGTGAAGCCCTAAAATTGATCACCGCCGCTAGGAGAAAGGTGAGGAAGCGGGAGTTCGTTCTCCCAGATCCGAGTGCGAGGGGCATCAAGTGAGGGTTCGTTAGGTTTCATTTGGGGAGTAGAATCTGTCCTCCAAAAATCTCGCACGATCGTTGTGGGAGATGGGTGCACGAGATAGCTTTGGGGTCGGCGCACTGTTGGAGTCCAGGCCGAAGATGGCGAAAGGTAGGAGATGCGGTCCTGGTCCCTTGGATCCTGAGCGGATCAGAGTCCATCCGATCAGATGGCTGGGGACAAATCCCAGTGAGTGGACCGTGCCCAGCAATCTCAAATGACCGTGTGACATAATGTTTGACCAATTAAATTGAAAACCTAGGTCCCAGAGCTACTAGATGGTATTATACACATGATTTTCAAATGTAAATAACTCTAAATTGGTAAATCTGATTGTAATGAGATTTTAGGCATAGCTTTATAATGCTATGATGTAGCTATGGTGCAATATTGGAGTCCAAATTCGATTATTGACTATGTCAATCGACTAAATGTCATAATGTTTGTATTATTGGTTTTATGTATTATTATGGGCGATCATAAGTGAAATTGATAATCCATTTTATCAATTTAGTGAGAGAGATGATTGAGGGCATAATTGGAATAATTGAATTGTAGGAGAGAGAAACTAAATAACATATATATAAAAACTCACTCTGTCACAAGCTCTAATCTTAAGTATCTTTTACTTACGATTTTTATTTATTTGTGGCCACCATTATACAATAAGTCCTCCTCTGTTGACACTGAAGTGTCCTCTATGGTGCAACACACCCTCTGTTGGCCCAACGTGCCCTTTGTTGACACTGAAGTGTCCTTTGTTGGCACAACATGCCCTCTGTTGACACCGAAGTGTCCTCTATGGTGCAACACACCCTCTATTGGCATAAATGCCCTCTGTGACACCTGCAGTGTCTGGTGCAGTGCACCCTCTGAATCATCCCAGGACTCTCTGAATGAGGACTTATTATATAATGTATTATGTGAACATTTTAAATTAATTATCTTAAGTCTATCTTTACTAAACTCTGAATATGAACTTATCTGAAACTGAGTACTAAACATGTACTTAGTTTTGCTGAAATCTGAATCTAAATCTGAATCTTTGCTCTTTCAAATCTGAACTGAATCTATTGTGGAATTTGGATATGTATTTCAAATTACAACATAATTGAGATTGGGTCTATAACCCATATCATGTATCTTTATTCAAAATCTGGCTACTCACATAGTGTGTAGTCTAAGTCTGAATCTAAATCTCTTATTCTTAAGTTCTAAACTGAATTCATTGCTGGAGTTGAACATTTATCTCATTATCTGGGTAAACTTTATTCTAAAACTCTTATTTGGTAAGGTTACTTCATTATACAAATTATATCATAAATGAGTCTAATGTCTTATGAGAAAGGATCTGACATGAATATAGAAATACTAAGTATACAAAATATCATAAGTAAAACATATCTAAAAATACCAATTCTGATAAGATGGTTCAATCCTTCTTATAAAATATTATGTTACCATGAAACTTTGCATATGAACTTACATATTAAACCATAAATATCAAAATAGAAATCTTATAAAATATTGAATTGCCACCTAATCATAACTTAATGTGTCATTATCTTATAATGCCATCATGAACTCATTTTTACAATACATTGCGATCCCAAAAGTACCTTTATTTCTAAAAGTAGATCATGTCTTAATATATAGTTATGTCTATAAATATGAGAAATCCTGACAACATATGTGTACTTAAATGCTCAATACAAAGCTATCACAAATCACCAACTAAGTATGACTAAATTACTTGCATATCTGATCTTAAAATCTTATTCATTAATTCAAACATTTCTAAGAAATCTTGTAGGAACATGATTCTTTAATTTTCTCATGGACTTGGTCCATGGGTCACAACTATTTTGAGCAACATGTCTCTATTTGAGATTTTGGGTATCTGAACTTACATAATGATAGAGATATGAGAATATTCTTGTTTGCATTAAAATCTTAGAACATTGAACTATATAAATTATGAAAGTCTTATCAGGATACATGTAGACATACTGAGATTAAAATATGAATACTCATGGACATGAACCACTTACCTTTATATTGAAGATGTTCTTTAGGTAGCCTTGTTTCCTTGATTCACAACATATATACCTAGTCATCAACAAAATTGTATGAGTCCATGTGTAATCTCCTCTCTTCATTTCTAAATCTCAAACCCCATCATCCTAATCTCCTAGAATGAATTAAGAATCATATTTAACTAGGACTAACTCTGATTTAAAGCATGTTTCATGTTTAAACATTGAATTAAACTTGATTCACACATTATATGGCATACACATACTAATATATTCATTATACCAAAAATAGCATATAAACTAATATATAAGTATATTCCTCATATACCAAGAGTAAACTCCACACATACTAACATATACTACTCTTATTGACTCATTTATAAAATCAGATGAAAATATAATTATAATAATTTTCCATACTAAATAGGCACATAAAATACATGTTGCCTCACAAATACTCATGAATCATCTTACATAATGATCACTTAGACCAAAAACTAAATATGAATCCAATTATATATGAAACTCCATCAAAACTTTCAGTAAAGTAATCATACAAAGTAGTAAGATCGTGTATCAAAATATCAAGTCATTTCATAATCAGATCATGGGTGAAATACCCAAAATATTATTATTAGGGTTTAAATCAAAAACCATAATAAAACTTTATATAATAAAGATTGGGCTTTGAAATCATGTTAAGCATATTAAGATATACATTCAGTAAAATTTTCATGAATTCCTAAAGTCGTTTGCTATTTTTAATTGAGAAAACATCAAAATCATATAGTTTTGAACACACTGTATTTAATAAATATCAGATATCAAAATTATAATCTAGAAGTATTTTTATGTGATAGTAATCATCATGAGCTTTCTGTAGGTATCTTGTTTGCTAAAAACGGAGCTCTATATCTCAACATATGAATTTTAGAATAATACCTATTTCAAAGAAATCTGGAATGTCTCTTTTGGATTTGACCACTGTGATTTGATCACACGCCCAAAAACTCCAGGGCTTGGGGCTCACGGATCTTTACTTGGATCTGGCTGCTTCACAACCCAAGAACCTGGATGCCTCTCCTTTCTCCTACAGGTCACGAGCCGAGAAAACAGGGATCAAGATCCCCTGTTGCACTGCAGAGACAAGGTGTTCGCCTCGTGGGTGCTCTCCAGTGGCTGAGGTCTCAGATTCGGCAGTGTAGAGGACCTATTAATAGGAAAAGACAATTTCCCAACCTCTATTACACTATCATGTAATGCACTCCACTTGTCCTTCATCCTCCTCACCCCATGTTCCTTCCATGTTCACGTCGCCTCCCACGGATAGGTTCCGACCTCGACCCTAAGGGTGTTGCAACGCACAATGAGCTTGGATACCACTTTGTCCAACTTCCTTGCCTAGGGTGGCGGTGTCTCTGGACGCAGCTAGGTCACTTACAATAATGTTTTCCTTTTTCGCTGCATGAAAGAATTGACTCCAAATAATTAGGAGAATGTGATCTCATCTCTTGATAGTGATGTTTTTACCCTCATAAATGTATTATTGCTTGTAGCATTTTTATCATATATACGTCACGTTCCATTTATATATGACTAACTGCTTAAACTCTTTTTACAAAACTTTAAATTTGATTCTCTACATTGACTTATATATACACATACATAAATAAAATAAACTTGAAAATGTTAAACTTGCCAATAAAATGTAATATTTGTATTAAAAATATTACAACTTTTAATATTATATCTTCCACATAATTTTGGATATTTAATTATCAGGTGTCATCTTCTTTATAATGTATCTACTATTATTACATCTTAAATATAACTATGTATGTAAAAGCTTGTTTGTTGATATTATCAACTATTCAAATACCGCACAATCATATAGTCAAAAATCATTTATAATGTATCTACTGTTATTACATGGACATTTCATAATATTATTGCCAAAAATATTTTCTTCCTTGCAAGGAGAGATTTGTGTCCCTAGATCAAGGCATTGAGGTTTGTTTTAACCATAAGTGTAAATCATATAGTCAAAACTGCAATTTATGGATAACTATATAATTAAAACATACATGTTTTGAAGAACTTCATCAATGTGAAATTAATATTGAAGTATATAAATATGTTGTTAAAAATTAATATAAATATAGGACTGAAAAATCCATTTAAAATGATAAAAATAACTTTCAAATTCTTGAAAATGTGTCCTTGGATACATATATGGTCATTATAAAAATGTCGATATAATGTCGATTGTCAATTTATTTCTAAACATATACTCCATCATATAGTAAGAGTATGCATTCTTTGAAACAATAATATTTACTCCAAGAATAATAAAGATTAGGTCAAGAATTACTAAGAATGACAGGACAACACATCTAATTTCATTAGAGACATCAGAAAAAAAAAGAGAACAAATTTATCTCACCACAATATGGCACCCATTTTCTATTTGGCAAACTAAATTTAAACAATAACATACCTCCAGTGATTAGTGAGGCTAATGGTAGGTTCAGAGTAGAGCATAAGGTATATTTTGTTGGTTAATATATTCTTGATATATAAACATTTGACAAATATTGTTGGTCTTCGAACTAGAAATATTACAATCATTTGGATTATTGCTAGAGAATTACAAATATAGAAAAAAAATACACATCGGTGGTAACAACCAACACAACAATTCTTCTCATCGAAAGGCGATTGATGTACTATTTTATAGGTTGTTATACATGTATCTAAAATCTTGTTTGTTGATATCGTCAACTATTCAAATATTGCACAATCTATTACATGGAAGTTTTAGAATATTATTGCCAAACATCTTTTCTTTCTTGCAAGGAGAGATTTGTGTCCACAAATCAAGGCATTGATGTTATTTTTAATCGTAAGTGTATGACAGATGAAGTCAGTCATATAGTCAAAACTATAATTAATAGGATATTTAGTATATGTTGAAATAACATCACTATATAATGCTAGGATAACTATATAATTCAAACATACATGTTTTGAAGAACTTTGTCAATGTGAAATAAAGTTCACCGTCGAGCTACTGTTCACTGCCGGAGTTACTGTTCATGTCGCGTACTGTTCACCGCCAGAGTTACTATTCGCACTGGCGGCCGAGGAAGGCTAGCGGCCGACCGACCGACGGCGGCGTTGGGTTGTGACGGCTGGGTAGGGTTAGGTTAGGAACCTTGCTCTGGTACCATGTGAAATGTGGTGCGACAATGCAATGTGCAATGCAGCATTGAGAGAGGACACATGCCTTCTCCCTTTTATTAATAAGAGAAGCTGGATAATTTATATAGGGTCTAGTAGGATATAGAAATTACAAAATAGAGAAAATGGTGTCCTTGGATACACATATGGTCATTGTAAAAATGTTAATATAAAATCGATTGTGCATTTATTTCTAAACATATACATTATATAGTAAGAGTATGCATTCTTTAAAACAATAGTATTCACTCCAAAAATAATAAATATTGGGTCAAACATTACTAAGATTGATTGGCCAACACATATAATTTGGTTAGAGACATCACACATCTAATTTGGTTAGAGATATAAAAAATATATAAAACAAAAGTTATCTCACTACAAAATGATGCCTGAATTTCATTTGGCAAACTTAATTTAAACAATAACATACAACCGGTAATTAATGAGGCTAACGGTAGGTTCAATGTAGAGCATAAGGTTTATTTTGTTGGTTATTCTTGATAATTAAATTAGAGGAATGATGTGGAGTAATCAATGTCAATATAAACATTTGACAAATATCGTTGGTCTTCAAACGAGAAAAATTACAATCATTTAGATGATTGTTAGAAAATTAAAAATATAAAGAAATGCATATTGATGGCAACAACTAATACGATAATTCCTCTCATCAAAACACGATTTGTGTACTATTTTATATGCTAAAAGGTATTAGTTCAAGAACTTAAAATCCTTGTCTAAACGATATACATGCTTAATTTTTCATACATAAGATTAAAATGGATATTTTCTATAAAAAAATGAAACGTGCAATGCACATTCACTTACTAGTTGTATCTAAGTATGACATTTGAGACTATCACCTTCATAAAGATAAGGTTTATCCATTCACGAAGATACACTTTTCCAGTATTGTGTTTTACTCATCTATGGTAGTTGCATGTCGAAGCTTCGCTCGTTGCATGTTGAAAATGTAACTAACTCTATAATGTCGAGAATTAGACTAAATTCCCCACGTTGCTCCTCAGACACACGTAATGTAGAAGGTGAGATGCAATGCTTCAAAAAAGGGTCCATGCGGTCACATATATGGGTTGGACCCTTCATCGAACGCATATGGGAAATCGATGTCTAAAGCAGACCACGACCTCATATAAGGCCATATAGCCGCATATAAGGCTGATTATTCACTTATTTATAAACGGTCGAACTGCCAAGCTGGCAATTTCTTAGTGTCACCTCCTATTCTTCATATAACTAACACCGCCAACTACAATTAACCTACCTTCTGCCTCTATTTCCTTTTCTTACATTACATTCATCTATAGTTGTTTTACATTTACCTCATTATTGCATATTTTTATATATTTAAGTTGTGTTTGATTGCATATTTGCATGATTGTATCTAAAATATACAATTTTACAAATTAAATATGTAATTGTATGATTTGTATTTATATGTGCTGACTCAGATGGTATGGACATGTGCAACACACGACTAATGTGCCTATATAGAGTAATGCGATAGAGTCAAGCACAATTAATAGAAGAAGAGGAAGGCCTATATTAACATGAGATTTTGAATCTCTACATCTCGACCAAAATATAACCCATGATAGAGTTGAATGGAAACGAAGGATCCATATAGTCGACCCCAACATAGTTGGGACTGAGGCATAAATCCAAAATAACATATACTCCCACATATTGCATATACTTTGGTTCAATGACCTCTTCGAACATACAATGAGTACCCTGACCAAGATTTTCATAAGCAAACGAAAGCAATTTAAAGAGAAAGAAGAAAATTTGAATTACTATTATAAGTTGTTCCTTACAGGAGAGGTAGATGCCAATTACACACGAAGTACAGGAGAATTACCCTTGTTAGATTCACACATAGACATGCAAATTATGTTCAAAATGGAATACATGGGGAAAAGGAGAAGAAACATAAGAAGAAAGAGGAAAAAATAAAGTACTACACTTATAGAGAGAGATTCTCGGTCACCTCTGATAGATGGTTGATCCTCTTCTTCTTCCTTGTGGGTGTAGAGTTGCCACTTGAGTCACCTCTTTCTCTGCTCCTTAAGTTGATAGTTGAAAATCAAAAGATCTCCCCCCTAATCGCTCTCCATGCATTTATATTTTTGTAGACACTCAGGCAGACACAACGTGTCCCATGAGTGACACGTACAAAATATGCACGCCAATATCTTCACTTTTTTTTCACGCTCCTTAAAACGTGACAGTTGTGCAACAAAAAGATTTGTGTTTATCTCTTTATGGGAGGGGGTGGGGGATTATCGGTTTTTCCCAAAAGTGCTCATACGGTTGTTTCCCACAAACTTTTGACTAGCACGTGCTTATCCTAATTGCTAAGCCTCTTTCCCTCTCCTTTTGGTCTCTCCCTGCATTGTTGTGCCTTTTTCTTTTCCCATGCAGCTCTTGACTTCTCCACCCTAAATCCCCTATTACTCTCTCCAACGTCTGTAATCACAATTATTGTGAGAAACTATCCTTTCATTCCACCGTCTGCCCTCCTCATACATCCATAGTATGTGGAGAACTATCGCTACGCTATACTAGTTTTAATGCTTCTAACTTGCCATTACAGAACATGAATTGTTTTTCGCAAGGGCATAAGAAGGCAGACCCATCAAAAAAGGAGAAATAAGGTACCTAAATCAATTAGTATTTGTAACGTGGGTCAAACGTTTTTCTTTTTTTTTACTTTGAAAAGAAAAAAGGTACGGAATGTATTTGATCTCCAGCGGAGAAAGACAGTGCGATGATATTTCTTGAGACAAATCCTCGTTGAATATTGTTTGTTTATGTCATATTTTTTGTATTTATATATGTATATATATATATATATATATATATATATATATATATATATATAAACATGTGAATATGTATGATCAATGGTTCAGAAACTGGTACAAGATATGTGTATTTGGTAAGATTAACATTTCCAGTCCGATTTGTCTAGTGTCAAATTCGTCTTTGTCAATGCCAAATATATACAGGGGGTGAAGCTCTTATTTTTCATCCACCTAGAGGATAGGATATTTTTATACAAGGATTCATACACATAACCTCCCTCTCGATGCTAATAAAGAAGGTCATCAGTACAGCTGGCCGCCAACTACACCAGCTTCACTTGCATGCTCTGTTAGATGACTTATTTATTTTTCTTAGCCACACTGTTTTGTGAATAATGGAAACTGGCTATATGCCCAAAGACTTTTACAATTTTGATGTTACATAACTACTTATATGAAACACCCGCTATCATTACGATAACAAGTGAACAATAAAACATGCGGAAGCGATCATTAACAGCGGATTACTAAAAATCATTAAAAATTAAAACCTTTTTTAGAGTGATCCAATCGTAGGAAAACTCTTTCAACAAGAACAAATGTATTACATTTACATCCTGGTTCATAAGTACATATCTTGTACCATCTCTTCTCAAGGGTTACAACATCAACTGCCTTGTTAAAAGCTAAACACGGACAACATAAGGACCTCGAGGCATTGAGCCAAAATCTCAAACCGATTTGTTAAAAGTACTAACTATTGACTCTGAGGACCTGAGAGTACAAAGACGACACATAGGACTTCTATCTACAAACACGACAGATAGCACACTTCACCTGAGCTGTTGTTGTTGTACCTGCTGTTGAAGTTCTTCCTCTACAAGATGTTCTCAGTCTCCTTCGTACTCGTCCACCTAAAAATGTTGGTTCCCACAGGGGTGAAACAACTGAAAATTGCCCCAGTGAGAGATATAACTCTCTGCCAGAAACATCATTATTTCAGTTTAATTAATATAAAACTGAGTAGAGGATATGCAGTTTAGATTATTCTCATCTTTAAAGTATTGCAACTATCTATAATAGAGTAGGAAATCATCTATTCTCTTTATAAGGAATAGGAAGAACATGTATATCATTAGTCTAACATACATTTTTCAACATCTCAAACTTTTCTTATGACACTCATCATTCTGATGGGTCACTCATGATTCATTCATGTTTTCATCTGTTGGCCTTAGCCAATCTGCTAAATAGATATTCAATTATGCCAGTCATGTGATTATATATCATCATGTCTTATTCAGGTATTGGACTACGCCAATCCTTAGTTATAGACTCCATGCCTTTTCTAGGTATTGGACTTAATCAATCCTGTATAAACACTTCAGATTAAGTCATTATCAATCTCATACAACCATTCCAGGTATTAGACTATGCCATACATGTGCATCTATTCTAGGTATTGGACTATGCCAAACCTATGCATACATTCCAGGTGTTGGACTATGCCAAACCTATGCAATTATTCTAGGTATTGGGTTGTTACCAATCTTGTGCAGTTATTCTAGGTATTGGGTTGTTACCAATCCTGTGCAGTTATTCTAGGTATTGGGTTGTTACCAATGCTGTGCAGTTATTCCAGGTATTGGGTTGTTATCAATCCTGTGATATTATTCCATGTATTGGGTTATGACCAATCATGTGACATTATTCCAGGTATTGGGTTATGACCAATCCTTTGATATTATTCCAGGTATTGGGATTTAACCAATCATGTGATATTATTCCAGGAATTGGGATTTAACCAATCCTGTGATATTATTCCAGGTATTGGGATTTAACCAATCCTGTGATATTATTCCAGGTATTGGGATTTAACCAATCCTATGATATTATTCCAGGTATTGGGTTATGACCAATCCTGTGACATTATTCTAGGTATTGGGTTATGACCAATCCTGTGATATTATTCCAGGTATTGGGATTTAACAAATCATGTGATATTATTCTAGGTATTGGGATTTAACTAATCCTGTGATATTATTCCAGGTATTGGGTTATGACCAATCATGTGACATTATTCCAGGTATTGGGTTGTTACCAATCCTGTAATATTATTCCAGGTATTGGGATTTAACCAATCCTATGATATTATTCCAGGTATTGGGATTTAACCAATCCTGTGATATTATTCTAGGTATTGGACTATGCCAATCCTGTGATTACGTCCCATGTTTGTTTACACAGCACTGGGTACCTCGTTCTTCTACTGACATTTAAACTTTGGCTATGCCATCATGCTCAATTACATTATTTATGTAATGCAAGTATCCCTCTCTTCTCCACACTTGTATAATCAAGGTTCGATCATTATCATTGTATCCTTTTGTTATAATTATTATGTTACTAAGTTTCCATTTTCTTGGTTTATTAAGAATGTTATCATCTCTTACAGGGGACTTTTATAATTATCTTGGTACCTTTCACTAGGTATCAACTTACTCATGTGGTTCACAAGGCCTATTAAAATATTTTGTTACCTCTTACTAGGTAACAACTAATCTCATGGCTCATAAACCACATTTAACATCCTGTCACCTTTCACTAGGCAACAACCATCCTCATGGTTCATAAAACACATTACATCTTGATGCAATGATTAGGATATCACTCTTTATATGTTACTCATCCAAGTATGTTGGATTTGAGATGCATTAAGGGATATCATTCTTAAAGAGCTGGATGTGATATATATGATGTCTTGATATATCACTTCCCTCATCACTTTAAACTTACTTGAGTTTATCAATTTATATTTTATTAAGGTATTTCCCCATCTTAATACTTCCATATACTAACCTATCACCTTTATTGTGAAGTACATAGGTCATAAAACACACATAAGGATTGTCCAACTATCTTCAATGATAGGGACTTATCTTAGATTAAGGCATTGTTTGCTATAAGGTTGCATAAAATCAACCACCTTAGATATTTCCCTTATCAGGGTATTAGCCACTATTCCTTTATTAGGGTTAGGGCTTCACATACCATCACCCAAAATAAGGGTTAGAGTTTCCATATTAGGGTTTCTTATAGCCTTACAAAGCTTCACCCTAAATTAGAGTCTCATATCACATCATTGTATCCCGGTTTCACATGACTTCACCCTAGATTAGGGTTTCCATTCAATTACCCACAATTAGGGTTTACTATTCATCCCAATGAGGATTTCACGTTTCATTACCCATAATTAGGGTTTACTATTCAACCCAATTAGGGTTTCACTCTCCATTCCCATAATTGGGGTTTTACATTATGTTACCCTGAATTATGGTTAGGGTTCATTAACCTTCTCGATTAGGGTTTCATGATCTCTTTACTAAGGATCATACCCTAATCACCACATGATTAATACTTATGTATGAATTTCTTTCTATCATCCTTTTAACTTGATTAGGTTACATCAACCCTCCAATCAAGTACATACAACTATGATTGACATAGTGTACTGAGTTATTGCTTACTTAAGCTTCAAGGATTAACTCATCTGAGGATTATCAATCACTTAGTATCTCAAAGGTACAACTCTAGTGATTATCTTTGAGATAGATCAGTAACAATTATAAATTTGATTGATCCTTCATCACAATAAGTTTTCAATTGATATGATCACATTGAATTACTAAACGACCTTGACCCTCACTCTCTAAACAGTTTGAAACCATTTGGGCAAAAAGTGTATTGAAACCGAATGGACTTGGGTCTCCAAATGGTTTGAGATTGTTTGGACCCAAAATGTCTTGAGACCATTTGTACTCAAATGGTCTTAAGACCGTTTGGTCCAAACCCTCTCAAAATCGAATGGACCAAAAAGGTCTTTCAACACTTATTCAATTCAAGGTTTCAATCAATGAACTGACTATCAATTGAATCATTGATTCATTCATCAATTGAACTATTGAATCATCCTTCAATTGGACCATCAATTAGGGTTTTGAACCCAATTGAATTAGGATTTATAATCAAGAAACCTTCAATTAGGGTTTTGAAATCGAGGAACCTTCAATGATTAACATTGTGGAACTGATTCAATTGAAATCAATGAATCATCATCAAATTATGATATGACCTGACCTCAAATGGTCTTGAGGTCGTTTGGATGACCTCAAAATAGTCTTGATACCATTTTCCCCATCCATCATTGAAATTTTTTGAAATTCAATTAGAGTTTAGATCATTAGATTGATCACCAATTGAACTATTGATTGCATTTCAATTTGCTATCTCTGGTCCTTCAATTACTCAACCATACTCAACCCTAGACCTCCAAACAGTCTTGGTTGACCTCCAAATGGTCTTGAGACTGTTTGGGTGACCTCCAAATGGTCTTGAGACCATTTGAGTTAATCAACCCAAAATTTTAAATCAACCAATTGAAATTTCAGCACTTAACCTGATTAGGGTTTGATAATTGATTAACCTTCAACTGATGAACCCTTTGAAACTAATAAATTGAATTTAATGGGTCATCAACCATCAACATAAGCCTATGAGATCCAAACGGTCAAACATTACAAATGGTCAACCACTCCAAATGGTTTGAAACCGTTTGGTTACTAACGGTTTGTTGAAACCGTTTAACTAATTTCAATGAAACTGATTGGTTTCCAACTTTTGAAACCATTTTCCTAGGATATATTTTAGGTTTGTTCTTATGATGATGTCATCATCATCAATCTATGATCCTTCATATTTTTCTATAATTTTCACGGTGGTTCCATTGATTTGATCAAGTGAATTTCAAGAAGAACAAATGATCAACAATTGATAAGGAATTGAATGCAATAACAATATTAAGGGTTCAAGATATAAAACCCGCCTTCAATTGAGCTTCAAAGCTTCAACCTCCAAGTCTTTAATGGTGAAAGCAACACCTTCAACAGTCCCAAGCTCGTCCTCAAGCTTTGAGTGAAAAGGAATGGCTAGAATTGAAGATCAAGTGAAGATAAGAAGAAATCAAGCATTGATTTGTGATTTCCACCATGGAATCAAGGTGAAAGAGGGCCATGGAGCTTACCTACATGTTGGGAGTCATCCTCCTGTTGATCCTAATCTCCCTTGGTCGTTTTTCAAGCAAGAAGTGAAAGTGGCTTCGAAATTACCCATTCAAGCTATGGATAAATGAGTATATATGAATTTTATTGAAAAATCATTTAAGAGAGAGAAAGTAGGAATTATCTCCTCCATTTCCTTGCCACTTGCCCCCTTCTCTTCCTTAGATACGAGGCTATCTTCCTTGCCTCTTATTCCTCTCAATTATACATGATATAGAGGAAAACAAATTAAGCACCTTAAATCATATAATACTAATATCCATAAGTTAGTGGATATTTCTTTTTCTTTTCTTAATGTGAGTGGGTTCTCCACTCACGTAGATATTTCCATTGCCTTTGCAAGGCACAAGGACGTCCACACTTGTTGATTTTCAACTAACACAATTTTGGTTGAAGGGCAATCCAATTAATATAATTATTTTTGCATTGAATTGAATTAGGGTTTCAATTAAGCTTAAATCTTGATTATTTTAATATCAAGATTCTCTCTCCTCTAAAGTGATACAAATGAGGCGCCCCTCTCATTTTATTTTCTATACATGATGCCAAGAAACATGAGGGACCCTCTTGAAGTGGTATTTTGCGTAATGAACCCTAGGTTTTGGGTAATTTGCACATTACACTAAAACTAGGTTTTAATGCACAATCATTGCTTTATCAGCTCTTTCTTGGTACTCATGCTATCACAATCCATACCTTTGCATCATCTTCATTTTCATGATTCTTCAACACATGAGGAGCACTTTATCATGTAACATTTGCAATTTAACCCCTCAACTTGGGTAATTTGCACTTTAGTCTGAAATAGGCAAAACATTATTTCAACATTGTTCAAAAAGGACTAAAATTGAAATATAAGTTCCTCTTGAACCTTAATTACTTTTCAAAAGATAAGAGCAAGAATATAATTATCTTTCTTAAACAAAACACCTAGGGTTAAAGCATAACCCATGTCAGGGATGTTACATTATAGTTGAATCCATTTAAACTATCATTTACCTTCTCTAAGATTTGTGTTTATTTCTGTCTCCATCTCGCCTTAGATTCAATATGCAACATGCTACATTATACATAGAGAAGTGGAAGCTGGATGCCTTGCAAAAATACCGCATTGATGATCTCACGGCTCAGGTTTTAAGGCTTCAACTCATGTTCCCTAGTATTCATATTTGCTAGGGCTCATTGGTAAGCTAATCATATCTATCTTTATCTAATTGAAGGTTTTGTTAAAATGCTAGTAGAATATTATATGCAAGGCAATTAGATTGTGCATGGAGGTACATGTGTTTGAATCAAAATTGCATATGTCTGTGTCTTGTACCTACATGCACGCAGACGACTATTATCATTTACCTACCAGTCTACCGGTCTACCACCTTCTTATAGTACAAAGTGAGTTTCCAAAGTAAATGGTGATAAAATATGTGTTTCGAGTTGTACATTCACAACAAGACATATATGGTCTCAACAAGTTGCAATGTGTGAAGAATCTAATATTTTGATGATGAGTTGGACATCTTGCCCACTTCATCGGGGCCACATAAATGCCTCCTCCTAGTTGCATAAGTCAAAATGAGTTGTACCTAGATGGTCACATAATGAAGCTATAATGCAGAAATGCCAAGGACAATAAAACTTAGACCTTCCTTGTTTTCCACTAATAGAGAGGTGTAGTATGATGCTCCACATTTCAAGATTGGAATGAGCTCCCTATCCATTACATTGCTCGTTGTGGGATCTTCCAACTAGGACATCATCAATTGTTGATTACGCCAACTACAACCCCAAGGTCACCAATAAGGATAGTTTAATGCCGACTTTTACCACTTTTATCTCTTAAGTTGTCATAGGGTGTAATTGGATGCATTTCTATGCATGTTTCTCAAATTAGAAGTCATCTAGACTTATTATCCTCAATTTTCTTGCATTGAAGGCCTCAAAATGAAGACTTCATATGTTTTCTTGTCAAACACATCTTAGACATGTTGTGCCAACATCTAGAAGCAAGCTTATGTCTTCACAATAAGAGACAAGTCATATTTTGTCAACGAAATGGAATTTCACATCAAAGAGGCTCCACACCAAAGACTCCAGTGGCAACAGGGACACGACGTGTCTCCTTGATGACGTTTCATGTCATGTTACTACACAAATTGGCCAAGCCGACCTCAGAAAGGCACATCATGCCTGATGAATCACGTGACGTGTCAATTCACCATCAACCACTAAAAGTAACAGTTGACACGAGGTGACTGTGTTGTTTCTTATGGTAGATTTCAAAAATATTGCAACAAAAACCATGTCCTTTTCCACGCTTTATCTAAAGTTTTTCTGTGCTTAAGAGCATGGAAAATATATTTTTCCACGCTGCATAAAAGCGTGTTAAAATTGAGTGTAGAAAATTATCAACACCATTCAGCGCGCTCTAATCTTGGTACTTTTCTCCCCTTTTTTGTCTGGAATTTTTTTTTTCACACATATGACTGTGGATTAATATGGTTCTGTTCCTATGCTTACATATTGGTGGGAATAGTTTATTAACGTTGAAAAGCATGGAGAGCCAAGCGGGATCATTAACGACCCATGTTTTACACATTTTAAAGAATGCAAAAACTCAACGGAATCTTTGGCACCAAAGATTATGAACTCTTACCATCAACAAATTTTGACTTCATAATGCTATAGTAGCTGCAATTTTGGACAATAAGATTATATACAATCATGTGCACATGTTTTTTATTCAACAAAAATTGATACATTAACATTGACACTCTTAACCAAAATTTCATCACCATTCATATCATGTATATATCTAAAAATACACTATAGCTGCAACGTGACATACATATCCCATATACATTAGAAAATAATTCTAAAAGGACATTGTCGTTATGCTATATGACAAAGATTTCACAAGGGGATAACATTGAATTTTCTGCTGGAATACTAAACTCATATTTCATGTATGAACAGTTTTTTTGACTCTGTTCTTCAATATCTGCTCACTTGTAGCATCCAAAGCAACATTGTCCTTCGATATATGCATACTTGTAGCATCCACAAAGATACTTTTTAGATATATGCACACTTGCAGCATCAAAAGAGACCTACAGCGTACAAAAAAGTTTGATAAAAAATAGTAGTATTTAAGCATTACATAGCATTTATTACTACCAACGTCTATAATGTGCTAAACAAATATTGTGGTCAATTGTCAATAATGGGAAGGAAATTAGCTAGCCAACTAAAACAAATGCAACTTGTCAGTAATAGGTCAAGCGTTGAATTGCACTTATTATTGATAAAGTCTGTAAAAAGCATGGGCATTAAAATGAAATGGATATATTTATTCTTTTCATGTGCCCTTTTAGTTTGTCAAAGCATGAAGAGAAATATTTCACATTTCAAATTGAGAGGGATGTAATCAGAAATCTCATGCTTGAAGCCTAAGTTTATATTTCTAAAAACAACTACTCTGAATAGAACCAATGCTACCATAATTCTAATAATATTTCAAATTCATGATGCCATTCAACTGTAGTGAAACCTGGAAAACATTATTCTACTATGAAATCAGCAGGTGTCATGGAAGGCATTGCATGGGTCCTCAAGATCATTAATAAAAAGATAATTCCTATAACAAAATGTTCATTGGTTATTTCCTGTCTTATTTTATTGAAATGTAATTAGTTCTCCTCATATCTATTAAGTTACAAATTTTTCTTGGGTGTACCAATCATTGTTCCATCACTTTGTTATATCTTTTTTTCTTGAATTTTACTGAATGGAAGAATTTCATGTGTACTCCTTTGTTTTCTTTAATATTGATTCTGACTTGTTAGACTTTTAAATTTTAAAATCACTACAAATAGTGTCAAACATGTTGTCTGGTTGAGGTTAGACTTGGAAAAAGAAACTGCTAACTAACCATGACTGGAGTGATGTGTGACTTTTCATGTCATCTTGGAGTGTTTGACAAAAGAAACTGCTAACTAATCATGGTTAGAGTGATAGGTAACTTTTCAATGTCATCCAGAAGGGTGTTGGGCCCAAAATATACCTTGTTGTTTTAAGACAACCCCTGTTCGCAACACCACATGACTTATCATCAGTGGTTTTTATGATAGAATGACCACCATCAAGAATACACCCTAGGAGTTTAAGGCACTATAAAAAAGTTGGTGGCGCTCAGATAGGAAACAAATCTCTCCTCTGCAATTGGCATTGGATGGTGAGTCCTATTGTGTCAAAAATGAAAAAAAACTACTACCACTCATTATCGTATTTTTTGTTAGCTCTCACTTTTGGCCTCAGTTCATTCTCATGATTTCAGTTTCCGAGATAAGATTAGCAATGATGACCAATGAGCATCATCACATGCTCATCATGTAGTAGCCTAGAGCTGCCATGACTTTCTAGTTTTCTTCTAGTTGGTGGAAAACCTCTACCCCCTGTGGAAAAGCTTCTCAACCAGAAATCTACAAATGTTGAGGTTGTTTCTCATGAAACCACCAGCACAGGGTCATTGAGGAAGGAGACTTCTATTGAAAAGGTGGAATCAACAACATTATAGAACATACATGATATTATTGAACTTGGATACCACCAAAAGTATGGAAGTGGTGGAAATCAGTGTTAACACATGCAACTCTACCTATCGTTATTAAAAGAAGCACACTAAAATGATAGGAAAGTGCATCTATCCTCACTTCCAGTACTGCCTGGTTAAATGGTTGTCTTTGGTGTTGTAGAACATATGGGAGTTTTTTTATTTAATATCATGTAGAGTACTTAATGAACAAGAGCTCTGGTCCCCTGGAACAAAGTTACAACTAGTATGGAGAAGGACGGACTAGGAATTAAGTCTATGGCTACCTAAAACAAAGTTGTGGCATGAAAAAATGCCTGGGATCTAAAAACCGATCAAAAATCCCTATGAAAAGAGGGGCTGCAACATAAATATTAAAGTTTAGAGGGTAGAAGGATAGACGTGCTACACCATTCTGGAGATTTTTCTATGTTGGCAGATCCTTCCCAATGAAAATAGCACAATTTTTATTCAAAACGGAGAAGACACCTCAGTCTGGTACGATGAATGGGTTCCTCACTAGGGGAAGCTAATCGACATTTGCATAAATCCCATGGAGGAAGATATTAAAGACTTGAAGGTATCTAGGCTTATCGATCTTAATGGCAATTGGAACCTACGACTTCTTCAATGCTACTTGCTTGAAGACTGTATCACATGCATAAAAAACATGATTGCCCCCAATAACCAAGGTCCTAATGATAGCTAAAGTTGGAAATTAGAAGACAATGGTGAATACACTACTAGCTCATCATATGAAACCATTCACAAGGATGAGGACATGCCACAAGAAGGACTTTGGCCAGCCATCTGGAAGCTGGAGGTACCTACCAAGATCAGAATGGTCATGCGAATGGTATCTCACGAAGCTATTTTGACGAACCAAAGGAGGAAATAAAGAAAATTTACTGAAGGAAGTCAGTGTCCCAGATGCTCTGAAGGGGATGAATCTACCCCGCATGCACTGAGACTGTCCCTTTTTAGCCTTGGTACTACTACGTATGTAGTAAAGGAAGGCAGGAAAGGTGATGGACATCATTGATTTTTCTCTTAAGGAGGCTTCACAAGTTGCATATGTAAGTATTTTTGCTTTATTGTTACATGTATATCTTTTAGTGCAATGAACTACACATCTTTTTAGGTGATGGTAGAAGCAATTAGACAATTTTGCAAAGGTCTTCCCCCTCCTTCATACACCAAATGAGGGAACCTTTTTTGGAAGTCGCTTGGTTGATACTTCAGTAGGAAACCGAACAAGGTAAACCTCGCCATTTCCTCTACTAACGCCAATATTAATGGACAAAGAGTTGGAGTGAGAGCATGAAAATCATTAGAAGTTACGTGGATGCAATTTAATGTTAGATGGCCGGTCTAATAGGAGACACAAAAATTTGATAAATTTCTTAGTGAATACTCCTGAGGGTTCTTTCTTTTTTCTATTGACTCTTATTCTGTAGTTCAAACTAATGATTATATGTGCTCTGTTCTTGATTTGGCAATTGAGATACTCGGGGAAGAGAATGTTGTGCAATTTATAGTAGATAATGCAACTAAATATGAAAGTGTAGGAAAGAAATTGATTCAAAAGAGGAGATATTTTTATGTGATATCAATAAGTATAGACATTGTTCACATCAAATAGCATAATCTGACCTATTTAAGCTTCTAGTTTTAAGATAACCTCTCACTCATGACTCCAGAAAAACCATCTATTCAATGTCTAAGTCAACATGGTAATAACTAAAAACATGTTCTTATGTCATACTTGGAAGATTATATGCTACAAATAAGAAAATATAGGTAAGAAATTTATATATGCAGCAAAAGATATAACTTGAAATGTTTATCATCAACATTCACATTGAGTAAAAGACATTGATTGATGAATTATGCAAGGAACTTTTGTGGCCATATATTTGGCACAAAGTAACATAAGAAGGTGGTAGACTGGTAGGTAAATGATACTTGTGTCTTAGGTTACATCCCAACCATGAGGTGAGAATTGAGATGGGGATCAACAATGCACTTGCTTCCACCTTTGAAAAAAATCTAAAACCAATCCCTTTGCTTTGTGAGTATATATTCTACTACTAGTTTCCCATGAGTGGACATGCTTTCAATTTCATTATAGTTTAACAATGGGCTTTAAATAGTTGTTTCAATCCTTATCAAAATTGAAAATGATAAAATTCTAAACCAAAATACATACCATACCAACAAGTTAAGCCATTCCAAGATCAATTTTTATATCAAAGCATGTTTCAAGATTACCTTACAAACTCTAAGAGGACTCACACCAACCAGTTAAGTTGTTTCAACATCATCCTCATGTAGTTTTATTCCATCAAATATAGCTGGACAATTTACACATAACAAGAATAAGAATATATATGTAAGAAATTGTATAAGAGTATGCTTCCTACTACAACATAAGTTAGATATGCAAAGACACAATATCCTTATCCATAGAAGTGCACAAAAACATAACCATTCCAAATACATCTACAACTATCTTACAACCTACTACAACAATGGCTAAGATGGGGTAGTGAAGATGAAGGGAGAGAAGAACAAGAGAAGGAGAAGAGGGGATCAAGAGAAACATCGCAGACACATGCACACAAATGTAGACGTGCGTGCGCACATGACACACACATTCATACACATGAAAACACGTGTGCACACATGACACACATGCGCGCTAACACACACAAGACACACGCACGCACATACACACACAGACACAGAAGACACACACACACACAGACACACGCATGAATGTGTGTGTCTTGTGTGTGTGTGCTCGCATGTGTGTCATGTGTGCACACATGTTTTCATGTGTACGAATGTGTGTGTCATGTGCGCACGCGCGTCTATGTTTGTGTGCATGTGTCTGTGTCAATTTGTGCATGTCTGGTCTTGGAACAAAAATTTCTTATAAGATGTAAAGTACAAGAGTGCACCCTTTCCTTATGCTAATCAGAGTGTCCAAGTTAGAGTAGACATGATTGGTGTCTTGATCTGCTGATGAAAATGAGGGATTGGCTGAGGGGTGGGGACATAGAGGGAGATGGGGATCAACAATGCACTTTCTTCCACCTTTGAAAAAAATCTAAAACCGATCCCTTTGCTTTGTGAGTATATATTCCACTAATAGTTTCCCTTGAGTGGACATGCTTTCAATTTCATTATAGTTTATAGGTGGGCTTTAAATAGTTGTTTGAATCCTTATCAAAACTAAAAATGATAAAATTCTAAACCAAAATGCATAGCATACCAACAAGTTAAGCCATTCCAAGATCAATTTTTATATCAAAGCATGTTTCAAGAATAACTTACAAACTCTAAGAGGACTCACACCAACTATTTAAGTTGTTTCAACATCATCCTGTTGTGAATGATATAATATCTATAATACAACTTATACGCACATATGTTTATAGACACATGTATAAATACATATACTATGTTTGCATAATATATGTGCATATATATGTCAAGAAAAGAGATAATCTAATAGATCATGATTAGGAACAATAATAGTTTGCATCTTTCCGATGGAGGTTCTAATGATCTTGACTCGTATTCTAAAAGGAACACAGTCTAACCTGGCAAAGTTGTCTCAACAAATTTTGTACCACAAAGTGAGTTTGAAATGCATGTATTGAGGTTGATTTGTGGTGCTATCCCCCATACCGCAAGAAGCATATATATATATATATATATATATATATATATATATATATATATATATATATATATATATATCTGTGTGTGTGTGTGAGTGAGTCGTTTGCACACATGCATGTGTGTGCGACTCGTCTGCGTGCGATATGTGTATGTGCACGCGTTTGTGCATGTGTGTCTATGTGTGTGTGTGTGTGTGTGTCTTGTGTGTCTGTGTGCGTATGTGCGCCCGTGTGTCTTGTGTGTGTGCACGTGCATGTGTGTCATGTGTGCACCCGTGTTTTCATGTGTACAAATGTGTGTGTCATGTGCGCACGCGCTTCTACATTTGTGTGCATGTGTCTGGTCTTGGAACAAAAATTTCTTATAAGATGTAAAGTACAAGAGTGCACCCTTTCCTTATGCTAATCAGAGTGTCCAAGTTAGAGTAGACATGATTGGTGTCTTGATCTACTGATGAAAATGAGGTATTGACTGAGGGGTGGGGACATAGAGGGATTTGTAGTCTTGTGACTTCTTTGGTGAACCTTGAGAGGAACATTAATAGTAGGAGCAACATGTTTTGGAGATTTCGGTTCAACAAGAACCAAAAGAGGGGTATCAATGAGCAGATCAACAGATAGAGTTGAAGCCATAGTATAAAAAGATGGTGTATCCTCGGAAGTATGACATCCACACTAACAAACCATTTCTTAGCAGCTAAATTACAACATCTGTACCCTTCTGAGTTCTTGAGTACCCCAAGAAGATACACTTTATAAATCATGAATCAAGTTTCATTAAACCAGATTGAAGTTTTCTTGAAAAATGGGTACTTCCAAAACATTTTAGGTGGCATAGAAAGTTGGGGTGCTCTTGGGTACAAAATGATATATGTGACTTAGTTGTTCAAGATAGAAGAGGACATTCTATTTATTGAAAAACAAACATTGGAGACAACGTCAGCCCAAAAAGGTTTATCTCAATATCAAGGAGATGTCGATTCTTTCGCTCGAAAACACTATTTCGTTGAGTGTAAAAATAGGAGGTTTGATGAATGGTGCCAAGGTTTTTACAAAAAGACTAACAAACTGTTGCATGAATTCAAGGGCATTGTTTGTCTGAATTTTTTTATGGGCTTATTAAATTAAGTCTTAATTTCAGCATAGAAGGCAGTAATCATATAAAGAACATGTGCCCCTTCTTGAGTACCGCAAGAAGATATAGGTGTGACTGAGCATGGACGATATCAAAAATAGATTTTGAAGATAGTCATTTTTCTCAAAAAAACATAAGAAGTTTGCTTTCCTAATTGGCAAGCTTCACATTAAAACAAAGTTTTATATACAAAAGGAATTAAATGTTTCAACTTGGATGCTAATGGATGCCCCAATCTGTAGTGCCACTAAACTCTCAGAACAACCGAAGATACTATCTATGGTATGTGTTATGCGTGCGGAGAGGTCACCTTATAGAGTATATGCGGTATGCAGGAGTATATACGAAAGTATATGTGGTTTTGAATTTTTTTCAGATAGCAATTAATATATATAAATTTATCATAGTTGCATATTTAATTTGTGCATTACATATTTAGACTCTAAAATTTGAGATATATATATAGATATAAAGTTCCAATGAAAAATAAAGCACCATTTAGAATGCATTCTAGAATCATTTAAACATAAACTCCAATGAAGCATGCACACAATTATTTAACACAAGAACATAACAATCAATACTAACCAAATGGTGCAAAAAAAATGAACACGTCCTAGAGGTCCAAAAAAACAAACATTAAATAAGCATGTGTCTCGTTTATGAAACATAAAAAAATAGTACATTTAGAGAATGTTATCAACAAAAATATAATCTAGTTTGGGCCGAGATAACAAATGTCCATCTAAAAAATCGCCAACCAATCCGCCTTATAAGCGAGTAAGTATATGCGGGCCGCTTATGCGGTCAGTGGAGCCTTTTTTTGAAACACAGGAAGATAGTAGCACAACAGTTTGTGGAGCATTTGGATTGTGTAAGTTGTCTAGTCCCCCATGGCTCGAACCAAAAGTTGTTTGACCGTTTTCCTAACCAAAGAAAGATTCATAGGAAAACATGAAACATATAGGAAGATCTAAGCAAAAAGTTGGTTTTAGTTTGAATATTACCAACCCCATGTACTGGGGCTTTAGTGCCATCAACATTGATCATAGGTGGATAGTAGAAGTAGTAGTCATGATGAAAACTTTAGAATTTCTAGAATTATGAGTAGAAGCAGCAGAGTCTATGATTGATTTTTTTTTACCATAAGGGCTATGGATGCCAAAAAAATAGAATCACCATATATGGCATGTAGCTGATGTCAAAGTCGTGAGTCGTTCTTGCAATATTGTTTCAAATTTGGCTCAGATGCAATTCATAAAAGCAATGGAGGTTTGGGTTGTTTCGTCCTCTGTGTATTCATTAGACGCTTAATTAGCCCATGTAGAATTGGGGGTAACCAAAACAACGATCTTCATCATGAATTTTTCTCCCATAAAAGTTGTAATGATGAGGTCTGTGAGGGGGCGTTGCTAGGTCAAGTGGAGGGTTGATCATGTGCCGGTCTAAAAGGGCCTTGATGGAGGGTTGATCACCCTGAGTCTAGGTCTAGATGGTCCAAAATGACCACACCCTCTATCAAGGCCACGACTAGAGTCACAAAAATGTATTGCAAAAGCCGACACTTCAACAGAACCAACAGGTGAAAAAACAAACAGTAGGAATTGGACCCATTTTAGGACATATCATAGTTTAGGTAGGCATCATTGGTTAAGTTTTTATCCACGATTCTCCAAAGGAAGCATGTAGTCCAATGAGGAATTGTCTTATTGTATTTCATTTCACTATCTCCAATAAGGTCAGAACTCATCCCAGAGGGCACAACATTTATTTTAATAATCCTCAATCGGTCTATCATTAGAGAAATCTTTTTAGCCAGATTCTTAAAGATTTCAAACACCTTTTTAGGGTTTTTTTATGTGAATAAACATGAGATAACTTACAGCACACAACCTTTGCCATTCGAATTCTTAAAAGTGAATGACTAATTTTTTAATCTCCATTGTTGACCATCCAGGTTATCACTCCCATGTCATCCTTGACCTGCAAGTCATAGGATTACTATGTTTCTCATCCACTGTCTCGACAGGAGTAGAAGGTGAATTAGTAATAAGGTGAGAGTCTGGCCTTGGGACTTAATGGTGTGCTCAGTGACCACGTATGTTTGTTAGAACCATCCAATTTTATTGTGGTCACCCACAAAGTTCTTGAGTTATCATTAGAGGCCATGTTGGAAGCCAATTCTTGCTCAGTCTACACAAGTTATCAGAAGATGTGGTAGAATAGTAGCTCAGTGGAGAGGGGCATGAAGCATCACTAAAAAAAAGCAACAAAGTTAAAAATGGAACTCATGGGAATTAAGAAATAATTAAGATATCAACTCCACACCGTCAATTTAGACCGACATGTGATGACGGTAAAAGGGCCCTAATAATTAAGTGAATCGAGAAGAGGTAGTTTTTATACTAGGAGGGAACAACCTGGGTTGTTGCATAGACGGAGGTGGTGGATGGTGGAGCAGGGGGTTGGTGGGGTGGTAGAGCATAAGAGAGGACATTGGACTTGTGGGGTGGTGGCTTTTGAGGTGGCGGGTTGGGGGGGCATGACTGGGTTGTAGGGTTAGCTATGTGCAGTGGATGGTGACAAGGAGGTT
The DNA here is from genome assembly GCA_963693085.1 of Alisma plantago-aquatica. NCBI lineage: Eukaryota > Viridiplantae > Streptophyta > Magnoliopsida > Alismatales > Alismataceae > Alisma > Alisma plantago-aquatica. The sequence continues at coordinate 730,839,980 of OY856412.1, forward strand.
CATTGGTAGTGGACAGAGAGGAGTGGATGGGTGGTGGTGGAGGGGGAAGCTGGTGGGGCCAGTGGGTGGAGTGGACGGCGGGGTGAAGGGAGAATGACGGGTAAGGGTGGTGGGGGCTAAAGGCATCAGGAGCAGGTGGAGGGTTGGTGGCAGCTACAAGTTTTTGTTGTGGCTGGATGGGGTGGTGGCGGGAGGGTAGGAATGACATGAGGACAAGGGCGATGAGATTGGAAGATGTGGCTGGGTGGGGAGGGAGGGATAGAAACATATGTCGCACGGGGGGGGGAGAGGTTGATCGACTACATGTATAGGGGGAAGCTAGGAAAGGAGGAGAAACATTATGGTTAGGCCGAAGTTAAGGGGGATCAAACTTCTCTGATACCATGTAGTAGAATAATTGGATTCTATTATTTAGATGAAGAACATGGACCCCCTCCTTATATAGGATAGTAGTAGTCAATGACACAAACTTCACCAATATGGGGTAAAATACAAGACACTACAAAGAGTACAAAATAAATAAATAAATAACATAAAACTAAATATATTAACATGCCCTTATATAGGATAGTAGTAGTCAGTGACACAAACTTCACCAATATGGGGTAAAAGACAAAATACTACAAGGAGTACAAAATAAATAAATAAATAACATAAAACTAAATATATTAACATGCCCTATTATCACTTTAGAATTGGATAAGCTACATAAAAGCCCATCTATCCATTCAATAATCTTTTACATTAGACATCATTAACGTCCAAGGAGTCATATATCCATTAAAAAATGACTTAGAATTTGCATAAAAGGTACATACATAATAATACATTGATCTGAAAATTCACCTTATAATTTAATCATGGCATGTATTGGTGCTCAGTTTTCTCTTCCTATATGCAAGACTCTGGTCCTTCTTGTATGTTTTACTGTTAATTGCTATTTTTATGGTGACATAACATAAAAAGTGGATATTCGCTCATGCTTTTTTTATAATGAAATCGGTTATTTCAAAATTAAGCTTTTAATCAGTGTATGTGTTTCATAACTAATGTGTCTTTATTAATTGTTTTTCTTCATGATTGTTTATTATACTAAGTCGAGTGACCTTTGATACGTTACCACTTCTTTAATGTTTTATTAGCCCTTGGTTGTGAAACCCTTTTGTTATATATTTCACGACCTTAACATTTTTAATGATACAAAGAAAAGAGGTAGGATAGGAGGCATGGGGGTAGTGACAAGGATTTTGTGTCTAGTAACAATAAAGCACTGTTTGAACAATGACATGAGTATGTAAAGCCACTTCAACCTACATGATTCTAGATATATGTTGTTCATCTTTTGATGGCCTGGATATGCATATTTTTGGTTTGATTGTTATGGTTAGATGTCCTAATTTCCCTTTCTGATTATCATAACATATCTACAAGCTATATGCAGTTCGAAGGGATTTTTTTGGTACCATTAGAATGTTTTTCTGGTTTTTGTTAATACCGTTATTGTAGAAGTTTTTGCATTGTTTTACAGTCAGATAGGTTTTTGTATAAGAACCATTTTTCTATTAAATTATTAAGAGAAGTATGATTCCTTCCTAACAATACTTGATTTCAAATGGAATAAACATAAGATGCCGTATTAAATTATTTCACGACCTTAGCCCTTTTAATGATACAAAGGCAAGAGGTAGTATAGGAGGTATGGGGCGGTGACAAAGATTTGAAGTCAAATAACAATGAAGTATTGTTGGAACAAAGACACAGGTTTGTAAAGCCACTGGAACCTACATGATTCTTGATATTCAATATTTTTGGTTTGATTGCTATGGTAAGATGTTCTGTTTTCCATTTTTTATTATCGTGATTTTTTGTTACATTCAGAATGTTTTTCTAGTTTTTGTGAACATGGATTGTAACCATTTTTGCATTGTTTTGCAGTCAAATAGGTCTCTATAAAAGAATATTTTTAGTATTAAATTAATAAGAGAAGTATGCTTCCTTCCTAAGAATACTTGATTTTAGATGGAATAAACATTGTAAGATGTCGTATTCCTTCTCCAAAGTATCATTTGTTGTTATTTGTGTGATTCAATTGATACCTTTTTGCTTTTAAATATGCTTCAAACATTATTGAATTGTGTACTTTATTAAATGATCTTATTGGGACTTAGCTAAATATTTTCTATTTTATTTGTTAACACTAATTATTTATAAATTCATTTTAGCTCTATTTGTATTTAAATTGGGATAAGGAAAACTAAAACTAGATAGTTTGTCAATTTGACAATATTTTATATTTGAAAATTCTTCTATTTTGATCTTTTTGAAGCTTTACCTAGTTACATACATTATCATTGGAAATATGTGATATCCTATTTGACGATCCTAATATTTTACATATAAATTGAGCCATATTTAAGATTTCTTTTACATAAATAAAAGAACAAAAACCAAAAAATTTGTCCATTTGATTATTTTTTATATTTGCCAATGAGAATATATTATTAATCGTTTGGTAGGTGTGTATCATATGGCATGTTCCATGTGTATGTATTCATGCATATTTACAGTTTCATAATCTTTCTTATGTATATCATGGACTATATTTTCTGGATTTTACCATAGATTTTGTCAATTGAATTTTTTTAATAAAGTATATATATTTCATTAAAAAAACTCTGCCTACACTTTTACGGTGTAAGTTGATGATCATTCCTATCATATTTTGTCATATTTATACTATTAGAGAGTCTAGTTTATATAGTTAATTAAGTTAATTGGGTCTATTTGCATATGGGCCCAAGTGTGTCTTGGCTCATTAGGGTTTAGTTTAAAGTTTGTATGCTTACCCCTTCTCCTATATAAGGAGAGGGATTCCTCTCATAATTTATAATGGATAGCCTTCTTTTACTTCATAACATGGTATATGAGAAATGATCCAACCTTAGCCTAGAAGACAAAAATATTTACTTTCTCCTATGGGTGGCAGTCACTGTCTCTTCTTGGCTTGGTTGCCTGCCAGGAAACATCCTGACCTCCATGGTCGTCTCCTTTCTTCTTTCTTCATCATAAAAACCGTATCTTTTTGTTGGTGCTCTTATTTCCGACCATGATCTATGTTTATTTACCTCTCACATGGTCATGTCTAGTTGTCTCCTTCCCAGATCCTTCCTATCTACCTCCCTGTCTTCCTCCTATCCCGTCTAACGTGACACCCATGAAAACTAGTAGGGTTGTCAATGAGTAAGGGTTAACTCGTTTACCCTTTACCCATACCTTGTAGGGGAAGGGGAAGGGTAAGGATTTTCTTACCCTTTACCTGCCTACCCGCTACCCTCTAACCCGCTACCTTAGTGGTAGCGGTAAGGGTAAAGTATTGCCCATACCCTCTAACCCGCTACCCGCCAATATTTATATATAATATATTAAATATATTGTCATTTTTTGTTTAAATCTATTAAATATTCAATATGATCTAGTGAACATTGAATATAATATATAGTTTTCTTATCTACTTTGTATGTAGCTAATTCATTCATGTATACATCACCATTTTAAAGGTGTAAGACCAACGTGTATGAATTATGTTCCATTTGACATAATATTGTAGAATTTTACTTAGCATCGTTATGAATATTTATAGTCATTCATGAACATCTTGATACCTCACTTAAATATATAAATATTTTAGGAAGCCTATTATTGTTAATATTAGCATACATTTTGGGAAGACATATAAATTCCCCGTCCCATCCTAACCCTCTCTGTTTACCCTATGGGTAAGGTTTAAGGAGGGTAAGGATATTGGTGGAGTGGGGAATTACCCATATCCTTAACTGCCACTCTTAGTGGGTAAGGGTAAGGGTAAGGGTAAGACCTTCCCCTTTCCATACCCTCCCCATTGTAGCCCTAACGAAAAGTGAAAATGCTACCTTGGACTCATCTACAACTCCCATGTATTGTGCCTTAGGCACATATTCTATTCAGGAATGTCTCTTATGAGCATCAAGACTTGTGTTTCACCTTCTATTACCAGCATTTGACATGGCCTATAACCAAGATACGATAAAGTCCACTGTCATATTCATAGAAAAGGACAAAAGTGCCACTCACTTGAATGGGGGATGCAGAGAACATTTTGATCTTTGCTCGTAACAAAGGCAATTAGGTTTTGTATTAAATTGTGCGCACATTGTCCTTTCCTTGCAAAATTTTGTCTTTTACTTCCGATTGGAGCAGATCTCCTCCATGGCACAGGCTATCCATACCAACAATGAGTCAAATCCAGAACGAGTGGGTATAAAATTGTTGGGCTCTCCACTCTGCCAATGGATCCAAGCCAAAACATTATCTTTGGTTATTCATAATCACGATGTTGGGGCCGTTTGTCCTGTCGCTCAACCAACAACTCCTTTTCATTGTCATGTTGCTTGGTTTTCAAAAATCCAATGTTCACAAATACAAGCATGCAAGATGGTGCAGTGGTTCACCAAGATCATTTTAACGGATAAGCCACTTGAGTTCAAAGACAACCACAACTTGTTGGTGGGTCAGTACATTCAGAGGGACCATTTTATTTGAAACTGAGGGTCGATACACCATACATCATCTTTAAGTCATGCTACGCTTCGTCGACTACAAATCATATTACTGTGAATGGAAATATCAATCTTCATAGGCTATGCTTCACATATTAACTTTCATAAGAAACCACTAATGTCTTATTACTCATCATGAAATTCATCTCTATGGCGGTCACGCCCCCAACCCCCTGACAGTGCTATGGCTTATTTTTCTGTGGTGTTTCTTTATCATTGTCTACTCAACAACTTTGAATCTTTATGTGGTTGATGTGAGGGTGAAAAATAGAGGAGAAATGAGATGAATATGGAAAATGTCTTCTTTTATCTTTGAGGATCTTCTTGCTACTATATATATTTCTAGATCTTTATCGCTTCTTGAAGAGTTTATGGACTTCTACTATTGACACTTAGTGTTATATGCTTCTTGAAGAACTTACTATCTGGTGCTTCATGAATATTTCTTGCTTTTTAAAGCTAATGGTCTTCTATCCGACTACATCAACTCTACTTTCTACTTTTTTTCAATGATTTATTTGTATGTTGACATTGTCCATGCTTTGTGCATGTTGACTCTTTACTTGTCTGTTCTTTCTTTGCACGTTGACTACTACTCTGACTGTGAACCAACACCCTCTGTCCTTTTGTATTGTGAACCAACACTCTCTACACTGTGATGATAATGATTGTGATGAAGACTCTGACGCTTTGCTATTGTTTACTACTACTCCAGATGCCACATCATTTTGATCAAGATACATGTTTGTGACCTGCACTTGTGACTTGCACATACTTCATATTTGACCATTTTGACACACATACTTTGGATTATCTACTTGAGGGGGAGTATCTGAGGGATGAGTGTTTTATTGTAATCTTAAGGGGGAGAAATTCTTATAAGGGATTGATTTGTCCTTTTGTTCTAGTCTATCGGTCTATTTGCAAGATGACTTGAGATTCTCCCAAGCTTTAGCTTGAGGGGGATTATTAGAGAGTCTGGTTTATTTAGTTAATTAAGTTAATTGAGTCTATTTGTATATGGGCCCAAGTGTGTCTTGTCCCATTAGGGTTTAGTCTAAAGTATGTATGCTTCCTCCTCCGCCTATATAAGAAGGGGGATTCCTCTTATCAATTATATTGAATAGCTTTCTTTTACTTCATAACATATACTTCACCGGCTCTAACATAGTTGATATTGATCATTATCTTATGGTTTTTTTATTATCTTTTTGTGATTGTTAAGTTCTACGTGTGTGTTTAGGCTTGTAATGTATAAGTATCGATATGATTTCGAGATGATACCCATCTTAATTAAGTAAGGGTTTCAACTGCCGACACGTAGAATTTTAGAACATTTCTTATTTATTCTTTCAGCTAAATATTTCTTGTCTTATTTTTACATTTGAAGTTTATTTTGATATTATAGTTCAACCTTTATATTCAATGTAAGAATGTTCAATTTAAGTTGATTACAAGTATTCAAATGTAGTTGATGCCTAAAATCTAAAACATTCATGAATTATCATTGTATGACATTGCATATGCTTTGTTTCTCAATACACATTTATCATTTTACACCATTTATTATCTCTTACTTTGGTTTATCCTGTCTCGAAATAGAGTATTAATTATAATGACTACAATCTTTGATGGAAATGCCATACCAACCGACTAAAATTTTGTTGTATTATAATGCATATAAGAACATGAGTGATAGCAAATTCTAATAGACATTAAATTTTAAACGATGCTTTATTTACAATGTTTATATATTTATGACTAGTAGCCAATCTTCCCAATATCATCATGAATAAACTAATCTCAAGTACTTCATGCAACAACTGAATGATGAACTGACTTAGGAAAAAATATCTTTAGGGACAACTTGACCCTAATTCTATCAATTGGAAATACTCGAACTAAAATTTTAAATCATTAAAACTTACAAAAAGAGGCATGAAACAACCCACTTGGTATGCCAATCTAGCTTGAAATACCTATCTGGTCACGATGGTTGGGTGCCTTGTCATTAATAAAAGAGGGCTAATGATGCCCGAACCAACTCCCCACATAGGCGTAAGTCTTAAATGAGCAGCCAAGACTGGTAAACTATTGTAATTCTTCCATATAAAAAACAAACAGGAGCCAAGGCTCATCTGGGTACTTTCTTTGGTTCTAAACACCTTGTCTTAACAAGATTGTTTGTGCTCATGTTTAGTATTGAAAATGTCATACCTCATCTTAACAATAAATATCATTCGAAACTTTTTATTTTTAAAATGTTTTACTAGATTTATGATGGTGCATAATTCATAATTATGAATGTAATGAACACCTTGGATTACTAATGTGAGATTATAAAAATATATAGGAACCAAGGCTTGCGAAGGTACCTTGCTTTGGCTCTCAACACCTTGTCTTAGCAAGTTTGGTTGGCGCTCATATTTCTATTTATGTTTAGTATTATTGTCATATAATATATGTTAAGGTGCATCCTAGGAGGTAGACTCACTAAAGTGCTATCGGTTTTATAAGCTCCTAACTCAATATTGTATTAACCAAGTGTGAATAAAGCTCGATTATCACTTCAATGTAGATGTCAAGGTGTCAAAGAGAGTGCTCCTTAACCAAATCCAGGAACCTCAAGTACTTATACTTAACAATTAGTGTTAATCAAAGCTATTGGCAAAAATGAACTGTACTTCATAAATATTTTACTCATTTTTTTGGGCTTTTTTTGGGATTTATGAGAAGTGTATGTAAATATATATACCTATGCATAAACACTAAACATTTGTATTTAGGAAAATTCTCTTGATGACTAAAAGCTATACGAAAACAAGAGAAAATACACTTAAATTTGAAAATTAAATAGCCATGATGGTTTAACAGTTATGGTTACATGTCATACTTGTAAGAAATGTGACTCGGGGACAAAGCTTTTTAAGCAAGTACGCATTGGCCTTACCATTCTCTATTTGTTGGCTTATGTCATTGTTTAGCATGAACAAGATCACAATACTTATATTAGAGCTGGTCGTGTTTATCACTAGAATCTTAAGTTGTTTATATTGTCTTATTTTTGCATTTGAATGTTTATTTTGATATTATAGTTCAAACTTTGTATTTTTTGTAAGAATGTTTGATTTAAGTTGATTACAAGTATTCAGATGTAGCCAATGCCTAAAAACTAAAAAATTCACGAATTATCACCGTATGACATTGCATATGCTTTGTTTCTCAATACACATTTATCATTTTTACACCATTGCATATCTCTTACTTTTATTTATCCTATCTCAAAAGTGAGCATTAATTATAATGACTATCATATTTGATGAAAATGTCATACCAACCAACTAAAATTTTGTTGTATTATAATGCATATAAGAACATGAGTGATAGCAAGTAGCCAATCTTCCCAATATAATCATGAATAAACTAATATCAAGTACTTCATGCAACAACAAAATGATGAACTGACTAAGGAATAAATATCTTTAGTGACAACTTGACCCTAATTCTATCAATTGAAAATAATCGAACTAAAATGTAAAATCATTAAAACTTACAAAAAGAGGCACGAAACATCCCACTTGGTATGCCAATCTAGCTTGAAGTGCCAATCTGGTCACGACAGTTGGGTGCCTTGTCATTAATAAAATAGGGCCAATGAAGCCCAAACTAGCTCCCTACATAGGTGTAAGTCTCAATGAGCAGTTGAGACTGGTAAAATGTTGTAATTCTTCCATATAAAAAGGTGTTTTACGAGATTTATGATGGTGCATAATTCATCATTACCAATCCAAAGAACACCTTATATTATTAATGTGAGATTATAACCAAGGCTCGCCAAGGTACCTTGCTTTGGATCTCAATACCTTGTCTTTGCAAGTTTGGTTTGCATTCGTGTTTCTATTTATGTTTAGTATCATTGTCATATCATATCTGTTAAGGTGCATCCTAGGCAGAAGACTCATGGAAGTGTTATTGGTTTTATAAGCTCCTAACTCGACATTATCTTAACCAAATGTGAATAAGGCTCCATTCTCACTTCAACCTAGGTGTGATGGTGTCAAAGGGAGTGCTCCTTAACCAAATCCAGACCAACTTTCATATCATAGGAACCTCAAGTACTTATACTTAACATTTAGTGTTAATGAAAGCCAAACAAATTTGCATATCATAGGAACCCCAAATACTCATACTTCACAATTGGCATCAATGAACTGTACTTCATAAATATTTCATTCATTGTTTTGGGATTTATTTGGGATTTACGAGAAGTGCATGTAAATATGTATACCTATGAATAGACACTCGACATGTTTATTTAAGAAAGTTATCTTGATGACTAAAAGCTATACTAAAACTAGAGAAAATACACTTAAATTTGAAAATTAAATAGCCATGATGGTTAACGGTTATGGTTTCATGTCATACTTGTTAAGACATGTGACTCGGGGCCGAAGCATTTTAAAAGAGTAAGCATTGGCCTATACCACTCCAAATTTTCTAGTTTATGTCATTGTTTAGCATGAACAAGAACACAATAGTTTTTTTAGATTCGGTCATGTTTATCACTGGAATCTTAAGTTGTTTATGTTGTCTTATTTTTGCATTTGAATGATTATTTTGATAGTATAGTTCAAACTTTGTACTTAGTGTAAGAATGTTCGATTTAAGTTGATTACAAGTATTCAGATGTAGCCAATGCCTAAAACTAAAACTTTCATGAATTATCATTGTATTTCTCAATACACATTTAGCATTTTTACACCATTGCTTATCTCTTACTTTTGTTTATCCTATCTCAAAATTGAGTATTAGTTATAATGACTATCATCTTTGATGATAATGCCATACCAACCAACAAAATTTTTGTTGTATTATAATTCAGATAAGAACATGAGTGATAACAAATTCTAATAGACATTAAATTTTAAATGATGCTTTATTTACAGTGTTTCTATATTTATGACTAGTAGCTAATCTTCCCAATATCATCATGAATAAAATAATCTCAAGTACTTCATGCAATAACCGAATGATGAACCGACTCAGCAAAAAATATCTTTAGTGATAACTTGACCCTAATTCTATCAATTGAAAATAATCAAACTAAAATTTAAAATCATTAAAACATACAGAACGAGGCATGAAACAACCCACTTGGTATGCCAATCTAGCTTGAAATATTGATCTAGTCATGATGGTTGGCTGCCTTGTCATTGATAAAAGAGGCCCAATGATGCCCAAACCAGCTCCTCACACAGGCGTAAGTCTTAATGAGCACTCAGGACTGGTAAAATATTGTAATTCTTCCATATACAGGAGCCAAGGCTAACCGAGGTACCTTTTTTGGTTCTAAACGCCTTGTCTTAACAAGTTTGTTTATGCTCATGTTTATGTTAGTGTTTAGTATAGAAAATGTCATACCTCGTCTTACCAATAAATATCATTCGAAACTTGTTATTTTGAAAATGTGTTACAAGATTTATGATGGTGCATAATTCATCATTATGAATGTAATGAACACCTTGGATTACTAATGTGAGATTATAAAAATATAAAGGAACCACAGTTCATCAAGGTACATTGCTTTGACTCTCAACACCTTGTCTTAGCAAGTATGGTTCACACTTATGTTTCTATTTATGTTTAGTATTGTTGTCACACCATATCTGTTTAGGTGCATCCTAGGAGGTACTCTCACTAAACTTCTATCCGTTTTATCTTAGGGGTGAGATTTTATCGGTATCGGTGGTATACCGCTCGAAATACCGATGTTGATGGGTACCGGTAAAGATACACATGATTCTACCGTTAGGATCGCAAATATCAGCATACCGGTGGGTTTACCGCCAATACTGCCAAATATCGAGGGTGTCGGTGCAAAATGCACCACTGAAGCACCACTAAAGGGCGGCACGGGTGGTATACCACCCGAGACACTGTCATTTGTGAGTCTTCTGCTGCTGCTGCTGTTTGAAGAGGAAAACCTTGGGGATTTTGGAAAATTTTCGAGATTGGAGCTCAAATCAGACCTAATTAAGGTATGTTTACATAATTTCTTGCATTTCCCATCATTTCCAACCTCTCCCCTCTCTTCTATTCTTATAATTCTATTCTCACCTAAAAAATTCACCAAATACCCCCAAAATCCTAGATCTACTCCAAAATACTTTTAATTGATGCTATTTATCACTAGATCTATGATTATATTATATAGATCTACTGATTTATCGCTAGATCTACCTAATTAGCTCACTAATAATTAACATTAACATGTAATTTCACTAATTAATAGTAATAATACAATTAGTACCATTAATAATAGGTATTTAATTTAGGCTTAGTAGAAGAAGTTCTATCAAAGACTAACATGAACATATATAAACAAAAGTATTATTTTGTATTTTTTATTTAATAAAAATGCTGAAAATAAAAAAAACATTAAAAATAATTCTTTTAGAGTTGTGTGTGTTAATGTTGTATAAGATGAAACTAGCATGCAGAAAACATATCACTTGTCTTTTTAATTAGTAAATATCATGTTTTATAATTTTAAAAATAATTTCAGACTTTATTTATATTTAAAAAATTATCTTCAAAAGAAAAATATTAAAAAATCTTGTGTTTGATTCTATAATTACAAGCAAGTATCATGCATTATAAAATATCATTCTACATTACATAAAAGAAATCGATTTTGTTCACTTAATGGCTTATTTTTATTTGATATTAGTATAGTCAATAGAAAATATACTTAATAGTTAATATGACAATGTACATTTCTTACTAGTATTTTTTTATTAAATGCTAAGTTACTAATATCATTTGATTTGCTAGTTTGTCTTTGTCTTTTTTAGTGCTTATTTTTGAGTTCTGAGAAGATGTCTTCTTCATCTTCAAGTGACACTGAGGGTGTTGCGGCTAGTCATGCTGCATCAAAGGATGTGGATTTTGCATGGAGTCACTACAAGCCTGTACCTGGGTCTGGGAATAGGGCAAAGATTGTCTGCAACAACTGTAAGAAAACACTTGGTGGTGGGTGAATTACCAGATTCAAGTGTCACATTACTAGTGGTGACAAGAATATGGCAATGTGCCAAAAGTTCCCTCCAAGTGTTAGGGATGACTTCAAGAAACTAATGGGTGCAAAGAGGCAAAAACAACATAAGTTGAAGTATGTTGAAAAGGCTTACTCAGATACACTCTTTGATGTTAGGTCCATAGGTTCTTTTGCTAAATCAGAGGATGATATTGTATATCCTCCAGGGTGTGATACTACTTATACACGTCATACGTATAGGCATGCTCTCAGAGACTCTCACAAAAGTGAGTGGGATAGGGAGGAGGCAACTCAGCTTATGAGGAGATATGGACCATCTAGTACAGGTGGAGGCAGTGGGGCTGCATGTGTCCCTGTTGTTGACTTAGATGATGATGATGAAGATCAGCATGCTCAACTTAAAAGAAAGAAAGGCGCCATTGATACACTTTTCCATTATTTTAGTGTGAGATTGAAGCATTTTGATGAGCCAGGGGTTAGGAAGACTGATGCTAGGCAAAAAACCCTAAAAGCAATGTTTACTGGTACAAAAGAGAAGGTGGGCAAGGTAGTGGGCAAGTTCTTCTTTGCTCGTGGTGTACTCGCACATGTTGCAACCGAACCATATTTACATCACAAGGTGGATATCATAGGGGAGTCAGGTAGGGGTATCAAAGCCACCACTGCATATGAGTTGATGAACAAGTATCTTCCCCAAGAGAAGAAAGATCTACAGGTATGGATTGAAAGCCAGAAACAATTGTGGTATAAGTATGGCATCACACTATGAGTGATGGGGGTACATCTGGAAATAAAAAGCAAATTATTAACCTTCTTGTACATTATTGTGGATCTACTATTTTTCTAGACTCTGTTGATGCTTCTGGTGTAGTCAGGAATTACAGTTACATCAAGAAGTTAATGAAGAAATACATCAAGCAGGTAGGGGTTGGGAATGTAGTGTAAATAGTGACTGATAATGGCTCTAACTTCAAGAAGGCCAGTGAAAGTACAATGAAGAAATATTCGGTCTACTGGACACTATGTGTTGCCAATTGCATAGATTTATTCTTAAGGACATGGGCACAATTGATTACATCAAAAGTGTGACAATTGATTGTAGGTTGATCACAAGTTTCATCTACAACCATTCCTTCTTATTAAATGCTATGAGGTGATCTGAGTACTGTGGAGGTGATCTAGTTAGACCAGGGGTGACTATATTTACAACGAATTACTTGGACTTGAATTCATTAAAGTCCAAAAACGATGGACTTAGGAGGATCTTCAATGGTGTGGAGTGGACCTCCATGAAGGAGAACAACACCCCGGTTGGTAGAAGGATTGAAGAACTAATAGCCAGTTGGGCTTTCTGGGATAAGGTTACAAAGGTGTTGCGGATAATGGAACATGTTGTCAAAGTGTTGAGGCTTGTAGATGGTGACAAAGATATAATTTATTTCTTCTAAATTCATATTTATGTTCTAAGTTTCAAACTCTATAACTTGCTATAAGTTAACTCAATCTAAATCTTATTTCCTTATTTGAAATTGGTGACATCTTACAATCTGAACCTGAGGTTCTAATACTTGTGAAAATTGGGCTTAGATGTGACTCTAATGTCTTCCGTAAGAGATATAACTAATAAATTCTTTACCTCTACTGAAGAGCGCACCATAGTGATGGATTAGGTATATAACTAAATATATTAGATAACTTACATGAAGTCATGAACATCTTCATTCTTGTTTGATGTTTCATCATTTATTCTAAAGTTTGAACTTCTTAAATATTTTTGTAGTTGCGACAGTTTTGTGAAGGCCTCGGTTGTTTTGGTCATCCAATTGCAGCTGCCGACCGTGATCAGGGTGATCCTTGTGAGTGGTGGGTTTGTAATGGAATGGGTGCCCCCATCTAAGAAAAGTGGTTGTTCACATTCTTTCTCAAACAACATCTGTAGGAGGTTGTGAAAGAAATTGGAGCACTTTCAATTTAATTCACTCAAAGAGAAGGAACAAGTTGGGCGCAAATAGGCTAAGATATCTGGTATATGTTCACTACAACATGCGGTTGAGGGCTAGAGCAATATGAGATGCCACCTACAAGGAAGTGGATTTTATTGTTGCCCACGATCCCATTGACACCGCATACACATTCAACCCATCCAGGCATAGACGCATAGAAGAAGCTGATGATTCAGAAGATCCTTTAGAGGAATGGATGAATGAGATAGGTTGTCCCAATCTTAATAATCTTGATGGTCATCCAGATCCATACATAGAAGAGCAATTTGAAGGATATTCTGATACTAATGTTGACCAAACTCCACCTAAAATACTTGAGCCTGAGTCTGAGCATCAAAATGTTGATATGGAAATCAATAGAGCAGTAGGAGAAGAGTTGGGTAGCACATATTCTCCTTCTTCAAAAACTGCATCTGGGTCAAAATCAAAATCTGATAATGATGGTGGCAATGATGGCAGTGGTAGTGAGCGCTCTCCTGAATATCCTTCTATTGTTGATCCTCGGTATGATGACCGTCCTTATGTTATGACAGATGCACCTCCTCCAGCAGAAAAAGAATATCCCATGCGTGATAAAATTTTTCAAAGGATGAAAACTCGAACTGACAAAGACTACAGTGGTGCATTACCACCTTAGGCTACAGGCTCCTATGGCTACAATAGTGATTATTATTTGCTGATTCATTCGGCAACATGAGTATTTTAGCTTCTGATTCTCAATCACAACATGATTCAACATTGGGCTTTGGTGATATGCTATTTGGGCAAACACATGCACAACCATATCCATCTCACTCTCAATATGGGTATTTTGGATATTAAAATCAGCCACCACCGCCACAACCAGAAGTAGAACATCATGTTGGATATACCTATACAACAAATGTCTCAGGCCCACATGGAAGTTTTTAGTACAACTCCCTTGCATTTTCTGAGGATGGTGGGCAAACATGGAGTGGTGATCATTCAGCTCTTCCTATTTCTCCAGTCCTAATACTTCTTATGGTTGTGCATGTAGCTATTCAACATATTCCTCAAGGAAGTGAACTTCCACTCACCTGATCTCCTCGACCTACATCTCCAATAAAGGCACAATATCTTAGAGATTAGAACAACATTTTCCAAAGATTGGGATGATGCAATTTGTCAACAATACTGTCTATGAGGAGCATGTGACTACATACAACCAACTTTACAGGATGCACCTGTCATGGGTGGAATATCTCAATAGTATCAACTCATTATAGTATGGACCACCTACACACCACTCAACATACAACTGATGTGAGTTGGTAAGTAAATATGTTATTGATATGTTGTAAATTGTATATTTTTGCATAATTTTGTATATTTAAGTTTGTGGATTGTGCTAGTAAAATTTCATGTATGAATTCCTACATTTTTTCATTGATATCCCAACAAAATAGGACAAGTTCCTTACCTCCCACATGATGGACCCCCCACACCCAATATATAATTTTATTGCATAAAATAATGCATTTAGGTGTGGAGATTGCACTTGTAAAATTTTAGGAATTCATTCATTCATTTTGGCATCGATACGGCCAGGATTGCATCTGTCGGTATTTCTGTCGATATACCAGTAAATACCTATTTCCAACCTGTCAAAACAACATTGGAATCAGTCACCTTATTCCTTGGTTTTATCAGCTCCTAACTCGACATTTACTTAACCAAGTGAAGAAAGCTCCATTCTCACTTTTATTGGTCATGACGTATATTTTTAGCCTTCTAGATGAGTAATTCATCTAACTCTATGAGAACTCAGTTGAGTGTCATCTCATTCATCTACACCATAGCTCAACAATATCATACTTACATGCATCCTCAACCACTGGGATTGTAAAGTAGGTTTCATGGTGTCAAAGGGAGTGCTCCTTAACCAAATCCAGACCAACTTTCATATCATAGGAACCTCAAGTACTTACACTTAATAATTAGCATTAATAAAAGACAAACAAATTTGCATATCATAGGAACCCCAAATACTCATACTTCACAATTGGCATCCATGAACTGTACTTCATAAATATTATATTCATTGTTTTGGGCTTGTTCATGGGATTTACGTGAAGTGTATGTAAATATGTATACCTGTGAATAGACACTTGACATGTTTATTTAGGGAAATTCTCTTGATGACTAAAAGCTATACTAAAACTAGAGAAAATACACTTAAATTTGAAAATTAAATAGCCATGATGGTTTAACGGTTATGGTTTCATGTCATACTTGTTAAGACATGTGACTCGGGGCAGAAGCTTT
Organism: Alisma plantago-aquatica; assembly: GCA_963693085.1. Classification (NCBI taxonomy): domain Eukaryota; kingdom Viridiplantae; phylum Streptophyta; class Magnoliopsida; order Alismatales; family Alismataceae; genus Alisma; species Alisma plantago-aquatica. The sequence continues at coordinate 730,855,921 of OY856412.1, forward strand.
TTAAGTGAGTAAGCATTGTCCTATATCATTCCCAATTTGTTGGCTTGTGTCATTGTTTAGCATGAACAAGATCACAATAGTTATATTAGAGTCGTTTAGTTTATCACTGGAATCTTAAGTTGTTTATGTTGTCCTATTTTTGCATTTGAATGTTTATTTTGATATTATAGTTCAAACTTTGTATTTAGTGTAAGAATGCTCGATTTAAGTTGATTACAGGTATTTAGATATAGCCAATGCCCAAAAACTAAAACTTTCACGAATTATCACCGTATTGCATATGCTTTGTTTCTCAATACGCTTTATCATTTTTACACCATTGCTTATCTTTTACTCAGGTTTATCCTATCTCAAAATTGAGTATTAATTATAATGACTATCATCTTTGATGAAAATGTCATACCAACCAACTAAAATTTTGGTTGTATTATAATTCATATAAAAATGTGAGTGATAACAAATTCTAATAGACATTAAATTTTAGAAGATGATTTATTTACAATGTTTCTATATTTATGACTAGTAGCCAATCTTCCCAATATCATCATGAATAAACTAATCTTACTTCATGCAACAATCAAATGATGAACCAACTCAGGAAAAAATATCTTTAGTGACAACTTGACCCTAATTCTATCAATTAAAAAAATAATCGAACAAAATTTAAATCATTAAATCTTACAAAAAGAGGCATGAAATAACCCACTTGGTATGCTAATCTAGGTTGAAATACTGATCTGGCCACAATGGTTGGGTGCCTTGTCATCATTAATAAAAGAGAGCTGATGATGCCCCAACCAGCTCCCCACATAGGCGTAAGTCTTAATGAGCAGTCGCGATTGGTAAAATGTTGTAATTCTTCCATATAGAAGAGGGGAAGGTTGTTTTACTTAAATAATAAGTACTTGGGATGGGAAATCACTAGGTTACTGTCTTGAGGATAAAACTTAGAGAATGGGGTGTGTTGAGGATGTTGGGGAAGATTGGCTGCTCGTCATAAACAATGGAACCATAATAATAAAGTTTGATTAAAATTTTATGACTATTAAGAATTTGCAACACTCATGGTATAGATGTCAATTGTAGTACCATAAAAATTTAGTTGGTTGATATGAAATTTAAATACAATGATATTCATTAACACTCAATTAAAATAATTTTCATTAAAACTCAATTTGAAGATAGGACAAACAACACCAGGAGATAAGCACTAGTGTGAAAATGGTAAATAAGCCCTGACAAAAAATCTTCCATGTGAGACAATTATAATTCAAAAAAGATTAAGTTCTAGGCATTGGCTACATCAACATATATGAAAATGCTTTTACACTAAATGTAAAGTTTAAAATACAATGTCAAAATAACCATGCAAATGAACAAAAGACAAAGAAAACAATAAAAACTAGTCCAATTGCCACTCACCCTATAAAAATTGATGTGCATTTTGAGTGCATGCAATTAAATAATCAAAGCAATACACACTGTTAGGGGTGTCAAAAAATGGTTTTGGGTACGAAAAGCCAACCTAGATTTTCTGACAGTCAAACCTGGACCGACCCAAATTTTTTTCTCAGTCCGGACCAACCCAGATTAAAAACACTAAACCTGAAACCAAACCTGGACCCAAACTTGAATTTTACAAAAACAAATTTAGTAGATTTGTTTATATGATTGTAAAAAATTTCATTATAACAGATACAAATCAACTAGACAACTACAATATTATTAGTACTTTGTTTTTATTAGAGTACATTATAATAACAAAAAAATCATCATTATCATCTAAGCACATACAAGTACCAACACAACTGCACCAACAAATATATCATGCTCAAGATAAAACATCATCTAGGTCACACTTTCTTCACTTACCCATGGTAGGAAATAAAAAGAATAGAAAGGTTGTCATCTTGGAATTGAAAGGTGTCATATCTATAATCACATATTGCCAATAATAAATTTTGTAAAGCAAAAAAAAATTATGTTATAAAATTGAATTGTCATAAATACTTACAAAGAAATATGGATCATCATTAGGTTCTTCGATTCCCATGCTTGAGAAAGATGTGTCTTGATTTGAAGAAGAATAAGTTGTATTGTACTGATTAAACAAATGATGAATATTTTTTGAACTTCCAAAACCTATTCTTGTGATTCCTCTCCATAAATTTTAGAGAATGCAAATTCAACACACTTCATCTTGTATCTTGGATCCAAAATAACAACCATGCACAAAATCAGATTACAATCACCCCAATACTTATTCAATTTCACCTGCATTTTTTTAGCCATGTTCTTTGTGAAATGATCCATGCTATTGGCCTCTTCCTTAAGCAGATGTTGGATTTTCCAAACACCATGGAAAAATAAATTTTCCGTTGGATATTTATTTCCAACAAGATCCTTGGTCACATCGTAAAATAATTTTAGGAACTTGCATTTTTTTTCTACTTTACTCCATTCGTCTAAAGTGGGATAATCCTTGTAAATACTATCACTCATGCCTCCCTGGTTGAGTGCCCATCTGTGTCGTAGTCTACCTCCTCCATAAGCAACATTTTGCTTCACAACACTGTACATCTCATATGACATTTCATAACCTTCTAAAGCAACACAACATCACCCAACATGCATCACTTAACTAGAGCTTCCAAAATTTGAGCAAAGAGGTGGCAACTACATGAGCTATAGAAAAGGAGGTTGATTCTGATATGTTACGCATGTCCATTGACATTTATAGACTCATCCTGATTTATGCATTATGGTGATCTACTGACATTGCATACTTTGGGACTAAAGGGTCCGTATAGGCTCATTTCTCAGGAAGACCACCTTCTCTACTCGATTCTTGTCACTATATTAAGACTCTCCCTCAAGTTTCAGGCCACATGTGAGAAGGTGAAGGGTCAACCAATCAACAATTAAATTCAAAATTGTGAACGGAAGCAAGTAACAATCAACATTTTAAAAATGGTTGGCAACGTGATTTGAGATTGAGATGCATGTTTGTGACATCTAGAAGATTGCAATGATGAGTTCAAGAATCATGACACCTGAACATGCTCATCACTGAGAAAAACAATGATCTATATAAATCTAACAAGTCAACCAAAAATCAAAACCCTAAACCCTAAAACCCAAGATTGTTTTATCTCCATAGAAATGGTATTGGCAATATGCCCTTTCTATCCATATTCTTTCCATTTGCATGCACGCACAATCTTTTTCAAACTTTTTTTTGTATTAGTGTATTTTTTATCTCTTTCATTACCATGTCATGCTTTAAAAATTTCCCCAGAAGTTTGTTGCTTCTAGAGAAACCTTTATCACTTAGTATGAATTAATCTTTTTTCATGGTTGCTATATGGTTGCCCCAGATTTTAGTTCTTCTTTATTTATCAGAATTGATTCAATTCATTATTACCCTTCTTGAGCTTCCTGGTTATGTTTGGCAAGTGATTCTATGATTTATGTTCTTCATCTCCTAAGGTTTAGAGTTCATTATCAGCCTATTTCAAATTGTGGACAACTCTCCTAGGATTTGTGTGGTCATTTGAGCCGGTGTTTGATCAAACTCCAAACTATTTTTTCATCCATTCATCTAAACTCTTAAGAATATTTGGACAATAGTTGATCTCACTTCTAATTAGACTCATGGATAATGAGTTTGGTGGATTGCATCTATTGAACGACCTTACTTCATCTGACATTAGGCTTTAGAGACCAAAAAGTAAGTAAAAATGTGCAAAGAGGCTTGGCCGCCTTAAATACCAGAAACATCTAAAAAAGGCTCTAAAGAGCATAAAAATCTAAAAAAGAAATAAAATCCATTGCCATGTAATAGAATGCAACATTAGCAAGGATTTGGCTTAATTTATCAAACCACACTCTTGGGCTCTATTATTCCATAAATGGTTTTCTTTAGGTGGCACGCTTTATAACACCCCCCGAGAAACAAATTCGGGAGGTTTCTCCATATACACCTCATGCAAATCACCATATAAGAAAGCATTTTTTATGTTGAGTTTGAATAGAGGCCAACTATTATTAACAACAAAGATAAGGATACGAACAAAGCTAAGGCGAGCAACAAGCAAAAAATGTTGGTATGTATGCCCTGAGAGCCAATCATGGGATGATTGGTGGGATACATTAAGATTGATTTGATAAAGATCAAAGGCAAGCTTCCAATTCTTTCTGGTTAAGTCATATGAGATAATGATAGAACATGTTGAATGTCTAGAGAATGACAGTACTCAATGACGTATACTTTCAGGTTGAGGACCTGAACAATGAGATCATACGGATGCTAAGAGTTTGTACATTCTTATTATGTCCCTAGTCGGATGTCATTGTGCAAGGTAGATAGACATCAATGACACACAAGACTATATTGTTGTGTTGGTTGATGACAAAATCTCATTAGTCATGATATGGAGATATCAAACCAAACACATAAGTACTTATTAGAGAACAAGTGTACCGAACAGACCCACCGTGAGTTTGACACATGGAACCATGACATGGTAGTCACAGTCAGTTCTCACAGTGATGGTGGTGAGTGTGATTCTTTGACCTGAAATCACTACACTCAACACATGTCATTGGATACACTTTGACATCATCAAACACAATCCTGAAACATGGGTTGTTATAAAGGTGATGATTGGGTGGCTTTGACACATGGGGCTTTTGAGGGGTGAGTGATAGATATGAGATTTGTCCCTCCTAACGGAGTTTGATATCCATGGCAACTTGATGAGTAGGATTGAGATAGGTGTGCACGCATGTGTGAATCAGTATGTGATATTGATGTCATACATATCTTCCAATCTACTCTGAGATCAAGAAAGTGAATGAACGTTGACAGGATGACTATTCCATGCCTTGAGTTCATTCGGGATATCAGTGACAAAGGAATTATACATTCACTGTAACACCATTCACGGATTGTAGGATTGAAAGTTGTTCTCCAACTTTCTATTTCACTTGGGTAGCACTGATGTGTGACTAGGCACCGCTCTTTGCTTGTGAAGTCATAAGTGTTATGGACTTTCACTACCAACATGAAATGGACCTGCAGGGTCACACACATAGGATTTAACCTGGAAGAGGAGTTTATCCACAAACAATGTTTAGATTGATTACTAAAGGAGTTTAATAGTTCAATTAAACACTCAATCAATTGATAGCTCGGTATCATAGTATTCAAGGTGTTGGACCGATTGATTGGAGTATCAGATTGATTGAAACTGCGGTTGACTGATTTGCACAAGTCTGCTGCCCCAATCGATCAGCTCATGGGATGAACCAATCGGCTCAAGTTGGTGAACCGATTAGATCAACTGGTGAGACGATCAACTCATGTATCAATGAGACGATCGACTCAATTGTTGAACCGGTCGATTCATGTGACCAACCGAGATCGTTTGGAAAGTCAGAAGACTAGTTTGCAAATACAATTTGTTTCACTTGTACAAATTTTATTTAGACAAGGATTAATATTCGATTAATCAGAAACAAATATGAAAGTCAATTTGAGTTGGACCAGGACCATGAACTGATCAACTCAGTAGTGAACTGATCGGCTCAGGTGTCCCAAGCGATCGGTTCAGGTGTGAACTGATCGGCTCAGGTCCCCAACTGATTGGTTCATGCTTGAAATGATCGGTTCAGGTGGCACAGTTGGTTGTTTTGTGGAAAATCTCAAACCCTTCTACTCCTATTTAATCCTACATTGCCTGGGGTAGAGAACCCTGTCCCATGACCCTCCTATATATATAGGGGTAGTGGGGGCTTCTCAAACAACAACAACTCAGAACACCATTTTCTCTGCAAAGTTGTCGTTCTCTCTGGTTTTGGTAACCGAGAGAGAGCCCGAGCAAGTTCTACCCGATAAGGGAGGCACAACAAGGGAAAGACAACTGCAGAAAAGTAAATGGTTGTAGGAGAGTGTGTTGGTGACTAGTATGCCGACAGGAGGGTGCGACACCCTCCGATTCCTTGTAGGACAAGGAGATCAGAGTTCCAGGTGGTCCGTGTGGACTACCTTAGAGGCAGGAGACTTCTTCCGCTCGGAGGATAGCTGTCAATCCTGACAGTCCCGGTGAGACCAGGAGCTGCACAAACACCATCCAAGACCGGAGGTGAAGACTGCACAAGCCGCGACGTAACATTGCTGAGCAGGACTCAGGACAAGGTATGCCTCTACAAACCATCTTTCCTATTGTATAGATGTTGACGTGATTCCTTTTTCTGGGTTTGGGTTTTGTTTCCGCTGCCTTCTCTATCTCCCCTAAAACCCAACAGTGGTATCAGAGCCAGGTCAACTGCTCTATACTTTAATAATATCGATGTGATCAATTTTGGTTTGTCACCTTTATTTATTGCATACGATGCGAATAAAATTGGCTTTATGCATGTCCAATTCTAAATCCACAAATCCCAATATACATATATGATATGTAATATGAATGCAGTCGATAGACGTCACCCTTAAACGAGTGTTGTGGTGGATGTATAGTGTGGTTATGGCCAATAAACCCTATGTGTGTGCTTGGTTGTATGTGGTTGCTTGCATCTCGGTCTGCGCACCGATCCCCTACCTCCTTATTCCTAATGTAACTCAAGATAACTTGAGATTTCTTTCCTACCTTTGCCCCCCCTGAATGTAACTTGGGTTTTCCCTATACAAATGTAAATAGGATAGATCTTTTATTTCCTGTTATGTCAAAGAACGGAGGACATCCGACGACAACTAAGATGATTGATTCAAGGCATGAACCGATCGATTGGCGATCCAGACAACCAGTTCGAAGAGTGAGTTGAGCGGGTGGCGGCCTTGAGGAGATGCATGACGACCAGGCAGACCGATCATTTGGAGGAGTCAACCGATTGGCTGGTGGCACCCAACTGACCGGCCTGATGGCGAGCCGATCAATCATGGAGATGAGTTGATCAAATCCAGTAAAGGAAAAGCACAGAGTTCATCTTGTATAGGTTGCATGTGATGTGGACCTAGATGACCGTGATTCCTCTTGGCTCGAGGAATCACATTAGGATGGCCATAATCTTCGCTTTTATCATTTCACATGTTTTTGTGGGATATAGCATGTATATGATACGTACTATATATTGTGGTGATTGGATATGTATATGTACCTATAAAACCAAATCCCTCATTAAATATTAAAGTTTTAGATGCCTTCCAAATGCGACACACGTGAAAAGCTTGATCGTCCAAGTGTGGGCACGCCCTAGCGTGGTGCACCGTCTATCTCATGGAAGCGTGAAGGATGGATATGTGGGTCTGCCCTAGCAGGGGGCATATTCATCGTGTTGGCTTCGGGTCGTACTTAACAAGGTGACCTAGATACGATCTAGCACCTTGAGGCATGGAGGTGATCATGGCAAAGAGTTGCATATGACATCTTTCAAGAGTTGCATATGATGCAATTGGCAAAAGTTGCCTACCTTGAAGATCTGAGTTGTGGGTGATAGCCCTAGTTGGTCCCTGACTCAGAGGATTTCAGGATCTTGACCCACTAGAAGATTGTACGCTACAATTTTCTGAATTGATGGTGAGGGCTATCAATTTAAAAAAAATAGTGGGAGCGATAATTAATTAAAGTCCTAATTATATCATTAATTTTTCAAATCAATCAAATAAGTCAAAATTGAGTTTTGGACTAAATTACATATATTTCCTTTTGTAGTACAAATAACAACAAAAACAATCACTTTTCATTGTGATCGGTCCTTGAAAAGGACAAGTTGAATGGGACTAACTTCCACGAATGGTTTAGGATATTGAGAATTATTCTCACTCAAGAGTGAAAGCTCTATGTCCTGGATACTCTAATTCTAGAGGAACCTGCTCCTACCGCACCAAAGGCAGAAAGGGATGCCTATAAGAAGCATTCTGATGATGCCATTGATGCAAAGTGCTTGATGTTGTGCTCCATGAACCACGAGTTGTAGAGACAACATGAAAACATGGGTGTCATTGAGATGATTCAGCATATCAAGAACATGTATGAAGATCAAGAACGACAAGAGAGATATGATGTCTCCAGGGTGTTGTTCAAGTGTGTCATGATAGAAGGAGATCTATTTGGTCCTCACACACTTAAGATGATTGGGTATGTGGAGAACCTGACAAGAATGGGATTTCCCCTGAGCCAAGAGTTGGCTATTGATGTGATACTGCAATTGTTGCCAGAATCCTACATTCAGTTTGTGATGAACTACAACATGAACAACTTTGACAAGCCATTGACAGAGTTATTGGGCATGTTGAGGATAGCTGAGACACAGATGAAGAAGGACAAGCCTAAGTCTGTGATGATGATCAGCGACAAGAAAGGCAAGTCCAAGCGCAAGGGCAAAGATAAGGCTAAGAAAGGTTCTGATGCTAACCAGCAGCCCAAGTCATCTTCAACTCTCAAGGACAAGGGAGGCCTGACCAAGAGAGGAAATTGCCACTATTGTTAAAAGCCAGGACATTGGAAAAGGAATTGTCCACTCTATCTGGAAGAACTAAAGAAGAAGGAAGCGACAGACGTCTCCACCTGAAGGTGCCATGAAATAAACTTGTAACATTTTTTGAGGTATATGATACCAAGATATAAAATGTAAAGCACTCAATAAATGGGGCAAATGTTTCCGCCATAGATAGGAGTACTATAGTTTATTTTCAGCCAGAATGGCATGTAATAGAGTTATGAACTGCTATTTCATATTTGCCAATGGATAGAAACACATTATTTTTGCATATTGTATGACAATGATAGCAATTAATAATGTTGATGTTTAAAATTCAAAGATATGATCTTTATGGCAATGCCTTGTTTATCTTGTGTTACTTGGTATGCATAAGATAAAATGATACCTAAAAAGTTATTGATAACTCAAACAATCAAATTAGCATAAATCATGAGAAATTCATTTCTAGTTTCCCTATGATGGATAAATCTAGACTCTTTTGGTTAGAGAACCAGTAAGAGAAATGAATCTCTTAGACATGATTAATCAATCTTCACTAGTGGTAGTGGGAGAATGATTATCCTATTAGGTATAATACATGTGATGTATTTACATACCTATTGGAGAAAATGCTAATACCTCAAATGGTGTTTAGAGAAATACCAATATGAATATCTTGAAGTGTTCAAGAATATCATAGATGAAGTACAAATTTGGTAAAGTGTTACTTCTTGATGAGATCAATGAATGAAATACTTAGACCAAATGTTTGAGGACCTTGTGAGTGATTATGATAGTGTATCATAGTAAACTCATGATTAAGGCATGGTGATATCTAAATCAAAAGGAGTCATACTCTAAGGAGTTAGAGGATGATTATCAAATAACTAATTTCTTCTTAAATAAAGAATACCCCACACTAATCAAGGACATTAAGAATCACAAGGAGTTGTGAGTTCTTATATCCTTAACAGATACACCTCGATTATCTATGTGATGAGTTGGTCATGTGATGAATCAACTATCTAGATGAATATGAGGAATCTGATTCTGAGTTATGGTTTATGACCATTACATCCTAAATGACTTCCATGTGAACCATAAGGTATGACCTTAATGGTAGCACCCATTGGGATGAAATCCATAAGTGTGAATGAGTCTTAAGCGTTAAGACACATGGATAACATTTTGAGAAGGATGATGTTGATTGCAACTTAATGACTAATAGATTTGGCATACAGATACTAAAATTGCATTCCTGTAAGGAATAAAACAAGGATGTGTACATGACACAATCTATAAGGTTTATGAATCTATTAATGCAAATGAAGTCTATAAGTTACAATGGACTAATCAATGTGATTGATTGAGTATAAGAAACTCAGAACTGTGATCTTTACTTTGATGATATAGTCAAAGGGTTTGACTGATATGTCAAAGAAAAGAAGGGATATGTGATTTAGTGGGAGCGTATTCACATTCCACATGTTGATGTGAAATGGAAAAGTTCTAGAATGAAAATCCAAAGTGGAAATATATTTAGGGAAGATAGAGATGTTTCCTATGTGATAGGAATAGAGATCTATAGAGATAGTTCTCGATAACCTCTTGACCTGAAAAGAGAAAGCATACATTGGCAATCTATACTGAAGGGTTCAGTGTGCATAGATTCAGTGGGAGAAAACTTGTCCATGTTATATGGAGTTAGTATCCCAAGGCCAAGTGTCCAATTCCTATGAAGAATGGGAACACTAAGAATAGATATGGATCTATCATGTATGTAATCATCCCATCATGTTGCATGTATGGACATAGCAAGAATAAAATGCATTTATCATCTTGTATGTAGGACATGACAATATGATGTGCTCATCCTGATAACTCATATGTGGGACATGATGAGTGGATGTCTGTCTAGTTCTAGTAAGGGTTACTATAATACCATAAGAAAGGGTTCACTGTAAAGAGTTACACTGATGTGAACTTCTGAAAAGGATAGAAAATTAATCACAAAATAAATATGGGCTATATACAAGTGAATGTTTGTTGAATAATGGAAATGTTCCAATAAAGTTGTTTTAAAAGGAAATGTTGAGTATCTGTGTGTTAAAGAACAAAATTGGATACTATATGGATCTAGGAGTTCATAGAAATGAACTTATAGATATTTCGGTCATTGATGCCAAGTCAGGAATGCTTGGTCATGCAATGTGGCTAAAGGTTAGCAAAGGAATACTAGATCGCATATTACGACAACTCCATCTCATACGTGTGACGTACAACGAAGAGATGAGAGACATGCAGTTGATACTGACTTTGGCAAGGTGTTGCCATAACTCACTGCACAAGCACTAGAGCACAACAGCATGTGGGACATGTTTGAAGATCACTATGAATATGATTCAAGGGTGATTGGCTCGTAGTGCAAGTGGGACTCTATTGGTATGTATGCCCTGAGAGCCAATCATGGGATGATTGGTGGGATACATTAAGATTGATTTGATAAAGATCAAAGGAAAGCTTCCAATTCTTTCTGGTATAGTCATATGAGATAATGATAGAACAGATTGAATGTCTAGAGAATGACAGTACTCAATGATGTATGCTTTTGGGTTGAGGACCTGAATGATGAGATCATACAGATGCTAAGAGTTTGTACATTCTTATTATGTCCCTAGTCGGATATCATTGTGGAAGGTAGATAGGCATCAATGACATAAAAGAATAGATTGTGGTGTTGGTTGATGACAGAATCTCATTAGTCATGATATGGAGATATCAAATCAAACACACAGTTACTTGTTAGAGAACAAGTGTACTGGACAGACCCACCGTGAGTTTGACACATGGAACCATGACATGGTAGTCACAGTCAGTTCTCACAGTGATGGTGGTGAGTGTGATTCTTTGACCGAAAATCACTACACTCAACACATGTCATTAGGTACACTTTGACATCATCAAACGCAATCTTGAAACATGGGTTGTTATAAAGGTGATGATTGGGTGGCTTTGACACATGGGGCTTTTGAGGGGTGAGTGATAGATATGGGATTTGTCCCTCCTGAGGGAGTTTGATATCCATGGCCACTTGATGAGTAGGATTGAGATAGGCGTGCACACATGTGTGAATCAGTATGTGATATTGTCGTCATACATATCTCCTCCAATCTACTCTGAGATCAAGAAAGTGAATGAATGTTGATAGGATGACTGTTCCATGCCTTGAGTTCATTCGGGATATTAGTGAAAAAGGAATTATACAATCACTGTAACACCATTCACGAATTGTAGGATTGAAAGTTGTTCTCCAACTTTCTATTTCACTTGGGTAGCACTGATGTGCGACTAGGCACCGCTCTTTGCTTGTAAAGTCATAAGTGTTATGGACTTTCACTGCCAATGTGAAATGGACCTGCAGGGTCACAGACATAGGATTTAACTTGGAAGAGGAGTTTATCCACAAACAATGTTTAGATTGATTACTAAAGAAGTTTAGTAGTTCAATTAAACACTCAATCAATTGATAGCTCAGTATCATAGTGTTCAAGGTGTTGGACCAATTGATTGGAGTATCAGATTGATTGAAACTGCGATTGATTGATTTGCACAAGTCTGCTGCCCCAACCGATCGGCTCATGGGATGAACCGATCGACTCAGGTTGGTGAACTGATCGGCTCAACTGGTGAGACGATCGACTCATGTATCAATGAGACGATCGGCTCAATTGTTGAACCAGTCGATTCATGTGACCAACTGAGATCGTTTGGAAAGTCAAAAGACTATTTTGCAAATACAATTTGTTTCACTTGTACAAATTCAATTTGGAAAAGGATTAATATTTGATTAATTGGAAACAAATATGAAAGTCAATTTGAGTTGGACTAGGACCACGAACTGATTGTCTCAGCAGTGAACTAGTCAGCTCAGGTGTCCCAACCGATCGGTTCAGGTGTGAACCGATCGGCTCAGGTCCCCAACCGATTGGTTCATGCTTGAAACGATCGGTTCAAGCGGCGCAGTTGGTTGTTTTGTGGAAAATCATGAACCCTTCTACTCCTATTTAATCCTGCATTGCCCAGGGTAGAGAACTCTATCCCATGACCCTCCTATATATATAGGGGTAGTGGGGGCTTCTCAAACAACAACAACTCAGAACACCAGTTGCTCTGCAAAGTTGTCGTTCTCTCTGGTTTTGGAAACCGAGGGAGAGCCCGAGCAAGTGCTACCCGATAAGGGAGGCACATCAAGGGAAAGACAACTGCAGAAAAGGAACTGGTTGTAGGAGAGTGTGTTGGTGACTAGTACACTGACAGGAGGGTGTGACTCCTTCCGATTTCTTGTGGGATAAGGAGATCGGAGTCCAGGTGGTCCGTGTGGACTACTTCAGAGGCGAGAGACTTCTGCCACTCGGAGGACAACTGTCAATCTCGACAGTTCCGGTGAGACCAGGAGCTGCACAGACACCGTCCAAGATCGGATCTGAAGACCGCACAAGCCACGAGGTAACATCGCCGAGCAGGCCTCGGGACAAGGTATGCCTCTACAAACCATCTTTCCTATTGTATAGACATTGACGTGATTCCTTTTTCTGGGTTTGGGAGAAGAAAAATTTTGTTTCCGTTGCCTGCTCTGTCTCCCCTAAAACCCAACAAAAAAGTCTCAGAATAATCTACACCATAGGTCTGTGTATTTCCCTTAGCAACAAGATGAGCCTTAAGGCATTCAACTATGCCATCTAGTTGATACTTAAGCCTATAGGTAAGTTAGTCAAAATCATCAAAATTTTGTTAAAATTTTCAATTTCAACGCCATCTACTATGAAACCTTGCCAATGTGCTACTATGTCTAAATCAGTGATTTTTTTGCCCAAATTTCATATTTTCCCAGGGAACTGGAAAGTCTCCTTTCCTCCCACATGAAGTACCCCCTCCTATCCCCATGTCAAATTTAATTGCATAAAATGATGCAGTTAGGTGTAGATATCACGCCTGTGAAATTTCATGGATTATTTCATTCATTTTGCTGTTGAAATGGGCACAGTTGTATTTATCAAAATTTCTATCCAAATTTCAATAAATTTCCGTATCAATGTTGTCGAAATGACATCGAAATAGGATACCTCATTCCTTGCCTATAGGAGAGATATTAGCAAGAACATCCACCAAGTCCAACATATGTTGTGTATGAAGATCTTCCATTTCTGCCTTCATGGCATGACTCCATGAAGGATGTGTCAGGGCTTCAACCATAATTTTAGGAACACAAATAGTGGAAAGCCTAGCAGTAAAATTGCCAAAGTTTATACTAAGAGTAGCATTGGAACAAAAATTTCTTATAAGATGTAAAGTATAAGAGTGCACCCTTTCCTTATGCTAATCAGAGTGTCCAAGTTAGAGTAGACCTGATTGGTGTCTTGATCTGCTGATGCAAATGAGGGATTGGCTGATGGGTGGGGACATAGAGGGAGTTGTAGTCTTGCGACTTCTTTGGTAAACCTTCAGAGGAACATTAATAGCAAGAGCAACATGTTTTGGAGATTTCGGTTCAATAGGAACCAAAAGAGGGGTATCAACGAGCAGATCTATAGATCGAGTCAAAGACATAGTATAAAAAGATGGCGTATCCTCAGAAGTACGACATTCACACTAACAAACCATTTCTTAGCAGCTGAATTACAACATATGTACCCCTTCTGAGTTCTTGAGTACCCCCAAGATGATACACTTTGTAAATCATGAATCAAGTTTCATTAAACCAGACTAAAGTTTTCTTGAAAAATAGGTACTTCCAAAACATTCTAGGTGGCATACAAAGTTGGGGTGCTCCGGGGTACAAAATGCTATATGTGACTTAGTTGTTCAAGATGGAAGAGGACATTCTATTTATTGGAAAACAAACATTGCAGAGAATATCAGCCCAAAAAGGTTTATGTCAACTTCAAGGAGATGGCAATTCTTTCGCTCGAAAATACTATTTTGTTAGTGTAAAAATAGGAGGTTTGATGAATGGTGCCAAGGTTTTTACAAAAAGACTAACAGACTGTTGCATGAATTCAAGGGCATTGTTTGTTTGAATTTTTTATGGGCTTATTAAATTAAGTCTTAATTTCATCAAAGAAGGCAATAATAATATAAAGAACATGTGCCCCTTCTTGAGTACCCCAAGAAGATATAGGTGTGGCAGAGCATGGACGATATAAAAATAGATTTTGGAGACAGTCATTTTTCTCAAAAAAACACATCGAGATTGCTTTCCTAATTGACAATCTTCACATTTAAACAAAGTTTTACATATAAAAGGAATTAAATGCTTCAACTTGGATACTAATGGATGCCCCAATATGTAGTGCCACTAAACTCTAGGAACAACTGAAGATACTATCTACGGTATGTGTTATGCTTGCGGAGAGGTCACCTTATAGAGTATATGTAGTACGCAGGGGTATATACAGAAGTATATGCAGTTTTGAATTTTTTTCAAATAATAATTAGTATATATTAAGTTATCACATTTGCATATTTAATTTGTACATTACATATTTAGACCCTAAAATTTGAGAGAGATATATAAATATAAAGTTCCAATGAAAAATAAAGCACCATTTAGAATGAATTCTAGCATCATTTAAAGATAAACTCCAATGAAGCATGCACAAAATAATTTAACACAAGAACATAACAATAATTACTAACCAAATCATGCAAAAAAATGTACACATGTCCTAGAGGTCCAAAATAACAAACATTAAATAAGCATGTGTTTCGTTTACAAAACATACAAAGAAATAGTACATTTAGAGAATGTTATCAATAAAAATATAATCTAGTTTGGGCCGAGATAACAAATGTCCATCTAAAAAATCACCAACTAATCGACCTTATAAGAGAGTAAGTATTGTGGGCCGCTTATGCGGTCAATGCAGCCTTTTTTGAAACACATGAAGATAGTAGTGCAACAATTTGTGGAGCATTTGGATTGTGTAAGTTTTCTAGTCCCTCATGGCTCGAACTAGAAGTTGTTTGACCGTTTTCCTAACCGAAACAAGATTCAGAGGAAAACACAAAACATATATGCAGATTTAAGCAAAAAGTTGGTTGTAGTTTGAATATTGCCAACCCCATGTACTGGAACTTGAGTGCCATCAACATTGAAGTAGTAGTCATCATGAAAACTTTAGGATTTCTAGAATTATGAGTAGAAGTAGTAGAGTCTATGACTGGTTTGTTTTTACCATAAGGGCTATGGATGCCAAAAAAAAAGAATCACCATCAATGGCATGTAGCCGATGTCAAAGTTGTGAGTCGTTCTTGCAATAGTGTTTCAAATTTGGCTCGGACCCAATTCATAAAAGCAATGGAGGTTTGGGTTGTTTCGTCCTCTGTGTAGTCATTAGATGCCTGATTAGCCCATGTAGAATTGGGGGTAACCTAAACAACGATCTTCATCATGATTTTTTCTCCCATAAAAGTTACAATGACGACGTATGTGAGGGGGTATTGCTAGGTCAAGTGGAGGGTTGATCACGTGTCTGTCCAAAAGGGCCTTGATGGAGGGTTGATCACCCTGAGACTAGGTCTAGATGGTCCAAAATGACAACACCCTCTATCAAGGCCACAACTAGAGTCACAAAAATGTATTGCAAAAATCGACACTTCAACAAAACCAACATGTGAAAAAATAAAGGCATTGGACCTATTTTAGGATATTGCATAGTTTAGGTAGGCATCACTGGACATGTTTTTATCCACAATTCTCCAAAGGAAGCATGTAGTCTAATGAGGAATTGTCTTGTTGTATTTCATTTCACTATCTCCAATAAGGTCAGAACCCATCGTAGAGGGTATAACATTTATTTTAATAATCCTTAATTGGTCTATCATTAGATAATTCTTTTTAGCCAGAATTTTACAGATTTCAAACACCTTTTTAGGGTTTTGTTGATGTGAATAAACATGAGATAACTTACTGCACACGACCTTCACCATTCGAAGTCTTAAAAGTGAATGACTAATTTTTGAATCTTCATTGTTGACCATCCAGGTTATCACTCCCATGTCATCCTTGACCTGCAAGTCATAGGATTACTATGTTTCTCATCCACTGTCTCAATAGGAGTAGCAGGTGAATTGATAATAAGGTGAGAGTTTGTCCTTGGGACTTAATGGTGTGCTCTCTGACCACGTATGTTAGTTAGAACCATCCAATTTTATTGTGGTCACACACAAAGTTCTTGAGTTATCATTAGAGGCCATGTTGGAACCCAATTCTTGCTCAGTCCACACAAGTTATCAGAAGATGTGATAGAACAGTAGCTCAGTGGAGAGGGGTGTGAAGCATCACTACAAATAAAAGCAACAAAGTTAAAAAACGGAACCCATGGGCATTAAGAAACTAATTAAGATACCAACTCCACAATGTCAATTTAGACCGACATGTGATGACGATAAAGGGCTCTAATAATTAAGCGAATCGAGAAGAGGTAGTTTTATACTAGGTGGGAACAACCTGTGTTGTTGCATAGATGGAGGTGGTGGATGGTGGAGTAGGGGGCTTGTGGGGTGTCAGAGCACAAGAGAGGACATTGGACTTGTGGGGTGGTGGCTTTTGAAGTGGCGGGTAGGGGGAGGCATGACTGGGTTGCAGGGTTAACTATGTAGTGGATGGTGGCAAGGAGGTTCGTTAGCAGTGGGCGGAGAGGAGTGTATGGGTGGTGGTGGAGGGGCAATTGGTGGTGATGTCCAGTGGGTGGAGTGGATGGTGGGCTGAAGGGAGAATGACAGGTAAGGGTGGTGGGGGATGAAGGCATTAGGAGCGGGTGGAGGATTGGTGACAGCGACGGGTTTTTGTTGTGGCTGGATGGGGTGGTGGGGGGAGGGTAGGAATGTCATGAGGATAGGGGTGATGATGTTGGAAGATGTGGTTGGGTAGGGAGGGAGGGACAGAAACATATGCCGCGGGGGGGGGGGGGGGGGAGGTTGATCGACTACATGTATAGGGGGGAGCTAGGAAAGGAGGAGAAACATTACAGTTAGGAAGAAGTTAAGGGGGATCAAACTTCTATGAGACCATGTAGTATAATAATTGGATTCTATTATTTAGATGAATAACACAAACCCCCTCCTTATATAGTATAGTAGTAGTCAGTGACACAAACTTCACCAATATGGGGTAAAAGACAAAACACTACAAAGAGTACAAAATAAATAAATAAATAAATAACATAAAACTAAATATATTAACATGCCCTTATATAGGATAGTAGTAGTCAGTGACACAAACTTCACCAATATGGGGTAAAAGACAAGATACTACGAAGAGTACAAAATAAATAAATAACATAACATAACATAAAACTAAATATATTAACATGCCCTATTACCACTTTAGAATTGGATAAGCTACATAAAAGCCCATCTATCCATTCAATAATCTTTGACATTTGACATTATTAACTTCCAAGGAGTCATATATCCACTAAAAAAATGACTTAGAATTTGCATAAAAGGTACATACATAATAATACATTGATCTAAAAATTCACCTTATAATTTAATCATGGCATCTGTTGGTGCTCAGTTTTCTCTTCCTATATGCAAGACTCTGGTCTTTCTTGTATGTTTTACTATTAATTGCTATTTCTATGGTGACATGACATAAAAAGTGGATATTCTCTCATGCTTTTTTTACTAAAATCAGTTATTTCAAAATTAAACTTTTAATCAGTGTATGTATTTCATAACTAATGTGCCTTTATTAATTTTTTTTCTTCATGATTGTTTATTATACTAAGTCGATTGACCTTTGATACGTTACCACATCTTTAATGTTTTATTATCCCTTGGCTGTGAAACCCTTTTGTTATATATTTCACGACAATACATTTTTAATGATACAAAGAAAAGAAATAGGATAGGAGGCATGGGGCAGTGACAAAGATTTGGTGTCTAGTAACAATGAAACACTTTTTGAACAAAGACATGAGTTTATAAAGCCACTTCAACTTACATGATTCTAGATATATGTTGTTCATCTTTTGATGGCCTGGATATGCATACTTCTAGTTTGATTGTTATGGTTAGATGTCCTGATTTCCCTTTCTGATTATCATAACATATCTAAAAGCCATATGCAGTTCGAAGGGTTTTTTTGGTACCATTAGAATGTTTTTCTGGTTTTTGTGAATACCTAGTTACATACATTATCATTGGAAATATGTGATATCCTATGTGACGATCCTAATATTTTACATATCAATTTGAGCCATATTTAAGATTTCTTTTATATAAATAAAAGAACAAAAACCAGACAATTTGTCCATTTGATTATTTTTCATATTTGTCAATGAGAATATATTATTCATCATTTGGTAGGTGTGTATCAAATTGCATGTTCCATGTGTATGTATTCATGCATATTTATAGTTTTATAATCTTTCTTGCATATATCATGGACTATATTTTCTGAATTTTACCATAGATTTTGTCAATTGAATTTTTAATAAAGTATAAATATGTCATTAAAAAAACTCTACCTACATTTTTACAATGTAAGTTGACAATCATTCCTGTCACATTTTGTCATATTTATACAATTAGAGAGTCTGGTTTATTTAGTTAATTAAGTTAATTGAGTCTATTTGCATAAGGGCCCAAGTGTGTCTTGGCACATTAGGGTTTAGTCTAAAGTTTGTACGCTCCCCCCTTCTCCTATATAAGGAGAGGGATTCCTCTCATAATTTATAATGAGTAGCCTTCTTTTACTTCATAACATGGTATCAGAGCAATGATCCAACCTTAGCCTAGAGGACAAACATATTTACTTTCTCCTATGGGCGGCAGTCACTGTCTCTTCTTGGCTTGGCCGCCTACCAGGAAACATCCCGACCTCCATGGTCATCTCCTTTCTTCTTTCTTCATCATCAAAATCCTATCTTTTTGCTGATACTCTTATTTCCAACCATGATCTATGTTTATTTACCTCTCACACGGTCCTGTCTAGTCATCTCCTTCCTGGATCCTCCCTATCTGCCTCCCTGTCTTCCTCCTATCCTGTCTGAAGTGACACCCACGAAAACTAGTAGGGATGTCAATGAGTAAGGGTTAACCCGTTTACCCTTTACCCATACCTTGTAGGGGAAGGGTAAGGGTACATGATTTTCTTACCCTTTACCTACCTACCCGCTACCCTCTAACTCACTACCTTAGTGGTAAGTGTAAGGGTAAAGTATTAACCATACCCTCTAACCCTCTACGTGCCAATGTTTATATATAATATATTAAATATATTGTCATTTTTTGTTTAAATCTATTAAATATTCAATATGATCTGGTAATCATTGAATATAATACATATTTTTCTTATTTACTTTGTATGTAGCTAATTCAGTCATGTATACATCACCATTTTAAAGGTGTAAGACCAACATATATGAATTATGTACCATTTGACATAATATTGTAGAACATTACTTAGCATCATTATGAATATTTATAGTCATTCATGAACATCTTGATACCTCACTTAAATATATAATATTTTAGGAAGCATATTATTGTTAATATTAGCATACATTTTGGGAAGACATATAAATTCCCCTCCCCATCCTTACCCTCTCTATTTACCCTGTGGGTAAGATTTAGGGAAGGGTAAGGATATTGGTGGAGTGGGGAATCACCCATATCCTTACCTACCACTCTTGGTGGGTAAAGGTAAGGGTAAGACCTTCCCCTTCCCATACCCTCCCCTATTGGCAGCATTAACGACAAGTGAAAATCCTACCTTGGACTCATCTACAACTCACACGTATTGTGCTATAGGCATAGATTCTATTTAGGCATGTCTCTTATGAGCATCAAGACTTGTGTTTCACCTTCTATTACTAGAATTCGACGTGGCCTATAACCAATGATACGGTAAAGTCCACTTTCGTATTCACAGACAAGGACAAAAGTGTCACGCACTTGAATGGGGGATGTGGAGAACATTTTTATCTTTGCATGTAACAAAGACAATTAGGTTTTGTATTTAATTGTGCGTGCGTCGTCCTTTCCTTGCAAAAATTTGTCTTTTACTTCCAATTAGAGCAGATCTCCTCCATGGTGCAGGCTATCCATACCAATAATGAGTCAAAGTCAGAATGAATGGGTATAGCATTGTTGGGCTCTCCACTCTGCCAACAGATCCAAGCCAAAATGTTCTTTTTGGCTATTCATAATCACGACGTTGGGGCCGCTTGTCCTGTCACTCAACCAACAACTCCTTTTCATTGTCGTGCTGCTTGGTTTTCAAAACTCCAATGCTCACAAATACAAGCATGCAAGACAGTGTAGTGGTTTACAAAGATCATTTTGATGGATAAGCCACTTCAGTTCAAAGACAACCACAACTTGCTAGTGGGTCAGTACTTTTAGAAGGACCATTTTATTCAAAACTGAGGGTCGATACACCATACATCATCTTTAAGTCGTGCTACACTTCATCGACTACAAATCATATAATTGTGAATGGCAATATCAATCTTTGTAGGTCTATGCTTCACATATTAACTTTCATAAGAAACCACTAATGTCTTATTACTCATCATGAAATTCATCTCTATGGTGGTTGCACCCCCAACCCCCTGACAGTGCTACAACTTAATTTTCTACAGTGTTTCTTTATCATTGTCTACCCAACCACTTTGAATCTTTTCGTGGTTGGTGAGAGGGTGAAAAATAGAGGAGAAATGAGATAAATATGGAAAATGTCCGCTTATATCTTTGAGGATCTTCTTATTACTATATATATTTGTGGATATTTATCGCTTCTTGAAGAGTTTATGGACTTCTACTATTGACGCTTAGTGCTATATGCTTCTTGGAGAACTTACTATCTGGTGCTTCATGTCTATTTCTTGCTTTTTCAACCTGATGGTCTTCTATCCGACTACATCAACTCTACTTTCTACTTTTTGTATGTGCTTTATTTGTATGTTGACATTGTCCATGCTTTATGCATATTGACTCTTTACTTGTCCATTCTTTCTTTGCATGTTGACTACTACTGTGACTGTGAACCAACACCCTCTGGCCTTTTGTACTGTGAACCAACACTCTCTACATTGTGATGATAACGACAGTGATGAAGACTCTGACACTTTGTTGTTGTTTACTACTACTCCAGATGCCACATCCTTTTGAGCAAGATACTTGTTTGCAACCTGCACTTGTGACTTGCACATACTTCAGATTTGACCCTTATGACACACCTACTTTGGACTATCTACTTGAGGGGGAGTATCTGAGGGATGAGTGTTTTATTGTAATCTTGAGGGGGAGAAATTCTTATAAGTGCTTGGTTTGTCCTTTTGTTCTAGTCTATCAGTCTGTTTGCAAGCTGACTTGAGATTCTTCCAAGCTTCAGCTTGAGGGGGGTATTAGAGAGTTTGGTTTATTTAGTTAATTAAGTTAATTGAGTCTATTTGTATATGGGCCCAAGTGTATATTGTCCCAATAGGGTTTAGTCTAAAGTTTGTATGTTTACTCCTCCTCCTATATAAGAAGGGGGTTTCCTCTTATCAATTATATTGAATAGCCTTCTTTTACTTCATAACAGATACTTCACCAGCTCTAACATAGTTGATATTGATCATTAACTTATTGGTTTTTTATTATCTTTTTGTGATTGTTAAGTTCTACGTGTGTGTTTAGGCTTGTAATGTTCAAGTCTCCATATGATTTCAAGTTGATACTCGTCTTAATTAAGAAAGGGTTTCAACTACTAACACGTAGAATTTCAGAACATTTCTTGTTTATTCTTTTAGCTAAATATTTCCATGTTTATTGAACAATCAAATATAGTTTGAACAATCAAATATAGTATCTTCAGGTCACGCCACTTTCTCTGCCTAAATGTTTGAGCTTGTTTATATCTTGGCCAGTTGATATAGTATTTAGTTTATCCAAACTCTTAAAGAATGCATCAGTTGATTGTTTTTATTTTATAACATATACATCATCCTATATGTACCCCATACCTTTGTATTTCTATATGACTGGATATTAGTTCTTGACAAGGTGTTAGGGTATCTCTGTTGGTATGAAATGGATTTCCACAAGGGTGATGTATTTCAGAGCCCAAGCTGTGTGATTTTCAAAAATTCCCCTCTATATGTTGCAAAGGCACACTAAAATTTTCTGGAATAGATACTTCTTATGTTTTGTAGCAGAAGCTCAGCATGGATACGCACTACAATAACAGATTAGGGTGAAAATTTTGGGGGTTATATGTGGCCCACTACAATAACTACTTAGGTCAATAAGAGCATTGAATAAAATGTCAAAATACATGATTTCCAAGTTCTCGCTATTTTGTTAAAAAAAATTTAAAGAAACATGATATCCTGATTGTGTATGTGGAAGATATTATCCTTTTTGGGAGTGATCATCATGGTATCTAGATATGTAGGAGTATTTAAGAGAACAATTTGTTACTATAGATCTAGAAAAATTGTGCTACTTTTTGGGGATTGAAGTATCACATTCTTTATTTGGAGTTTGTCTATCTCAATGAAAGTATGTACTTCATCTACTACGAGAGACTAGAATGTGTGGTGCCAAGCCATTCATCACACCTTTAGATCTCAATACCAATCGGGATGATGATTCTTCTCCTTCTTACCCTAATATAAAATAATATAGAAGACTTGTGGGTAAACTCATTTATCTTATTATTATAATGATATATATCACTTTAGCTATTGGACTTGTCAGTAGGTATCTTGATAAACCTCAACAATGTCATTCAGATGATGTGTTCCACATTCTCAAATACTTAAAAAGATCATCCAGAATGTGTCTTCTTAAAAGAAACAATGGGCATTGCAATATTGCTAGTTTTTTTTACTCACACTCATTTTGATTCGGCTCCACATCCCGCATGTCTTCTTGATTGACCACAATTGGGTCTTCTGGAGGAAAATTTGTTCCCCTCGGAATCATCTCATGCTTCAGGTAGAAGATTTCCAAATTCTCTCCAGAATCGGAGGTTAGAAACTCTTCCCCTCGTCTGTCGTATGATGAATGGATCTTGATGTCAAAAAAATAGAAACATGACCCCTTTGACAATAGGGTTGATCATAAATCTACTACAAGTTACTACACATTTGTAGGTGGTAACCCTGTCACTTGGAAAAGCAAAAAGCAAGTTGTTGTGTCTAGATCCAATGCTGAAATTGAGTATCACACCATGGAACATATTATTTGTGAGCTAATGTGGGTTGGAGAATTATTAAAGGAACTTAGAGTTTGTGATTCTACATTAGATACCTTCATTGCAAGTAATCCTACATTCCATGAGCATACCTACTCCATACATCAAGATTGAGAATGATCTCACTTACATCTTTGTAAAATCATTTCCAAAGTCTTAATCACTCTCTAGAGTGGACAAAAGATTGGCATGCATGATATCCATGATCCAACTTGAGAAGGAGTGTTAATATATTTAATTTGTTTGTTTATTCTATACTCTCTTTAGTGTAGTGTCTTATATTAGTGAACTTTGTGTTTATTGACTCCCCCTATCCTATATAAGGATAATTGTTATACTTGTATTTGTTATCTCAATAATATAAACATGTTTAATCACACACAAAACCTTAGATGTTATCCAATCCAAAGCACAAAATTATCTTTATATGGTATAACCGGAGCACTCTAGTCATAGATTTGGGTGCATGTATGTCTTATTCATCAAGGAGGTTACAAATTGTTGCCCCATAAGGGATTCATTCAGGATACCAAGAGTCCATGTGTTGTACCCATTTTACTTGCTCTAAAGAAGGATGCTAATTGGAGAATGTTTTAGCAAGACCAAAGAAGATCACCTTGAGCGCCTTCAACTTTTTCTATAAAATTCTTACATTGTAAATCATACATAAAAAAGAAGTTTTCTTTTCTCTAATAAATATTTGCTTCTTGTTGCTTCATTGTCTGTACTGCAAGTATTGATGTTGATATCGACAAATTGAAAGCCTACTAGTGGCTTGTACGCAAATAAATTGAACTTCAGAGTTTCTAGGACCACATAAAAGGTGAATGATGTGTAAATCAAGCTTGGCTTAAAAACATAAGGGATAATTTCAAAGTTATTATTACTCAATAGAGGATGCAAGACCTAAAATGTGCATGTCATTCCTAATTGTACTACTAATGATTGTTGATGGAACATATCTACTTGAATTTAGGGTAGATAAGTTGACGCTAATAGTTGTGGATCCAAGTAGATCCATTATATTGCCAATATATCAGGTCATATAGAGGTATTCACATACAAGTCCTGGTTGATGTACCATTGTGACTTTAAGAAGATAATGAAAAAGGAAGCTACAATGACTAAGGAGGAAGCTAAGGCTGCAAATTTTTATTTCATGTATATCATTGCTTAGGCCTTGGCACATGTACATGATACATGGGATTTTGACCTAAGGTGGAATTAGAACCATTTCGATTGGCCAAATTGGTGATCAACTTGGTTTCAGTAAGAGGTTTTCCTCAATGTCTAGATTAATTAGCCATTAACCCTACCCTATACTTTGGAGAAGAATTTGTTGAAGCCATTTCTCTTATCACATAAAGATTGGCACACTTTAGCTATACTGTTAAGACTTTGGCTGGTGCTCTATTATTGGACAATCAACATACGAGTTTTAGTTGGTTGGACATCTTATTGACATATGAGAATTTAAACTCCCAATTGACATTTTATTGACATCTCTCCTATATCTGTGAAACCTCATATGAAATAGTATCTAGGTTATCTTGTGACCATGTTTTCAATGTGTAGGGTAGTGTTTGTATTCTTTGAATCCTTGGATAGTGGGTGGAAGGAGTTAGTGCCACTTATTTGATTGCATGCAATTACTTGAAACAATGTTTTTTCATTCTAGTTTGATGATATATTCCTATATATTACAAGATGTCTCCACCTTAGAGGTCCCCTCCCTTCCCCTTTCTTTATGATCGGTAAAATATGCAAATATTTTTCCACCTGTGCATACAATTATTTGTAAACTATGGTCTCTAGTTCTTATTCTCGACAGGTTAGTAAATGCTTGAATTCATCTATTTGGCCACTCTCTTAATTCAAGTGGTATTGACGATGCATATCATTAGGAAAAAGATGTGATATGAGCATGTACTGGCACTTGCAAAAAAGTGACATATCCCACAAAGTGTATCCTTGACAAGGAGAACGGAGACCAGACCCATGAAGAATGTAACTGCAAAGCTGCAGTTTGTAATAATATTTCACTACCTCAAACTCAGAGGAACTCAGATTCAAAGATAATGATATTGGTGGGGACTTTCTACTTGGTGCATTAGTACTATCTCGTTGCATCCAGACAGGTGACTCCAAAGATCAAGACACGTGTTTGTATAGATTGGTGTAGTAAAATTGGTAATTGATGAGAGTAACTAGGGTCCTACATTAAAGTCTATATATTGAAATATTTATCTTGTGCATTTGAAGCTCTATGCCACGTCATATTAAAGTGGCAATGCGATAATACATGGCATGATACAGAATAAATTCAAAGGTATTTTCAAGAAGCAATATTGTGCATCTCTTTATTAATAATGCTATTTCTTTTATGATCCAACCAATATCGGTAAACGAGTACACAAGTGAGATTTGATGTCAATCAAGGATATGGGGTACATCCATCTTCTATCATCATGCATGATACATTTATGAAGTGTTTTATATTCTTGCAGTTTGAATTTGCCACCTTCTAGAAAGAATGTTTAAGAGATACCTATTTTTGCGACATTGGTCAGATAGGATTATAGGTACCTATTAGGGATTATGCAATAAATCAATGGGAAATAAGAGTAAAACTCAGCCAAGGAAAATGATCTAAACATTGCTGGAATTTGGGAAATATCATATTTCCCACTATCATCCTTAAGCCTCCATCCTAGCCCAAAGTCTCAAGGTCATGTACAAAAGCCCACCTGGCGTCCCAACTACAGTCCATCAATGACTTAATGAAATTATCCAAAACCAAAAATAAGCTTATCCTTTTGAAGATGCTTCAAACCATCCACTCATAAAAGTGGATTGTAAAAGCTTGTAGGAACACATGTGGTACTTGTCGCTTATAGGTTGAAACTCATTGCCTTGCATGCAAGTAGCAACTAATGATACTAAATCTGTGTTAGGGTAGGGGAAGCAGAAATTGGCACTTCCCCCACAACTCTAACAATCACCAAACCCTTGAATATATCTTGAGGTTTCACAATGGCATTTTCTATCGTGCCCCCATCCATCATCAAATCCGACCCTCTTCATATTCTATTGAGAACTATGATTCCTAAAAAGGAATTTTATGTTGTGGTTCATTTAGAGTGATCTGAGAGCCCAACCCATATTGGCTTCTTCAGTAGGAAAATCTATGACACCAAGCACAAATATTCCATTTATGACAAGAATTTCTAAGTCATCATTCAATCTTTCTACCAGTAGCCTATCTATTTAACTAAGAATTCATCTTGTGGCATGATGATCAAAATATATGCTTGCTGAACTCCCAAAAGAGTTTGAGTGTCTGTCACACTCTGATGTCAACATATTTGCTATCTTTTCTTAAGCAAGTAAGTCAATCTACATGACTCCCTGACACAATAATGTCTAATCACGATGTGAAATTTCTCATCTATTTTTAGAAGACACGGTGAAAAAACTAGTGATGATGGTGATGGGACATTACATTAAGGATTTAGTGTTGTTGTGTGGATTTATCCCCATAACTATCCTTCAAATCCTTTTCCAAACTTTCACGGGTGGTATAGAGTTTAGATAATTTTAGTGGTATCCATCATGCTCTGATTAATGATCTTCTGCATTTTCTTTGTGAACTATGTCTTTTGTGCCTAGTTATATAAGCCCCTCTACTATTGTGTGTATTCCTATTCATGTCTCTCTATGGATTGGGAATTATCTATTGTCGCCCCTCTCCTGAACCTGGTTGCCACTATGCCAGATCCTCCTCCTCACCAAGTCACTACTATTCATTTGCATTGTAGAATAACTATCTCTAATTACATTTCCCAATAAAGATTTATGCCACCCTTCATGAAAAGGTCAAGCATCTTGTTGATAAGTCTCTTGCATTGCCAATCATGATTGCTAATATGAAGAGAAATAATTGATTTTCTCCAAATGTAGTGTTCCCTAAGCTTTTTTATGACTCTTGCAATTTATAGTTCGTATGAAATTGATGGTTGGTGGGGGATAAGGGTCCAAATGATGTATATTCCCCTAAAGATCAAATTATGGCACTTTCCTATATCGCTTTTAATTCCTTGGTATCTGCATCTCATTGGCATTATTGAATGGGCCATCGTGTCTCCTCTAAATTGAAGATTTTGTTTCCTAATTTTTCCAACTAGCCAATCCACTTTGTGCTTCCTTTCCATGAAAATTTCTTTATCTAGTGAAGCTACTTTTGATCCCATACATTCTTATGTGTGGGGAATTTTTGTGGTTCCTAGTTTATTTGATTACAAAAGTTGGCCTCCTTTATTGATGGTGACTTTAAGTGCTACTTGGATTTATTATGCCTTTTCTCTCACTATTTAGGCTCTAACATTTTTATCATGAGAAGGGTTTCTGTTATTGCAAAGATTGTCATTGTGATATCACTGCCTTTTCTAACTCTAACTATGTTGGGAACTAAGTTGATAGGAGCTCCACCTCATGATTCTATACTTCCATTAGAGAAAATCTCATTGCATGGCATAACGAAAAGTAGGTTGTTGCTAATCGATCTAGCATTGAGGTCGAGTATCCAGCAATGTCTCATACTAGTTGTGCCATGATGTGGATTTCAAATTTTCTTAATGAACTTTTCTTGGATCTCAAATTTTCTTAAGGAACTTGGTCTCTCCCATCTATGCATATGCCAATGTACTACAACAATGCAGCTGCCTTATTTATCCAACAACATAATCTTTCATGAGAGGACAAAACACATTGAAACGGGTAGCCATCTTATTTAGGAATCAATTCATATAAAGACTATATGCACATTTTATTGGTATGTATGCCCAGGGAACAAATTATACGATGATTTTACTAGGACATTAGATACTTGATTTGATAATGATAAAGGTAATTCCATTTATTATGTTTGTCTCAATCATGAGATGATGACACCACCATAGTAGATATCTAAAGAATGATGTTACTCGGATGACATGTCTTTAGGTTGAGGACTTGAACAATGAGATCATATGTATGATAAGAGTACATAAATTCTTGTTATGTCCCTAGTCATATATTATTATGGAAGGAAAATGGACAACAATAATACATAAGACTAGAGTGTGTGTAGGTTGATGACAGAATCTCATTAGTCATGACATGTGATATTAAACAAATCACTTAGGTACTTATTATAGAACAATGTACCAGACAGACCCACCTTGAGACCATGGAATGGTAGTGAGAATCATCTCTCCAAGTGATAGTGGTGATTTTGGTTGTTAGACCTGAAGTCACGACGCTCATCACGTCGTTCGTTGTATGTAGACATCATCCAATGTAATCTTGAATAAGGGTTGGATAAAGATGATGCTCATGTACTTTGTGACACATTGGTATTAAGTGTTAGTGATGTCAATGAGATTTGTCCCTCCTGTAGGAGATTGATATCCAGGCCACTTGATAAGTGAGACTGAGAAATGTATGACCATACTCATGTGGCTCAATATGTGACATGTGAGCTCACATGCATCTCAGATGGTCTTCTCTAGTTCAAGGAACATGGATTGAACATTGGTGAGGATGACAATTCCATGCTTCATATTCAATACAAATATCAGAGACAAAGGAACTATACGATGATGATAACACTAATCATAGATTGTAGGTTGAATTTGTTCTCCAACTTTCAAATTACTTGGGTAGCAATGATGTGCTGCTAGGCACTGCTCTTTGCTCGTGATGTCATAAATTGGTTATTGACATTCATTGTCAAGGTAAATTGAGACCTATAGGGTCACACACATAGGATGCACTTGGAATAGGATTTTATCCATGAATGATGTTTAACTTGATTACAAAAGTGTTTAGGCATTCAATTGAAACAATTGGGGTTGAAAATTGAGTGACTGGATTGTGAACCAACCGGTTCAGGTGATGAACCAATCGGTTCAAGTGTCTGGTCAATTGGAGCTAATAACCCATGAGTAAGGGACCATTTTGTGTGGAATTATCTCACAAAAGCGCCACAAAAAGAATCTCAAAAGAAGAATAAGAATTGAACGAGAAATCTGCAAATTACCAGGCTACCAAACCGACACCTGTTTCCTTCACGGGTGTGAGGTAGAAGATGCAGGACAACTATCCGATCTGATATCCTACGGTCCTCGATGCACGTGAAATCAAAAATAAAAGATTGCATGACAAAATAAATGAAATCCTAAATCGAATTGGAATGAAGTGTGAATGCATTTATTTCTTGTTTTCTCTCTCCTCAATTAAGGGTGCAAACGATCTCCAAATTAAATGAAATTCGGCACCGAGCCTATTTTGGACATGAGGAATATGAATTTAGCATTAGTTTTCACTTTTGAAGAATCTAGATATTTTATTTAATTATTTTAAAGTAAATCATATTTTCTCTTTTTATCACATTAGAGACTTCTAGAAAACACCAATTAATGTGAAACATCACTCTTAATCATACCAAAACATGTGGAAGACGAATTGGCCATCAATGTTATCATTTGGGATTATTTTTCTCATTATTTAACATTTTAGACTTTACATACTCTCTCCTGATCTACACATGTATATTAAAGATTGTCCAAATTATATGAAAATGCACCCAAAGACTAATTGTAATGTGTAGATTACGAATCCACTATTATTTTCCACTTTTGGATTCATTAAGTATTTTATTTCATATTTTGAGGAAAACTCACGTTATCTTTTCCAAATAAAAGAGATATAGTTATTATTATTCTAAAATTATGAAACTTACCATCCAAGTCAAAACAAACACAAGGAAACAAATCTCAAGTTATCTTTAACCAACTAGTCTTCCTTTTACGGATTTTGGCCTATTATCCATTATTACCACTTTTTCTCATATTAAAAAATTTAATATCACATTAACATGTTTAAAGCATCATTATTCATTCCTTTTTCTCTTCCTTGCTCCAAAAGGATAATGAATGTTCTATAACAAATATATTTTATCATTATCTCACATAAGTAGTAAATTTGCATATTAGACCCTTATTAAAACGTTAACTGAGGTATTTGTGCATAAACCAATACATTAGCATAAAGGGTGATCAAATGCGCCCAAAACCACTAATAATTTCACAAATTCAACATCAAAGATAAAAGGGTTATAAAAGATAGGAGAAGTTTGGAAAAGGGCCAAAAAGAGAATATGTCCAACTTTTGGTATGTTACAAGTTGTCCCTTTGAACATCAATCTACGTGGATTGATTCACTCTCCCGATTGTCTATCCATTGCTATCCCTCCCTTTTACATGTAGGACTTTCCTAGTTTATCTTGGTTACCACAACTAGAGAGGACAGCAATTGTCAGAGTTTATTGTTGTATCTCATAAGCCCCCAATACTCCTCTATTTATAGAAGGGTCATGATTTCCAGTCCATATGGGAGTCGAAGGGACAAATTTTCCCTCAATTTTTCAGAACCTATGAGCAGTGTACCAATTGGTTCATTGGTGAACCAGTTGGTTCAACCCTTGAACTAGTCAGTTCAACATGTGTCCTGTTTGCAAATATATCAACTTTTAATATCCAATTAATACACATCATTATGTCAGTATAATTCCTTGATCATGATCATTGATACGGGCAGTTCACAACTTGAATCAGTCATCTCAGACCTTGAATCGGTGGTTCACTAGGTGAACTAGTCAATTCATGCCCTAGTTTAACCAATGTTGTTTACAATTGACATGACACTTGAATCGATAAGTTCAACACTTGAACTGTTCGGTTCACAATCTAGTGAGTCAAGTTTCAACCTTAGTTGTTTAAATTGAATACCTAAACATTTTAGTAATCAAGTTAAACATCATTCATGAATAAACTCCTATCCCAAGTGCATTCTATGCATATCACCTTATAGGTCCCAAGTTACATTGACATTGAATGTCAATAACCAATATATGACATCACGATGAATGAGAAGTGTCTAGCAACACATCATTGCTACCCAACTAATTTAGAAAGTTGGAGAAAAACTTCAACCTACAATCAATGATCAGTGTTACAATGATTGTATAGTTCCTTTGTCTCTGATATCCAGATTAAACTTGAGGCATGGAATCATCATCCTCTTCAACGTTCATTCCATGTTCCTTGAACTGAAACAAACTGTCTGAGATGCATGTGAACTCACATATCACATATTGAGTCACATGAGTATGTCCATTCATTTCTCAGTCTCACTTATCAAGTGGCATGGATATCAATCTCTTATAGGAGGGACAAATCCCATCTACGTCACTCACACTTAATCCTCAGGTGACACAAAGTACCTGAGCATCACCTTTATGGAAACCCTTATTCAAGGTCACATTGGATGATATATAAGTAAAACGAACAACATGTGATGAGTGTAGTGAATTCAGGTCTAAGAACCACAATCACCATTATCACTATGAGAGACGATTCTGACTACCATTCTATGGTCTACATGTATCATTCTCATGGTGGGCCTTTCTAGTCCACTATTCTATAAAAAGTACCTAATTGCTTGGTTTGATATCACATATCATGACTAATGAGATTTTGCCATCAATCATAACACTCTAGTCTTATGTATTACTATTGTCTATTTTGCTTCCACAGTAATATCTGACTAGGGAAATAATAAGAATGTATGTACTCTTATCATACATATGATCTTATTGTTCATGTCCTTAACCCGAAGACATATGTCATCGAGTGACATCATTATTTATACATCTACTATGTTTGTGTCATCATCTCATGATTGAGATAGACATAATAGATGGAATTATCTTTATCATTACCAAATCAGGTATCTAATGCCT
Source organism: Alisma plantago-aquatica (assembly GCA_963693085.1). Lineage (NCBI taxonomy): Eukaryota > Viridiplantae > Streptophyta > Magnoliopsida > Alismatales > Alismataceae > Alisma > Alisma plantago-aquatica. Next base: position 730,888,500 of record OY856412.1, read on the forward strand.
TAGTACAATGATCAGATGATTGGATCTCTGGGCATACATACCAAAAGACTCCCACTTGCACTTAGAGTCAATAAAAAATGAATCTTATTCAAAGTGACGTTAACAAGTACACATGTTTCCATGGCAGAAGAGCTTTTATAGTGGGTTAGCAATGTTTACTAAAAGTTTGTATTTTGAAGTTTTCACATCTTTTTATTGTACGACCTCTCGTATGAGATGGAAGTGTCGTTGTATGATATCTGAGATTCCTTGCCTAACCAGTAGCTCCATTGTTTTCATAGTATTTCTACTGTGTCATCAATGGTCAGAACCTCGCATAAGTTCATCTATATGAACTTCTTGATCCATACAATATTTTGATTGCGATCACTTTTATATCATATTGGAAGCTTGTATCAGTGTAACCCTTTGCACCCAACTCTTCCTTATTATCATAACCATGGAACTATTCCTTTTAGTTCTTCTCAAGTACTTAAGGATTTTCTTTTATGGTAGTCCAATGACTTTCACTCGGATCTGACACATATCCTCTCGTCATGTCCAATACATATGAGATAACGGGATGTGTACATATCATCTCGTCATGTCAAATACATATGAGATGTCATGGTGAGTACATAAAATTAGATACATGATAGGTCCAATTGTGAATGCATATGACATCGTACTTATGTGTTTCCTATTCTTCACAAGAATTGGGACACTAGACTATTGAGAGAATAGTCGCATGGGACATGGACAAATTTTCTCTCAACGAGTCTTGCATGTTGTACCCCTTCATCATCTTGTCAATGTATGTGCTCTATCTCATGTCAAGAAGATTTCTAGATGTGTCCTTATAGATCTCAATTCCCATCACGTAGGATGCTTCACCTAAACCTTTCATAGGGAAGGTACTTCTCAACCAGGTTTGAACATTTTGTAGTATAAGGATGTAATTCCTCACCATTATGTGGAATATAAATATGCCCCACTAAATCTTTTGTAAACACATATTTCATCTTCATTTCGATTGAAATCAAACTCTTTGACTGCCTTGTCAAATTAAAGATTCCAGCTATGTGATGCTTGCATCTATCCACAGATTGACCTTTGTAGCTTACACACTTTATTTGCATTATTGGATTTATAAAACCTTTAGACTATCTCACACACACATCCTTATAATAATTCCAATTAAGGAATGTAGTTTTAACATCCATATGTCAAATCTCATAGTCATAACAAGATACAATGGCAAGCATGATCCTAATGGATTGAACCATGACAATTGGTGAAAAGATTTCATTATGTTCAACATCTTGAACTTGTTTGAAACTCTTAACAACCAATCTACCATTCCATGTTCTTCTTCTTAAAGACCCAATTGCACCCTATGGATTTTACCCCTTCAAGTGGACCCACCAAGGTTGTACCTTATTTTTGAATGAGGATTCCATCTAGGATCTCATGGCCTTAAGCCATTTCTCAAGACTTTGGTCCCTCAATAACATCTATGTAGGTTGTTGACTCATCATATATGATCAACTTACCACCTTCTTGATCCATAAGATATCATAATCTTTAAAGCTCAAGGTGTGTTCTACTAGATATATGTGGTTTCCTGTGTTACACAAGGAACTTGAGGTTCCACAAAAATTTGTGATTCTCCTTGTTCCTACCGTACCTTCTTTTGGTTCAATGCTTTCTTGTTGGTCTCGAACTTTTATAGCTCTATTTTTCTCCCACTGACTCTTTTGGAATTAAATTTTGTTTAGGAATATAGCCATTCTGGTAACGAACACTTTTGTTGTAGGATTGGAATAAAAGTATTATTCAATAAAATAATATTTATGTGATTTGTGGATAAAGCCTTTAAGAAACTATTATTTTTTATATAAAGGCCTTCATTACTAATCTTTATTAAAAGACATATCATGACACTTCCCATGTCAAAAATTTCATATAGTGTCTTTGAACCATTTTAGATAGTACATTATTTAGTATAAAGCATGTGCCAAAAGGAAATTGGAAGATTAGCTAGATATCTTGATAATCACACCATGAAAAATGGGGTATGATTCCTTCTTTCTGATACATCATCATGTTTTAGGTGGAGTTCATTTTGATACATTATCACAATCTCCCAGAAGGTTCTTAAACTCTTGGTTCAAAGCATTTTCCATATCGATATCAAAGTGTTTCAATACTTTTACAAAGTTTATTATGTACTTCATTCATGATCTTTTCAATACTTCAACAGATTCATTCTTATATTTCATTATATACAAACTACCATATCTACTGAGATCATCAGTAAATATAATGAGGCATTAATAACTACCTCTAGCATTCATTCTAAAAGGTCTAGATGCATCAGTATGTATGTGCCCTAATAGAATAGTCACTTTCCCACTACATTAAGTGAAGATGTTTTTGTCATATTGCCCAATAATTAACACTTGCATATGTCTAATGGTTTAATAATCAAAAGAGTTTAGATAACCATCATTATGGATTATAGAAATGTATTTCTCATTTAGGTTCCCTAGATGATAATTCTATAGGTATCATTAAATGAGTTATTAAGTCATTCAATATATGTGTTGTACACTTTTGTCTCTACAACTATCAAGTGTAGATTATGAGACAAAGGGCACTGTCATATAATATTTTTATCTTTTAAAATGAAATATCAATTTATTCATAATATTTTTATCCATACAAGATAGATGAAGTTTACATTAATGATAGGTACATAATATAAATCCACTAATTCCATTACATGTCCATCAGGCTGAATGATAGATTCAGCTATAGTGGTATAAACTCTTACTCTATAGCATTCTATCTTACTTATTCTTGGTTCCTAAAGTGGAGATCTCTATCTCATTCTTCTTCCTTAGATCCTCTATGTAAAGAGGGTAGTTCCTTTTCCAGTGTCTCGACTGGCGACAATAGTGGCACTTTCCTTATTTACTCCTCCCTTAGCTTTCAGTGTAGAAGACTTTGGTTTCTGGATATCTTTAGAATTCTTCTTCGCTTTGCCTTTGCCTTTGGACTTCCCTCTGTTTATCATCTTCACATTTTAGGTTTGTTATTCTTCATCTGTGTTTCAGCTGTCCTCAAGTTTCCAAGCAATTTTGACAATGGCTTGTCAAAATCATTCATGTTGAAAACTGGTTGTATGACTCTGGAAGGGACTGCATAATCACATCTGTGTTCAACTCTTGATAAGGAAAATCCCAGTCTAGTAATCTTTTCCACATACCCAATCAACTTGAGTACATGAGGACCTATTGGATCTCCTTCAACCATATTGTACTTGAACAACGCCTTTGAGACATCATATGTCTCTTATCTTGCTTGGTTTTGGTACATGTTCGTAGTACATGTTACCATCTCAATAACGTCTATGTTCTCATGTTGTCATTGCAACTCATAGTTCATTGAGAACAACATCATGCACTTGACATCCACAACATCTTCTGAGTGCTTCTTGTAAGCATCCTTGTCATCTTTAGGTGCAATGAGAGTAGGTTCTTCTGGCTTAGGTGTCTCCAAGACATAGAGCTTGCATTCTTGTTTAAGATGTTGATTGAAGATTCTTCAACAAATTAGGTATGAAGTTGTCTTGTGTGTTTTTGTAATCTTAGAACTACAAATAGTTTTAACATGTGGGCTCATGTCACCCAAGTTTTATCCTTCTTGTGGGGTTATGCCCAGTTCTCGTTTAGAGATGTATATTGACCAACAATAAAATTAAGGGGCATACTGAAGGTCATTTATTGCATCTGCACATTGCCTTTTTTTTCCTAGCTTCGACCATGTACCAGTTGGTATATTTGATATATGCAACACATTTTTCTTCTTCTTAGCACTGTCTTGTAACAACAATATGAAATATATGTGTGTGTGCAGAAGATGTACAAAATTGTAGGAGGCATAAATTACATAAATATCAGAAACAAACTAGTGAGAATTTTGTTTCTGGAATTAAGCATGCTAGATTGCTCTAAGAATATGTTAGATATTTGGTGGCTTTGACTGAATAGAAACAAAACTGATGTGGGAGAGCAATTACATGACATGCTTTGTGTAGGTTGGATACTATACTCAACTAATCCACATAGGAAGCTTCACTTATGTAGTAATCTATGTTGTAAGGTTCTTCAAAATGAGGGTTGGATCCAGTTTCATTACCCACGTTCAGACTATAGTTTGATGGTAGTAATGGCAGGTTGGAAACAACTACAGAGAGTTGTGTTGTAGGTGATTGCCACCACATACAAATTTACTGCCCACTCTTAGTAGAAAATAATGTGGAGACAATATGGACAACATATTCGCAATGATTTTGAAACAAGAGGAACCCTCTTATTTATAGGAGAGGTGACACAACCCTTGTCATGACCAAACTCTATTGATCCTACTAACTTATTTCCTAAACTCTGACTTGATTGATTTATGGACACATGCAATTGTACATCTGACTTAATATCTCATTTTAGTTCTAAAAGACTAAAGTGAACATGTTGCTAGTTTTATGATGATCTCTTCTTGGTTTCATGGTAAAGGAAACACTGATATACTTAGACAAAACTACTTGATTTTATTTTCTTGAGTGTGTTGTGGTTTACGCTTCTAGACACAATATATAAATGAGACGTCTATCCCCCTTCCTTGAATAGTGACTCTTTTATCTCATTTCTTACAATATTTTTATTCATCCACGTGCACAATCCATTATGTCTGTGGAGATGGTAGGTTTGGACAACTTCCACAGCAAAACATAAGTGGGTGCCTTGCTACACACATCATTCAAAATTGCAAATATGGTCTTGTACCATCTTACATCATGTGTCCTTGATTTCTTTGTGCCTTGTCATTTTGATTTTCTTTAAGACCATTACAATGTCAATTTGGAATCAATATTCCACATATATTGGACTCCCAAGATCACCTAAGTGGTTGGATGTCTTTTTCAATTAGGCTCTTGGATATATTCCTATCACCATATATATGGGATTTGTCAATGACAATTATCTTGAAAGGTAATAAAAAAAGAGCATGTTGTATTCATTTTTCATGTAGAATGGTTGAGGCTTCACACCACAGATAGGAAGTGAAGGCTCTTCCAAGCGATCCTTTATCGGCAGACAATACAGCAGGAGGCAATCTTCATCTTTCACCTGATATGCTTCCCATCCAACAAAATCAGTTTGAACCCACTAGCCAATGTGTGGATGCTCGACCATTGCACCATGAACAAAGGGAGGGGGTCCTTGGCTCTGGACACCCTCTCATAGCAGCAATAGAGGAGACAGAGGGCACTCTCCCAAGGATAGATGAGCTTGTATCACCTGGGATGCTCGAAGATGTGGCCTTCTCTGTGATAGGACTCTCTCACGTGTCCCACATCTGCATGTGCACACCACTAGCTTTTCCCTTTTTCCTCTAAGGTCAATGGCCATTAGCTAGCTATCTTTTGCTTTATTGTCATTGCAACCTCTTGGGCATTTGTCCCTTGTAATGTAGTGTCCAAGTAAAGCTGACAATGGTGCTTTACCTAATAATAGAATGGACGACATGAGTACAGGTGTCGAATACTTATTCCAATTGGCCGTTGTGATTGCTATTCCCCTTTCTAGATTGGGACCCATCCTCTAGTGAGAGTTTTCCATCACCATAGGTAGGCACAGGCTGCCAGCTCGGCCTTCCTCAGGTACAATCTCTAAGCCTACCAAAATTGTATCAGAGTCTGGCGCTCCTACCACTACATATGAGCTCTATATGGAAAGGGTCTCACACACTTGTCTAAACCTAGTCCTCGAACATCTAGGTTCTAACCTAAAGGTTGGGTCAAACCTTATTCCTATAGAACAACTTACTAAGTTTCTAGGGTTTTAAGTGAAAGGTGAAGTTTAGTTTTATGTATCATGGTGAGCAATTGTCAGGTGTAGCTATTGTTCATGCTATGATACCAACTGTGACATCCCCGAGTTTTCACCTTCTCCAAACCCTATTGGGAATGAGATGTCAAAATCTGAAAGCATCATCCAATCATATCAGAGAGCGATGCGGAAGCATAATACGCATACATGAACATACAACCATAACATACTCAACATTCAACATGTATATTTATACAATATGAATTATTACAAAATGATTTACAATTACATATTGAATGAAAATTCTACAATCTATGAACATGTATGCTAACTAGGATCTTTACAATAGGTACAACCTGTACAACTGCTCACTTCCCGTCTTTTATTCCATGCTATCTCTGAACCTAAAACATACGTGAAACAATGAATCAACACACAAGGTGTTGTGTACATGGGTAGAAAGATACATACTAATATGCTTGCATAATTGAAATAACTTGAGAAAGAAAGAGTAAAAGAAAGCATTATTTAAAGAGATAATCAGGTAAACACATCTTTTATATATTTCATTCGATGCAGTTGTACTACAATTTTATAAGATTTCTCATACATCCAGTATGGAAAAAATTGTTTTATCATACATCTAACATGGGCAACTCATCATACATCCATGTTAGGCAGCATACATCCATACTGGGCCATGTGCACTAGTAGTTACAACTCATTAAAATGTACATTTATGTTTCATTAAGTTTTGGCGAAGCATATAATACTAATATGCATCCAAGAATTTTTATGCAAATAAAAGCATCCAAAGTACATCATATCATTATGCATCCACAAAAACTAGTCATATACTTAATAAATCCCACGTACCTGAGTTCAGAGATTTCTAATCATTCTTGCTCATCTAGATATTTGGTCATCACCTGGTTAATAACAAAATCATATACTAGCATCAGATTTTGATCATCTTAACCCTAGTCATGTTCATTTTAGGGTTTACATAGATCATTATGTTATTCTCATGATTACTTGTATTCTTACCTTATATTTATCTTACTGATGTCATTTTCCATATTACAGTTCATCAACTGGATATACTCATGTGTCACATTATTATATGGACATATTTAACATTATGTCACTTTCATTAACCATATTAGGGTTACATCATGTGTATTAAGGGTGCTATTCATATAACATGCATTCTATGCATCATCATTATCTTATAATTAAATCTAAGTTTCCAAATACATATATGAGCTTACTCTGTAAATTTCATCATTTATTGAGCATGCATGTATTTATTACATTTTCTTTAGGGTTATTAGCCCTAATTAGCCATATGGAGCAAATTACATGATTTCGTACATCAACATGACCATAACTGGCATCAGATGCATTATAAACATGAATATAGACTTATTGACATGTTATCATAATTTTAGAGTATCGTTTGATATTTATTGCCCATCATATGAGTATTTCACATCTTACATGATATCACTATTATTATCATCATTATTTGTTTTTTTAAAAGCCTGATCAAAGGGTCTAGAAATGTAGAAGATATTTTTCTGAGTCTATGAGTATTTTTGGGGGATTTATTGACCATGGGAGCTATTTGATATGCATTTATGAAGTTATACATATAATATGGTATGTTAAAAAAAGATTACCTTTCCGTCGCCCTCACCTTCACTCGCCTCTATGAGAGTTTTTAGGGTGCGATGCTCGTCACTCCTGAGCATCGCCGCAGAAAGGGAAATCGTCAGTGAGAGGTTTGTGTGGCTCCTTGACTGGTTGGCTGGACAGGATCTGGTGGCTTGGAACTAGACCGGTCGGTCCACTCTCCCTCCTTGTCACGCTTCCGCGCATGTCTTCTCCCCAGCACTACAGCGCAGCGGCCTGTGGTTTCCATTACGATCACCAACAACCAAAGCTACTCCAGTGATCGGAAGCGCCAGAGCTCGTACAGATCAGTGAACTAGGATTCCACTACATCTAAGTCTGACTTGTAGGTGGCTATGACCCTAGATCGGGGAAGATGCCATGCCAAACTCTACCCTCCTCCTTCCTTGCTAACACAACATCGTCGCAAGAGAAGGAAGCCCGGTGAGGACACCTCCACGAAACATCTTTCTTTTGGTCCCCCTAGATCCCACCACCACCTACGAACGCTGACAGTGAGCCTTTACAGTCTCCAGACTACCTGGGAGGTCCTTCAATCTCCAATTACATTGGATGCCATGGAACCACCACGATGAAGGGGAAAGAGGGGAAATGGTCATAGTAACCGAGAATGATGAGAAATGTGGTTGGGTTAAGTTTAGTACCTTCACGAGCTCCTCTAGGATCTCCAGAACCATTACCAAGCCTTTACTATCCTCTTGGGAGGCCGATACATCTATTGTATAGGGCTTCATCTTCCGTGGATTATATCCTGGGAAGTTGCCTGGGTGTTAGAGCTAGAGGCGTTGATGTTCAAGGAGGCACCATCAACTTCAGGTGAAAGTCAAGTGATGAAAAGGGTTGATCCTTAACTCTTCCACCCACCATCGATACCATCTATGAGAGACTTCGAGTCAAGTGGTTTGGACTGTTCCATAGATCTCTACCTTGCTTTAAAAAATATCCAATGATCATTCCATTTTTTATCAGATCAAGGTTACACCTCAACTCTGTTCCGTTCCGCCATTTCTGGAGGTGAGGGATGACTTGGAAGCTATTCATCCTTCCTGCATCAGAATTCAAAAGTGTTCCATACAGCACACTAACCCAATTGGTAGCGTGACTTTAGATTGGCCAAAACTACTTTAACTCTTAGTCTCACTTGTGACCAGCTACAAGCTTTGAAGTCATGCACTTATACTCCTTTATTAAATACTCTAAATAAGATCCTTCATAATATCAATAGAAAACCTTGAATATCTATTTTTAATTGGAGATTCCATCATTAATGTTGGAAAATGTTTAGCGTCACCAACATATATGTGAAACTATATAACCTCATATATGATCTTTGATCACACAAATTCTCAAACCGGTGAATAAAAATATGTACATCATTATTGAACTTAATTGGTAGCTATCATCATTAATTGAATTTCTTTAAGAATCTTATCCCCAAGATCACATGGAACGCCATTGATTACCAAAAATCATTAAAAGGATCTCAAATATTACACTCTCTAGATTATCATGCTATGCATTTAATACAAAACTTTCATCCAGTTTATGTTATTCATAAATTTCAACTTGTCATATATTAAGCACCTATGAATCTCAAAATCGTATCAACATCAAACCTCTGAAATCTAGGGTCATCACATTCACCCTACCTTAAATAGAATTTCGTCCTCAAAATTCAGCCAATGTCATGTTAATCGTGATATCAAGGAGTCCAACCTCATATAGGCCGCCATTTCTAGGTGATAGGGCAATGTAGATTTGGATATACCCTGAGTTGTCATTTGAGGATATAAAAGAACCTTGGATGTAACCACCCCACCTTATATATACTGAAGCACCATTTAATGGCTTAGTCATAACATGAGATTATGATATCTTAGGATTACATCACCCCTAAGGGTACAAGTTTTGTTCATACTTTTAAAGTTTAGGAGGAATTCGTCTCTATGCCATGATATTCAGATCGTTCAAATCTAACATCATTATCATCTTACAATGATTTCAGCATTAGAGGAGATTTATCTTCATCCTTGATATTAGGATTTTTTTTACATAAGAAGGGCTTACGTAACATGCTTGACCATTAGGGTTTCACCCTATGGTGTGATATTCATACTCAACTTAGAAGCATACATTGAGAAGGATCAAAGTTATGAACTATATTTCTGATCATATATCCTATGATCCAAAAATACCTTTATATCAAGTTCATGAGTTCAACTTTTAATGCCTTGCGTGTATTATGTGAAGGGAAAAGAGAATATACTAAGTTTATCCCATGATCTCAGCATCATATCTTTCATGTTTCATATGAAGGGGAAGAGAATATTTTAAAGTCAAACGTGTCATGATTTCAATCTTGGGTGCTACATGTATGATATAGGGGGGAAATATAGAATAGGTCAAGCTTATACGAGTGACTCCTCATATATAAATCATCTATATAGCTCAAGTGAGGTTTCTCTCATCACATATTAAGAAAGAGAAGAAGAAGGGAGAACATGTATGTTGAGTATCTTTTGCACAGAGCATCATACTCTCATAACTAGGGTTCATATATTACCTCACTTGCAACTAATGATGAGATTTACAAAATATGTCACTCCAGCTAGGACCTAACTCAGCCAAAGGATTGACTTTATCATATGGGTCATCTACCCATCCTTTTATTTTACCCAATTCTCACATATAGATTTGAATCATGCATAAGGACTCAACTCAACACTCGAGAATAATCTAGTGTTGGACATTTTTTTAACACATATCTCATATATTGGAGGCTAGGTCCTATGACCTTCTCCCTGTGGGTCTTACTCTCTCTAGAGTTTACCACATATCTCATCCTACCACTAGACATCCTCCTTGTATAAGAGCTTGAGGCTCATGCACACTCATCTCTATCTTTACTTAGCTTATCTTAAGTAAGAAAAAGGAATGTACTTTCATCATCAAGATTTTGCATAAATTCTTCAAAATTAGATTCAACAAGTATACAACTTAAACCTTTATAAGGAAACTTATACCATCGAAGATCAAACTTAGATAAGATTTCATATGCTTATTTCAACTATCGTTCTATCATCTACTCTATGTATCACTTATCTTGATAAGTCTCTAGACATCTAATCTAGACTACTCTCTCTTCTAGACTGATGTCACTCCTTTTCACTTAGGTTGCATGAACACTAACTACTCTACAGTATGAGGGACACATTTTTTGTATTTACATATATATAATAAAATACTATATAGTTTTTCTCCGAGAAAGAATATGTCAGAGAAAACACTCGAGGCTCGAGCCGATTGAAAAACAAAACCAAATCAGCAAAACTGAGTGTCCCACACACAGTAGATAGTCTAGTGTCATGTAACCTAGTGAAATGGTGAGAACGAGATGTAGACTAGTGTAGCTACCCCATACATATGAGCTCTATATGGAAAGGGTCTCACACACTTGTCTAAACCTAGTCCTCGAACATCTAGCTTCTAACCTAAAGGCTAGGTAAAACCTTATTCCTATAGAACAACTTACTAAGTTTCTAGGGTTTTAAGTGAAAGGTGAAGTTTAGTTTTATGTATCATGGTGAGCAATTGTCAGGTGTAGCTATTGTTCATGCTTTGATACCAACTGTGACGTCCCCGAATTTTCACCTTCTCCAAACCCTATTGGGAATGAGATGTCAAAATCCGAAAACATCATCCAATCATATTAGAGAGCAATGCGGAAGCATAATATGCATACATGAACACACAACCATAACATACCCAACGTTCAACATGTATATTTATACAATATGAATTATTACAAAATGATTTACAATTACATATTGAATGAAAATTCTACAATCTATGAACATGTATGCTAACTAGGATCTTTACAATAGGTACAACCTGTACAACTGCTCACTTCCCGTATTTTATTCCATGCTATCTCTGAACCTAAAACATACGTGAAACAACGAATCAACACACAAGGTGTTGTGTATGTGGGTAGAAAGATACATACTAATATACTTGCATAATTGAAATAACTTGAGAAAGAAAGAGTAAAAGAAAGCATTATTTAAAGAAATAATCAGGTAAACACATCTTTTATACATTTCATTCGATGCAGTTGTACTACAATTTTATAAGCATTTCTCATACATCCAGTATGGGGAAAATTGTTTTATCATGCATCTAACATGGGCAATTCATCATACATCCATGTTAGGCAACATACATCCATATTGGGCCATGTGCACTAGTAGCTACAACTAATCAAAATGTACATTTATGTTTCATTAAGTTTTGGCAAAGAATATAATACTAATACGCATCCAAGAATTTATATGCAAATAAAAGCATCCAAAGTACATCATATCATTATGCATCCACGAAAACTAGTCATATACTTAATAAATCCCACGTACCTGAGTTCATAGATTTCTAGTCATTCTTGCTCATCTAGATATCTGGTCATCACCTGGTTAATAACAAAATCATATACTAGCATCAGATTCTGATCATCTTAACCCTAGTCGTGTTCATTTTAGGGTTTACTTAGATCATTATGTTATTCTCATGATTACTTGTATTCTTACCTTATATTTATATTACTGATGTCATTTTCCATATTACAGTTCATCAACTGGATATACTCATGTGTCACATTATTATGTGGACATATTTAACATTATGTCACTTTCATTAACCATATTAGGGTTACATCACATGTATTAAGGGTGCTCTTCATATAACACGCATTCTATGCATCATCATGATATCATAATTAAATCTGAGTTTCCAAATACGGATATGAGATTACTCTGTAAATTTCATCATTTATTGAGCAAGCATGTATTTATTACATTTTCTTTAGGGTTATTAGCCCTAATTAGCCATATGGAGAAAATTACATGATTTCGTACATCAACATGACCATAACGTGCATCATATGCATTATAAACATGAATATAGACTTATTGACATGTTATCATAATTTTAGAGTATCATTTGATATTTATTGCCCATCATATGACATTTCACATCTTACATGATATCACTATTATTATCATCATTATTTGTTTTTTTAAGCCTGATCTAAGGGTCTAGCAATGTAGAAGATATTTTTCTGAGTCTGAGTATTTTTGGGGGATTTATTGACCATGGGAGCTATTTGATATGCATTTATGAAGTTATACATATAATATGGTATGTTAAAAAAAGATTACCTTTTCGTCGCCCTCACCCTCACTCGCCTCCATGAGAGTTTTGAGGGTGTGATGCTCGTCTCTCCTGAGCACTGCCGCAGAAAGGGAAATCCTCAGCGAGAGGTTTGTGTGGCTCCTTGACTGGTTGGTTGGACAGGATTCGGTGGCTTGGAACTGGACCGGTCGGTCCACTCTCCCTCCTTGTCACACTTCCACCCGTGTCTTCTCCGCAGCACCAAAGCGCAGTGGCCTGTGGGTTTTATTCCGATCACCAACAACCAAAGCTCCTCCAGCGATTGGAAGCGCCAGAGCTCATACAGATCAGTGAACTAGGATGCCACTGCCTCTAAGTCTGACTTGTAGGTGGCTATTACCCTAGATCGAGGAAGATTCCATGCCAAACTCTGCCCTCCTCCTTCCTCGCTAACACAACACCGTCGCAAGAGAAGGAAGCCCAGTGAGGACACTTGCACGAAACATCTTTATTTTGGTCCCACTGGATCCCACCACCTACGAACGCTGACAGCAAGCCTTTACAGTCTCCAGACTACCTGGGAGGTCCTTCAATCTCCAATTACATTGGATGCCATGGAACCACCACGATGAAGGGGAAAGAGGGGAAATGGTCATAGTAACCGAGGATGATGAGAAATGTGGTTGGGTTAAGTTTAGTACCTTCACGAGCTCCTCTAGGATCTCCAGAACCATTACCAAGCCTTTACTATCCTCTTGGGAGGCCGATACATCTATTGTATAGGGCTTCATCTTCCATGGATTATAGCCTGGGAAGTCACCTGGGTGTTAGAGCTAGAGGTGTTGATGTTCAAGGAGGCACCATCAACTTCGGGTGAAAGTCAAGTGATGAAAAGGGTTGATCCTTAACTTTTCCACCCACCACCGATACCATCTATGAGAGATGTCGGGTCAAGTGGTTTGGACTTTTTTGTAGATCTCTACCTTGCTTAAAAAATATCCAATGATCATTCCATTTTTTATCGGATCAAGGTTACACCTCAACTCTGTTCCGTTCCGCCGTTTCCGGAGGTGAGGGACGACTTGGAAGCTATTCATCCTTCCTATATCAGCATTCAGAAATGTTCCATACCGCACACTAACCCAATTGGTAGCGTGAATTTAGACTGGAAAAAACTACTTTAACTCTTAGTCCCGCTCGTGACCAGCTACAAGCTTTGAAGTCATGCACTTATACTCCTTTATTATATACTCTAAATAAGATCCTTCATAATATCAATAGTAAACCTTGAATATCCATATTTAATTGGAGATTCCATTATTAATGTTGGAAAAGGTTTAGCATCACCAGCATATATGTGAAACCATATAATCTCATATATGATCTTTGATCACACAAATTCTCAAACCGATGAATAAAAATATGTACATCATTATTGAACTTAATTGGTAGTTATCATCATCAATTGAATTTCTTTAAGAATCTTATCCCCAAGATCACATGGAACACCATTGATTACCAGAAATCATTAAAAGGATCTCAAATATTACACTCTCTAGATTATCATGCTATACATTTAATACAAAACTTTCATCCAGTTTATGTTATTCATAAATTTCAACTTGCCATATATTAAGCACCTATGAATCTCAAAATCGTATCAACATCAAACCTTTGAGATCCAGGGTCATCACAAAAACCCTATACTTTTTGAGTTTCAAGCATAATTAGGCTTCAAATATAATTTCTTTGTGCTCTTCTCGTTCTGAGGATCAATTTTCATATATGGTTTGTCCTAATCCGAGTTTCCTAGAATTAGTTACGATTTTAGAAAATAAAACATAAAGTGACCAATCAAATGGTGCCACGTCAGTGCTTACCATGCACATACCTCGTGGCCGAGTTGAATTAGAGTGAAATATCCAAAATACCCCCGCACTGTTGATTGTTCCTTTACACACCTGAGGGTTGTTCTGGTCAAAAGCATCTAGTCATCTTCCTCCTCCCGGTTGTAGGCTGCTGCCGCCACAGTGTGCTTCCACCGCGTGCAGGCGGCTTTGCCATCGTGAAGGAGGACCGCCCAAGGGTTCCTACCTCTCCGCCGCCCCCTTCCGGACTTCCCTGAGTTGCTCGTTGGAGCCGAGATGGTCTGAGTGGCGGGGACCAGAGGCAAAGATGGCAGCGCTTGTAGAGGGATGACCTGCCTATCAGGGGCTGCAACAGACAAAGGAGTAGGAGGTTTCTCTGCCCCCGACGCTTCTCTAGGGCTAGGAACCTCTGGAGGACATCGTTCCGAGAAAATCCTCCATGCCAGGTCAAGTTCTTCATGCAAGATCAGGTCTGATATCACGAGAGATCTTCCAGCGACCAAGGTTCCTCTTACGGAATGCTAGGATCTGTTCATACGCCAGGCTCAGAGTCTGGGATAGAGGTGAGAGTTGCACTAGGGTCAAAGTCATCTCCTTTTCCTGACAGGTGATGACGATAGGGTTTAGGTTGCCATGTTCACATATCCTTCACTTTCTTTATATAGGGTATGAGCACAAAACCCCTAGGGTTTGAAGGAGAGGAACGACAGAGTCAGGGAGCACCGGTTGTTGCTTCTTTTTGGGAAACAACACACGTAAAAAGAAAAACTTAACTCCCACGATTATAACGTTGGGCAAACCGCTTATAGTAAGGTATTTCCTATTCTTTTCTCAAAGAGAAACTCACCCCTTTCACAAAGGGTCATATATCTTGAATATATCAGGGAAGGTATATAACTAAGATTCACGTATTGAGTTATTGCTCAATATATTATGGAAATCTAGGTTGTTGATTCATTTCCTTTTTTTTGGTATATTCTTTAGTCTAATTTCCTCTTTTAGCCATCTCATTAAAACAATACCATTATTTCTTAGAAAATTCTTTTCCTCCGTATTTCTAGAATTATCTTTATATAAATTCCTTTTTTCTTTTATTTTTCATTTCTTTTATTAAAAATCGTGTGTAAACGAATTTTACTCAATTATGGCCATTAATGCCACTTTCTAGAGATTTCTTTGTATTTTTTATAAATGCATTACTTAATATCCATTATCTTTTATCTTTTTCCATTATTTGGACTTTTCCTCTTTCCTTCTATTTTATATCCATTAATGGATTAACATATTAATAGGAACCACGAAATTCCTAATGCAAGGAATATTTGCAAAGAGATCCCTTCTTTGAAGCAAAATGTACAACCTTTTTAATTAAGTCCAAATTCACAAAATCATTATATTTCGATTATACAAACACATGCAAAAAAATTGGGGTTGTAACATCCTTCCCCTCTTATAAGAATTTTGTCCTCAAAATTCCATCAAGCAAACAAACAATTCAGGATAAGACTTTTCCATGTCCATCATTGGCCCCTATGTGGCTTTACCTTACCCGTAGAGCTTCCAAAGAACCTTTATCATCACATATTCTTTTCTCTGAGTTCTTTTATCCTGGCGTCTATAAACTGCACAGGTGACTCAAGCCATGTCAGCCTCCCTTGGGGCTCACTAGGTTCATTGCTCAGCACATGGTCGGGGTACCTCACATAGTGCTCTAAATTGGACACATGGAACTCATCACACATCACATTATCCTGAGGGGTAGGGCAAACTTAACATTATCCACCAAACCATATCAAAAGAACTCATTCATCAGAAACTCGACTCTCTTTGCTATAACTTAAAGGCATCGGATTTTCATGCCACATATCCCCCCCACAGCGAATTGCATGTCAGTCTACTTTGCATCATCTGACGACTCATTTCGTCCTTGGGCTCCTTTCAGCCATTTCCCGATGAAAGCGACTTCATCTACACACAATGTGGTCCTTTTCTGACCTTCACGAGGTCTTTTCACCAACATCATCTTAATGAAGTGGTGCCCGACACAACCTCCCTTGTAGAGCTTCTTTTCATCCCGATACTGGCTATGGTGGTTATCATCACATCTTACAGAGGACAAGAATTGTCTCCATGTATCACCCTAAACCCGCACACATGCTCTCATCAGACCCTCTAGTCTGGATCATACTAACCATTAGTTAGGGTGATAGACTATGCTAACATCGAGTTCTTCATGTACCTACTTCCACCTTATGGAAGTGAACCCTTTAGGTCATACTTAAGAACTTTTGAACTCACATCATAGTGTAGTTGAACCATCTCTCTCATATGTAGTTCAATCGGATCTGTCCCTTAATAGTACTCTTCTTTCTCATGTCATCTAGGTAAGGCGATCTACCATAACCCATATTGCATCTTGATCTTCCTTGGTCTAGGGGAGACTTATCACAATATCCATAGTGATGAACTCCCATTCCCTCTTGGGGAATCTTTATCATCTATATCAATACACTGAGTTATTGGTGTTTGTCCTTTCCCTCCTTTCATGCATGGCAACATACCACATGTAGCTTCATCTTAGGCATCCAAAGTACTACTATCACTTACTATCTTCATATTATGGTGTATGGTGATCATAAAATCATGATTTCCTACATTGTCATGATTCCTTACGATTAATTCCTCGGAAACCCTAAACCACTTTACTTGGGTTTTGATTCATCCCTATTTTAGGGCTTTATCTTGTGTCATTTTGCATTTCAGCCACATCTATACTTGTTAGATTACATGTTATTTCCCCCAATATGCTTATTTCTATCAAATGCACTTATGGAGGCTTTTTGCATGTTTTATAGGTACTTTGTCCACTACTTGATGACATGGAAAGAGGATGGTCCAATCTAGGGTTTCCTCAGGCTTGGAGGAGCCCAAAATGAGGCCAAAACCACTTCCAACCTATCCCAAGGGTTCAAAGAAAGTTTTGAAGCAATACCCTCCATGGATGATCAAGTTCAAAGCTCAAATGCATGGGAGAGACACCACCACGATCGTGGCTCCCCACCACGGTCGTGGTGGACATGCCCTAAGCACAAAAAATCACTAAAACTCCCAGAAATTGATGAAAATGGCCAAAACGACCGTGGTGATCAACATGCCTGTGGCCATAGGTCCCCACCACGACCGTGGTGAGCCCCCACGGCCGTGGCCATCCATGTACATATCCTTGTGATCTCCACATTTTAATTCTCATGACCGTGCCCATCCACCACAGCCGTGGTCTACCCTACCCACCACGACTGTGGTAACCCACCACGGCCGTGCTACTCACAAAACCCACCTAGTTTTCACTGCTTTACCTATTTTACCCCTAACTTAACCCTAGACCCCCTAGATCCCTTTATAAGCCCTAGTGGCGGTTGGGGATCGATGGGTTGGCTGCTTAGAGTCCCATTTTTGCCCCCTTGTCACCTCCACTCCATTCCACTTCACCTCCACCTCAAATCCACTCCATTTCACCATTTCCACCATATAACCCCCCATATCTAAGGCTTCCATCCACTTCCCACCACCATTCTACACCTTTCCATCCAAGAAGAAGGAGGAGGACGACCTACAACTGTTGGAGAGAAGGATTTCAGCCACTACTCCGAGCTCCATGGCTTCTTCTAACTCTTTCTTCTCTCATTTTGTATTTTGCTTTGTTATGAGTAGCTAGGCCCCTTGGGTGGGCTGTTTGGGGGAAATTATTTTACTTTGATACCATGTTAGGGGAAAATGGCATGTAAACATTGTAATTCCATTTTTTAATGATTATATTCTATTTCTATCTCTTTCTCCATGGATTGCTTGTTGGTTTGTGTGTGAAATCACCTAGGAATTTAGGCAAATTGCTTGTATGTGTGAATTTTGGGATTTGCCCCTAGGTCCAATTCTTGGATCCCTAGGTTGCCTCCCATCTTCCTACATCCTAATCAATCTCCCTAAACCTAAGTGAGAGATCTAAGTAGCTAGATTAGATAATTCTAGTGCAATTAGCATGGAGCCTTCTCAAGGCTAGAATGTGGGGGGATTGGGGTCCAAAACCCTAATTTCACCTCCCCATTACTACCCTCGGCCCCTAATTGCCCTAGGAATGCCTAATCTAGAAACCTAGACTTGATTAGACTCTAATTGAATTGAACCTAATCCCTAACCCAGTTGAACCTCGTAAGGGTAGTAGGGGGTGTTAGGGACTAGTTCCCCTATACACAACTTAGCATATCCATGGCCAGTTAGTAGCTTAGGTTAATTCATTAGACTCTAACTTGTTGTTTGGTTTGGATAATCTAAATGGAATCATAATGTTCACATGTAACCCCCCAACTTAAGTGATAAGTTCATACCCCTAAGCATCCCACACAGCTCTTTACTGCTTAAAACCCTAGTTCTGTGCTTGCTCAGCTTAGTTAGTTCTTTTCTTGCTTAGTTAGATTCTTGCCTTGCTCTTTCCTTGTTTATGCTAATTTAGTTCTTTAATTTCTCTTTTACTTTTCTTTTGCTTGCCTTAGCATAATTTGTCTTTTCATACCTAGCTTAGTCCTTTCTTTCCTGCTTAGTCTTAATCTAGTGTAGGGTTAACGCAGATTTCATCTCTGCCTTTAACTGCTTTTTGTTCATCCTTAGTTAACAATCAAATCAACCTTTAAACCCTTAACCCTAGTCTCCGCAGTAGGAACCCATCAAAACTAACCTAGCTCTAGCGCCCCCTCTTTTCCCTGTGGATCGACCCTATACTTACCACCTTCCTATACTACGACACAGCCCCGTGTGCTTGCGGGTGTAGTGTTTTAGTAGACGTAGGTAGCTAGTTTAGGTTTATAAATTTTGAAAGCAAAAACCCATCACGTGTGTTCCAACCTCGTGGGGCACATCTAGTTGGGTCAAATCGGCTAGTGTGTTGCACCTCTAGTGGAAACGCACCAGGTTTCATCACCTTCTTTTCCAAAGATGTGCATCTGAGGTTCTAGCTCCATCCTTTCATTTCCTCAAGGCCTAGGCTGGCTAACCAAACCACCACTAACTTGATCAACCGATCTCGTTACATTGAGTATTAGCCAACCATATCTCCTTTCCAAACTTAGGGTTAGCCTAACAACCTCTTCTAGCCAAACTAGGTAGCTATATCTCAACCAGAGCATCCATTACCACTTCACATCCTTAGGTATTAGGCAATATTGATGACATACACCTCCATGTATTACACTTATTATCTCATCTAAGTCTATCTTCATTGAGAAAACTCTGAGCTCATCCTCTGGGTTTTTGAATTCAACCTTGTATCACTTGCAAATTCCACATAGCTCATGTTTAAAACATCCTCACAAGATGATTACCTTAGTACTCTTACTATTTGTAAACCATTCATGTATTATTCACTCCACAAGGATATGCTATCATCCCTGTCCTCTTACCTCATAGCAACGTTCCAACTCATATCCATCTTTTATCCTTGGTGTATGGCATGCTTACTGTCCTATCTCTCACTCCCATAACAAGAGGAAATAAGCATTTGGCGGCCGTCCAAATACAAAGTTCTACCTGTTCCACGAGTAGAGATGGTACATCCCACATTGCCAGTAAACCTTCAAATCTAAGTTGAAACGTGCAACTTATGTCTCTACATCACAATCATCTCGATATCAAAGTTACCTCCATGGAAAACTGGTTTCGAACCTACTTGGGTCACCACACAATCATTGGTCATTTCCTCTAGGTCTATAGGGTGCCGGCACTTTTGGGGCCATCCCTCTTCCCTTATGCATCCAGAGAGTGCCCTACTCATCTGCCCTTTGGGTCCCATGAGTTCATGAAGGTGATCAATCTCCTAATCCATGGCCCTCAGACAATGATAGATGTTACCTCCCGACCCTATGGTCATGTGCAACTAGGGAATTAGGAAACTCCTACTTCCATCGGTCTTATCCCTACCTGACCCGAGGATAGACATAGGATTCTCTTATAGTACATGTTCAACTTAGAACCTTACCCAAGCCTTCAACATCTCTTTCTATATTCGAGGGTTGTCTTTCATCCTTTCATAAGGGTCATCGTGTCCTGCCTACCTTGGTCAGTCCCCATACTGATTACCTCCATGGTAACATATCCTCATGCACTTAGAGATGGATATCTATGGGTCTACATGTTCATTCTTATACCATGCACTTTTCAATTAGCTTCTCAAGATCCTATGAGTCCCCTTTAGGTTTCCTCAAAACCCCCAAAACTGGTATATATCCTACCAAAGGGTCCCTCTCCCAGGATGGGAGGAAACTACGACTCTTGAAAATAAGATCACAAACATCCTTAGGGTTTACATCCATACGAGCATGTTTAACCCAGCATCTACTAAGGCACGAGAAGACCACCTGCTAAACCATACTAGGTCAAACTTGTTCTCTTTCCTCGGCATTGGATCAAGATCATACCTTCCCTTATCATCAACTTAGCTATGAGGGGTTCATCAAACATACCTTTAATCTTAAGGGGTTTCCCTTTTCCTCTAAACATGAGGATTACCATGCTCAAAACTATAGCAACTTAATTCTCATCATGAGCATTAGGTACACCACTTCCCCTCTTAGGCCTAGGAACCCTAGGTTCACTTTTTGATGACCCACTACATGCTCAATCTATTAACCACAAACCAAACATGTACATGGTATGACATGCACTTCCTATCATCCTTCTACTTCAAGCAACACATCTGGGTCGAGTCCTCCTCAAGGACAACCAACAAGGTACAAGGCCTCACAACCTATTTCTAAACCTTTCTAGGTCTACGGAACTCTTTCTCCTATCTCAGAAGGTAAACATCTATACCACAGGCACATAGGTACTAGCATCATCATCCTCTCTCTAGGGTTTGGTTCCTCTCATGGCAACCAAGACATCATCAATCTCTAGGGATCAAGCATGTGGCAATCACTATCATCCACTTAGGTCGCATCATCCTCCTACTTTTCCTCTTATCTCAGAGTCTAGGATTCCAACCCTCTTGCTTGGTTCCTGCTCTCTCTTTCTAGAGCTAACCCTTCAACCAACCTCACCATTAGAGGTCCTTTCGTCATGAAGGGTCAACCTCAAAAGCATGCCCCTACCTGGATGAAGCCTACGTTCAACTCATGTTCACTCAAGGTTAACCATAGCCCCTTAGGCTTATCACATAAGCTATCCATCAAACTCTCTCGACCAGGGTTTCAACCTATTGCTTTCACTACTGATACATTCTGGGTGCCTATTATGCCCATATAAGCTCATGGGGTTTCCATAGGTTCTTCTTTAACCTCATCCATGAAAGAGCTATCATTCGCTCAAACATGCACGACCCTTCCCAGGGTTGGGTCGCCAGAGGTACTAGTTCATCCAACCTCTCATGGCTCATATGTCATCCAAGGCATGTCCATCCAAACACCCAGTCAACCATGACATCTAACCCATCATGGCATATCTCTCTCTAACCTTCACTTAGGGTTAGGGTTAACATCATCCTCAAAGGATGTGCTAGGTCTCTACTTTTAATGGAGGCCTCTTCCTCCAAGACTAACTCTCTCTACTCATCCTCCTGACAAGGAGGTCTATCCTCTGGTCTCTCCTGAGGACATGACAACTTATGTCATACGACCTAAGCATGTATCTATTCTTTAGTTTACGCTTACTCTATTAAGCTTATGTCCATGACATCTTATTTACATGCTTTTCATTAATTTGATGGAGGATTCCTTAGACCTCATTAATCTTACCCATACCTCAAGAGGGTGAGGAGAAGAGAGAAATCCCTAATCCATAAGGTCCTTAACAGAATTTGTGATGAGAAGGGATGAATAAGATGAGAAAGTCTTAAAGGTATCTTATTTCGATTCATACCCTAAGACTTTGGCCAGGCAGTCACACAGATCTGGGAGTCCTCGTATTCTGACTAGCGGTGCAGAGGAAAATATTTCCATCCCCCAGTCGTGATCCTTTTCTAGACACCTCCGTCTTTCAGATAATCCTCTAATAACTCCCTTGGGTTCTATGGAGTTTGTACAATTTAATAATTATTAATGGTTAACTGAGGAACCTACGCTCTGATACCAAATGTTATGACCCCACCTTCCGGTAACCCCCAATTAAGGGAGATAGAGAGGTCGAAGCCGCACCCATAACCTCTGGATCAAAGGTTTGGCAATTAACCAAGAATAATTATTAAATTTTAACAGACTAAACTGGAAAGTTGTAAGAAAATAAACTTTTGCATACCTTTTTGAAAACTTGGATCTCTAAACTTCTATCCACTAATGGATTCTACTCTAACTAATCCTCCTTGTATTTTACTTCATGTATTTCACAATATGACGATTTACTATTTGTCCTTTTGGCTTGTACCTAAAACGTCGACAAACAAAACATCGGTCAGCCGAAGCTGGTATGTGGGGGAAACAATAATTGTGCAACTATTTATAACAATGTATTGCAGCCAATTACTATTCAACAAACAATTTTACGTTTTAAATATAACTGTGTGATCCATGCATTCCCTATCCTCTGTGTTGTCCCTGTAGTGGACCTAGATGCTACTTTCCTTATAGTAGATCCCCATTAAACCCCTCATGGTCCCACCCATAGGTGAACCAGTTTCTAGGGTTGAGTCGCATGGCACTACCCGTATGTAGCCCACTCCTTAACTCATGGCATGGTAAAGGGTCTCATGGCACTACACTTGGTAGCCCAATTTCTAACCCATGATAACCTAGACCTTACTCTAGGTTACCCCTTTTTAGCCTTTACAAGCCACAGAGGTGGACTCAGATCTAGCCAGTTATATATATGTTCATAGTGATAGTCATAGTCACTCTATATAGTTGCATGACATAAAAGGCATCCAACATTTTTTTTATCAGAACAGCGTGTGACTCCTTTTTATAGATATTCAAAAAGGTATATACAAAGCTCAAGCAAGCTCAAAGAAAAGTAAACTAAGAGATAACAAAGGAAAGAAACTATACAAGTAACTGATCTATGTCTTTCTATAAAGATGACCACTTTCTATCTACACTAGTGCTCATCTCCACAAAAATTCTTGAGTTCCTTTCACTCCACAAGCAATGGAACACAACTAGGATAGTAATTCTATGTTTCATGAGAACCATATTGCAGACACTACTAAAAAGTTAGGTATACGAGGAATATACAGCTCTTCAGCAGCCTTCCTCCAAACATGTTGTGCATACTGATAGCAAAACATGATATGATTCAGATCCTCACTTTCTGCTATGCAAAGGATACATCTCTAGGGAAGATGGAAACCTCTGCTCTGCATATGGTCCAAAGTCAGAAGCTTATTCAGAAAACATCTCCAGCCATTAAGCACATATCTTCTTGGACCTTTGGACCCCCACAACAAATCCGCCCAGCCAAGCATAGGGGCTCTTGGTCTAATAATTTCCCAAGAACTTTTGACATTATGAACTTCTTCTCCTTTAAAAAGAATCAAATCCTCCTCCTCAGAACAAGGATCAACATACTTTTGAAGAAGATCAATAATAACTCTCAGATGTCTAGACTTAGTCATAGACCAACCATCCTTCACGAACAAGCAGCTGAGAGTGGCAAACTTGCCCGTGCCACTTCTCATAATAGCCCCTTCACCTAGAAAATTATCTAGGTAACCTCCTCTAAACCACGGATCTCTCCAAAGCTTCACCATTTCCCCATTACCTACAGAGAAAGAAATCATACCAGCTATTTTGTCTCTTATAGTACAAAAGATGCTTCCAAACCCATGAAGAATTTGTAACTCAATTTTAATCTTTAACTCAATTTCCACCATAGCATCATTTGTAGCCCTATTAGAAAAAAATGAAGATTTGTTACTGCTAATATTCAGACCAGAGCTCTTCCCAAACTCCTTCATAATATTGTTGATTCCAGTCACATAGTCAAGCCTCCCATCAGAGAAAATCACCACATCATCAACAAATAAGATGTGAGATACCTCGATATCATTACCAGCTTTCAAAGGTAAAATACTCTTCCTTCTAGTCCCCGAGAAATCAAGGTAGAAAAACCTTCCATAACAATGACAAAAAGATAGGGGGCTAAAGGATCCCCCTGTCTAATTCCATTAGACGGACAAATTTTCTTAGAAGGCACCCCATTAATGAGAACTTGAAAACTAACAGTATGAAGGATCTCTAAAATCCAATTTATCCAACAAGTAGGAAACTTCATTTTAACAAGAATGAATTGAAGATAATTCCAATTCACAGAATCATAAGCCTTCATAAGATCTGCCTTAATACAGACCTTAGGAGTCGAGCTCTTCATAATCACATTAAGTAACTCATTAACCAGCAGTGTAGCATCAGTGATTGACCTCCCCTTAACAAAAGCACACTGAGCTTTGTTAATAATAAGTGGGAGAATAGGTTGAAGCCTATTGGCCATCACCTTAGAGATGATTTTGTAGAGGGTATTACATAAAGATATAAGCCACCAATCCTTAACCTCAATTGCATTTTTATGTTTATGTATAAGAGTGACAAAAGTCCTGTTAACTTCCTTCAATAACCGACCACTTCTGGAAAAAAATTGCACAGCACTCACCACCTCATCACCCACAATGCTCCAACACTTCTTATAGAAGGTATAGTTAAAGCCATCAGGGCCTGGGGCCTTTTCACCATCACTGTTCTTAAACACACTCTCAATCTCCTCTCTAGTTACAAAAGCAGATATAGATTCAATATGATAATTAGATAGAGTAGGAAATGGACAATCCTCATCATCCCAACTGATATCACCATCACCACAAGAGTTGAATAAATCATTATAGTAATTAACAAACTCATCATGAATCTTCTCTTCATCATTACATCTATCACCATTTACCAGAATACTTCTAATAGAGTTTCTCATCTTCCTTGTCTGAATAGAAGAGTAGAAAATTTTTGAATTTCTATCTCCCAACTTCAACCAGTTAACACGAGATTTTTGTTTAAGAAAAGACTCTTCCTGGTTATAGGCAACCGTCGCCTCCTTCCTTTTAGAAACAACTTCCTCCACAAGCATACAGTTAGATGGGTCCAGATCAGCAGCATATTGAGCACAACACGCTTCATACTCCTTCATCCTCCTCATTTCAGTAAGGTCACCAACTCTTTCCTTGTTCCATTTCGCCAAACAAAATCTCACATTATCCAATTTTCTGCAGACTCTGTACATGGGATTGCCATCCACCTTAATGCTCCAGGCTTCCTTCACAACATCCATGAAATCATCTCTATCACACCAAGCATTTACAAAATGAAAAGGAACTTTTTTCTTAGAAAAATTATTATCCAGATAAGCAGCAACTACTCTGTGATCACTGTGAATATTAGCCTTAACATCACCCCAGAGATTAGGAAACTTATCAAGAAAATCAAGATTGTAGAAGACCTTGTCGAGCTTTGACATAACAAGTTTATCACCTTCCTGCCTATTGTCCCAAGTGAACCTTGAACCTCTAAGGTCCAATTCAATCAGAGAAGCATACTGTATACAGTCAATAACATTCATCATAGACTCATAGCAAGGCTCAGATTTACCAAATTTATCTTCAACAAACCTAACAGCATTAAAATCCCCACAAATAAGCCAAGGGTCATTAATATCAGAGCTTAAGATCTTGATCAAATCCCAGAGATCTTTTGTGACAAAGTGGGTTTTCAAGATTAATTTTGAGGACAAAATATCTTTTAAGGTGTGTAGGATGTGATGGAGTGGACTTTTGGAGTCCTTAATCATCCAATGACATAAGTAAAATCATAAGGTTGAATAATATTGAGTGTTCCAAGGTTTAGACAAAGTAGGTGTGTTGATGTGATGTTGATATCATGGTTAAGATTTCTCTTTTTATGCCTTTTTGAAGATTTTATTTGGATGATATAATGGAAAATGAGCTTAAAATATGTGTTCTCTTTTGTTAATGAATATCTTTGTGCAGTTATGCGCCTTTTCTTATATTTTGTTTAATGCTGCCAAGTATTAGTTTTATCTTATTGCCAAGATATGATGAGAGGTAAATAAAAGACACGTAGGCGTACTCAGTACAATATTCTTGAAATATTGTGCTGACGTGTACCGCATGTAATCTTTTTCTTTAGGTTGTGGTTATGCTCTTGAAGATCCAGGATAGTGAGAGTTGTGTAGCGAGCTGATGTACAGGTGGACCTGTTGTCTTAAGATCCTGTTGTCTAGATGTAGTACATGTATATGTTTAAGTTTGTTGTTCAATATGTAATATCAAATGTTGTAACAATTCATGTTGTAATTATATGTTGAATGGTGAACATGTGTGTATGGTTTTATTATTGTTCATGTACATGTGCTACGGTGTTTCCTTCTGACTCCCTCGATTTTCTTCTTCTTAGCCTAGTGTGGGATGTTTAAATTGGGATTCTCGCCGAGGTGAGGGTTTCAATTTGGATGTCACACATCAGATTAAGTTTTAGAAAATCCGGGGACGTCGCAGGTGGTATCAGAGCATGAACAATAGTAAAGCCTGACATTTGCTCATTATGCAACTTGAAACTAAAAAAAAACCTTGAACTTAATAATCATTTAGGGTTAGATTAGTCGTCTTTTAGAGACTAGATCTGACCTAGCCTCTAGGATAGCACCTAGATGTCCGAGAACTAGGCCTAGACTAGTGCTTGTTGTATAGCAAGTCCTTAGATGTCGTTCTTTCCTTGTAGTGCAGCGGTATGGGACGTTGCACTATTTGGAAATGGCGTGCATCAAGGGAAGAGAAACCCTAGACATATGGCGCTCGTTGTCTAGAGTAGCTACACTAGTCTACCCCTTGTTCTCACCCTTTTCACTAGTTTTCATGACACTGGACTCTGTACTATGTGTGGGACACTCGTTTTCAGGATTTGGTTTTTGATTTTAATCAGATCGAACCTCGATAGTTTTCTCTGACGTTTGTTTTATCGGAGCAAAACTATATAATATTTTATTATGTATATGTATTATAAAAATGTGTCCCCACACATGTACGAGTAGGAGGTGGTCATGTGACCTAAGTGAAAGTGAATGACATCAGTCTAGAAGAGAGAGTAGTTCTAGATTAGATGTCTGGAGCCTTGTTAGAGTATATGATAGACGGAATAGATGATATAAGTTCTGATGATATGATGTAAGTCTTATATGGAAGACATAAGATGTTTATGATGATTTATGTTTTTCTTTGAGGACTTATGTTCAGTTTGAGGATTTGAGATAAGTTTAGATGATGCAAGTATGCGTTCTTTTATGAGATGAGATATGTTAAGTTAAGACAGGTTGTGAGTCAGCATGAGCCTCAAGCTCTTTTACGAAGGAGGACCTCTAGTGTTAGGACCAGTTTCAGGGTTAACTCCAGAGAGAGTGAGACCCACACGGAGAAGGTCAGAGAACCTAGACTCCACAATATGAGAAATATGAGATATGTGATATGATATGTCCTAAACTAGACTACTCCTGAGTGATCGAGTTGAGTTACTTTATGTATGATTCCTATATATGTCTTGAACCCTAGATGTCCTTGGGAAGACCAAACCCTAGAGTCAGAGAGAGGCTGGTTATATGAACATGTGAATATGGATATGAGTGCCTACCATCTGGGTGAGGGAGAGAGCCCAAGACCCTGGAGGAGGTAGCTATGTTAGTTTCTGTGAAGCCTCATGCTCGGGTTGGTGGTTTCCCACATAGGAATCTAGTGGTGTGTATATAAGAGAAAGAGAGTTGAGAAATGGTTTTCATGGGTATAGAGCTGATAAGAGTATGTCATAGCATGTTTTGGTTTGTGCTTATGTGGCTAGAGCTTGTAAAGCTATCACGAGTGCCAATGAGGTAATCCGAGAATCCTAAGTTAATAAATGGAAGATAAAGTTGTGTTGTGAGATACTCATACAGTTGAGTTAGCTCAGAGAGACTGAGCATGAAACTACCCTTGTGGTTTGGGTTAGAGGAACCTCGTTGGGACTATATAAAGTTTTGATACATGTTTCACGAGCCACTTATATAAGTTTGTTTAGCACAATCATGATATAATGCATGTAAGGATGTGATCAAATCTCGAGATGTGATATATAGACATGATATGATGGAAACCTTGAGTTGGTTTAATAAATATCAATGCATGCATGGTTAAATATATACATGAAAAATGATGATAATGTGATATTGTTGGTTAATTTTATGAGAATTCATTATAAATGTTGCAATTTATTACGAGCAATGAAATAAGATCCTGTGAATGAAACATGTACATGAGGTGTTAATCCCAGTGTTTAATAAAGATGAAAAATATAATTTGATAGTTAGCACAACATAACGTTTATGACACCTTGATATGGTCTAGATAGATAAAGTGAGTTAATGATAATTAACTCCCTCCTAAAAGGCATATGTTAATGATGAACATGTTCTAACAAATTACCTCAATAAAATGTTGATGACACCTTGATGTATGGGTTAACTTGGGTTAACTCCTTGGGAATATGGTAATATGATGTGGGAACCCTAACGCATGAGTTAAGATAAGGATGCAATTCTAACATATGAGATATGTCATGATGTAACCTAAGTTTCTAAACCCTGAGTTTAACCTTGAATGGAGTGTTTGTGCACCCAAGATGGTTGTAAACCCCCCTAATAGTGCTTGGGATACATCGTTCTAGGTAACCTTTGCGGATGTGTTACACATAATTTGGTTCCTACATGTGGATGAAGGCAAGATAAGGTTTTCCTTGGAAGTATGAGTATGGGCTACTTTCGAGGACGAAAGTTCTTTTAAGATGTATATGATGTGACAAAGTGGGTTTTCAAGATTAATTTTGAGGACAAAATATCTTTTAAGGTGTGTAGGATGTGATGGAGTGGACTTTTGGAGTCCTTAATCATCCAATGACATAAGTAAAAATCATAAGGTTGAATAATATTGAGTGTTCCAAGGTTTAGACAAAGTAGGTGTGTTGATGTGATGTTGATATCATGGTTAAGATTTCTCTTTTTATGCCTTTTTGAAGATTTTATTTGGATGATATAACAATTGAGTTTTGGCACCAAATTTGAGTATAAGGTACCTTGAGAGGCAGGGAAGCTATGGTTAAAATTTGGTGGCAATCGGAGTATCCTAGAAAGAGTAATCTAGGTTTGAATTTAGTATAATGATAATCTTTATCAAAGATTAATAGACCTAAGTTTGCTAGCCTAGACCTAAGTCAAGCTGTCTCGCCCTTTGGGTTGGGCTGGGCCTGCGCGGCCAATCTCAACCATCCTTTTACGATCTGTTGGCTGGGATCGCTGACTTGAGTAAGTCGCGGATAGGCTCAAGTGAGGAACTCTTTCAGACCACTGGATTAAAGATCAAGGGCCCCCGTGTTGTCCCTAACCTTACGGTTACTTCCTTGACCGCAAGCAGGGACCACGACTTCGTGGTGCTCGCTGATCGTGGGACGAGAGGGAGGTTTGGCCCAGTAGTTGGTTCCGCACTGGCCTAAGAGTTCTTTTGACCCCTCATTTAGGATACGATGTCACCCAACAGAAGAGCACCACCTTCTGCTCGTGCCTGTCTCTCCATCACGGTTTGCAGGTGGTGGCTTAAGGAAAGGAAAGGAGGCAGAGTGCTGATCGGAGGAAGATAAAGAAGGAGAAATCAAGCACGAAGTTAGGGGAGTTCACCCATGTATCTATGTGCCCAAATCGCGAAGCTTTTCCATGGTTATCGAAGCCAAAGCTAGCCAGAGAGGAGCTTAGAGCTAGGGACAGTGCTTCAGACCGTTTCAACACCAAGTATGAGTTCCCTTCTTTTTCTGCTAGTCGACCGAAGCTGCTCAACCTGGAAGGGGGGTCAAGAATGCAGTCCAGGGGCGAGATTCCCCTTTTCTCCACCGTAGCCAGAACCATGGCGGCGGCACCCTTAAGGGGAGTGAGATCCATAGCGTCATGCAAGAATATGTTTGGTCGTGGAGGCAAGGGGGAAGTGGACGAAGCTTTTGAATGCCTGAGGAGTCGAAGAGGAGCACTCTAGCTCCATTGCTCGCTCGCCGGAGCAGAGCTGTGCGGCGGCGCCCGCTGGGAACAGAGTCCCGCTTGGGACGATCACGTGGACCAGGGGAGGAAAAGAAGAGAGGACCGGGTCAGCGCTTAAACCGGAAACAAACCGGCCGGCTCAATGCGGGCAAAGGAGGAGTGAGCCGTGCCCGCTATGGCCACGTGTCAGCATCCGATTGGCCATTCAAAGGTAAAAATACCCAGTTCTCATATAATTCGTAGAAAATAGTCTGATTATCAGAAAATTACAAATAATATACCAAAATTCTCAGAAAAATGCGTAGAATACAATGGAACTATAATATCAGGCTTTTTATGCACGAATATCAGTGATATCTCATTAATAGTGAAATGCTCAATTAATGGATAATAAATACCAAATGATTACATAAAATTATGGAAAATTGTCAATAACTCTATGATCATGTTTAGAATACATATGATGTCAGTTATGATCATGTTAATGAACGAATTCATGTAATTTGATTAATATGGCTAATTAGGGATAATAACCTTAAAATAAAATACAATAAATGCATATATGCTCAATAAATGCTGAAATTCACAGAGTAAGCCCATATCAGTATATTGAACCTCAGTTTTAATTATGAGATCATAATGATGAACATAATCCATGTTATATGAAGATAAATCGTAATACATGGTTTTAAACCCTAATCTAGGTTAATGATGTAACATAGGGTTAATTAATGTGTACAAAAATGCTGTGGAATATAATGATCAAATTATGTATCTTAATCTGTAATATAAGATCAGTAACCTAATTACAAGATGATAAGACAAGCAATAAAGTACATATCCTAATCAACTAAGTGAAACCCTAATGAATACGATTAGGGTTAAGATGAGATATAATAAGATGAGAATCTGATAATAGTACATGGTCTTGTCTTAATCAGGGTTGACCAAGGATATAGATGACATGAGGAACATGTGTTTAGAATGATCTATCTCTTTGGAAGGTACGCTATTACCTCTTACTTGGCTTATTATACAATATGCTTGTGTTATATGTGTAGTAAAATACTTGGCATATGATATTGGATGAAATGATTGTTCTTGTATGATATGTTGCATGATTTTCCATACTTATTGCTATGAACACATGAAACATAATATGTCTGTTCCATTATATCTAAGCAGTTCAACTCTTTGGTAGTAAAGTGCTGGAAATAAGTACTTCAACTCTTTGGTAGTAAAGTACTTGGAAGTGATCCAACTCTTTGGTAGTAGATCACATTGTGAAATGATCCAACTCTTTGGTAGTAGATCATAAAGGCCTTAATGCATTCAACTCTGAGGTAGTAAATGCATGGATGATATAATGGAAAATGAGCTTAAAATATGTGTTCTCTTTTGTTAATGAATATCTTTGTGCAGTTATGCGCCTTTTCTTATATTTTGTTTAATGCTGCCAAGTATTAGTTTTATCTTATTGCCAAGATATGATGAGAGGTAAATAAAAGACACGTAGGCGTACTCAGTACAATATTCTTGAAATATTGTGCTGACGTGTACCGCATGTAATCTTTTTCTTTAGGTTGTGGTTATGCTCTTGAAGATCCAGGATAGTGAGAGTTGTGTAGCGAGCTGATGTACAGGTGGACCTGTTGTCTTAAGATCCTGTTGTCTAGATGTAGTACATGTATATGTTTAAGTTTGTTGTTCAATATGTAATATCAAATGTTGTAACAATTCATGTTGTAATTATATGTTGAATGGTGAACATGTGTGTATGGTTTTATTATTGTTCATGTACATGTGCTACGGTGTTTCCTTCTGACTCCCTCGATTTTCTTCTTCTTAGCCTAGTGTGGGATGTTTAAATTGGGATTCTCGCCGAGGTGAGGGTTTCAATTTGGATGTCACACATCAGATTAAGTTTTAGAAAATCCGGGGACGTCGCATCTTTCCTCCTATTAAGGTTATTATGGCCATAGGTAGCAGATAAAAAGAAATCCCCTACCTCAGTAGACACACGGACATGAAGAAGTTGATCAGATTCACAAACTTTCCTCACTTTGATATCCTCTCTAGTCCAAGCAATAATAATCCTCCCAAGCACATGACTTCCATGGTTGGAAATCCACGAGTCATTTCCAAACAACCTATTCATAGTCTTAGCAACCTTCCTCCGTCTAAGCTTAGTTTCAAGAAGACACACCAAAGAACTATCAATCCCCCTCATCATCTCCTGAAGTGCTGATTGACGGCCAAGGCTGTTCAATCCTCGCACATTCCAGGAGGAAATAATAATGGGACTAACCATTAGAGCTTACTGCGGTTGGAGGCCTGCCAACCTCAGTAGCTCTCCTTTCTCCTTCATCAACAAACAAATTCTGAAATGCATTTGGAGAAATGTTGACTCCCGATCGATATGCCACCTCCAACGATTTGGATGGGCCTCTAGGAGGGGACTTCGTCTTCCTCCTATTTCTTCAAACAACAGGGATGAAACCATCATTCTTTTCCGCACTATTAACTGGGGTAACTTCTACCACTATACCATTCAGTTCATTAATATCCTCCTTCTCACCTTGCACGGTAGCTTCAGACATCTCCTCTAACTCAGTAGTTATAGGTGGGATATCAGAAGCATCCACAAATTGCTCCACCTCAGACTGACCATCTTCTTCAGATTTGTCCACCACCTTCTTTGGAACCCACACCATTCTCTTTTTCCCTTTCTCCAAACGATCCTCACACCCTGCCTCTTCATGACCAAACATCCCACAGGAACTACATCTACTTGGATACCACTCATATTGGATATTCACTGTATCTTCAATTCCATCATCACTAATCAGTGGGACAGTAATAGGAAATTCTGAGACAGCCGACATAAGAACCAACATCCTTGCAAATTCTAGTCGCTTGAAATCCAATGTAGCTTTATCTACTTTTATTGGAGTTCCAAGAAATGAGCCAATCATCCCAAAAATGTCCTCATCCCAAAGCTCCAAAGGTAGGTCAAAGAGCCTCAAACAGACAGGAACTTCCATTAGTTTCAGTTTTTCAAGAGACGAACCCCGCATCCACTTCTTCAGAATAAGTGGCTTCCCTGCTATGAACCACGACCCCTTATCAATGGCTGTCACCATATCTTCTTCTTCAGAGAACTTGATTATGAAATAGCCATTTCCTCTCGAGATAACCTCAATGGTGCCTTTTGCTTTCCAGAGATTCCAGAGATGATCCTGCAAGGAAGGCCAATGTGGCTTCAGATCTACGATGTAACCAGCAGCAGTCAGACTCCACTTATTTGCATTCTTCTTCGTGATTGATTTCAGATATACTATCACCCCTTCACGCATCATGAGTTTCTTCGCCTCCAGACCTCCCGCATCCTGAGCCGCCACCGACTCCTGAAATAGATCTGCCCACCTTCGAGGTTCCTTCTCAACCCCAACTACATTGGGCCTCTTCCTTGCATCAGGTCTCCGAGGGATACCAGGGGGAGGAGGCCTTCCTACTCTCCCCACTCCTACGTCGCCATCCTTTCGAGAATCACCATTGTCATCGCCAGAGTCACCAGATAGAGCCATCATTCCGAGCGATTTACACATTTAATTTCAAGCCATCGATAAACACATCCAGAAATCGCCGTGAAACTAAAGCGATTACTCATAAGCGTAACCACATACTTGTTCTACTTTTATCAAGATCCTGCTTTTTGAGATAGAGTCAACCATGTAGGGAAATCCAATCAAGCAAACAAGTATACACAAAGATCCTGAAATAAACATACAATTTCCTTTTATCAAGATCTATCCAATCCAACTTACTTCTTAAGATTTCTATTTCTTTTTAGGGTTTCATTTACAATTAGGGTTTTGCCTTTACTTTTAGTACCATAAACCCTAATTAGACAAAACTACATATAACCATTAGTTTCTCATCCTATTTCTCCTAATAGGATTAGGATCATCATTTAACAACATATTTCTATATTTTCAAATTAAATATGATCATCTCTTCTTTTACCCTAAAATAGCCAAATTTTCATGTGAAATAGATTGAAACTCAAATTTAATATTTAACAAGTTAATACCTCTCAAATTAATCTATTCAACCTCAAAGATACATCCTTTATACTCAATTGGGTATCTAAGGTTTTTTACAAAACCCTAATCATCTTAATTATCTTCATTAAGGATTCTCTAATCCAAACTATGTTCAAGAATCATTATATTACAGTAGTATACTTGCAATTTCGGATTATAACCACTAAAATTCATATTTTCCCAAGTTAGGGTTTTTAGTCCATTAAACCATGTTCATGATCATAAAAACCCTAAAACCAACATACTAATCATCATTTTATGATTTTACCCTTCCTTTTACTCTTAGTAGGTTAAGGTTGATAAAAAACATATAAAAGATTCATCATGATTGTTTTTATATCATTCTAGGGTTTTTCTATCAATTAATGCATTAAAAGATGTAAAACCCTATACTCTTTGAGTTGCAAGCAGCATTAGGCTTCAAATATAATTTCTTTGTGCTCCTCTCGTTCTGAGGATCAATTTTCATATATGGTTTGTCCTAATCTGAGTTTCCTAGAATTAGTTACAATTTTAGAAAATAAAACATAAAGTGACCAATCAAATGGTGCCACGTCAGTGCTTACTTACCATGCACATACCCCATGTCCGACTTGAATTAGAGTGAAATGTCCAAAATACCCGCACACTGTTGATTGTTCCTTTACACGCCTGATGGGCGTTCTGGTCAAAAGTGGCTAGTCGTCTTCCTTCTCCCGGCTGTAGGCTACTGCCGCCACGGTGTGCTTCCACCGTGTGCCGGAGGCTTTTCCGTCGTGAAGGAGGACCGCCTGAGGGTTCCTACCTCTCCACCACCCCCTTCCGCACTTCCCTGAGTTGCTCGTTGGAGCCGAGATGATCCCAGCAGGGGGACTAGAGGCAAAGATGGCAGCGCTTGTAGAGGGATGACCTACCTATCAGGGGCTGCAGCAGACGAAGGAGTAGGAGGTTTCTCTGCTCCCGATGCTTCTCTGGGGCTAGGAACCTCTGGAGGACATCGTTCTGGGAAAATCCTCCATGCTAGGTCAAGTTCTTCACGCAAGATCATGTCTGCTATCACGGCAGATCTTCCAACGACCAAGGTTCCTCTTACGGAATGCTAGGATCTATTCAGATGTCGGGCTCGGAGTCTAGGATAGAGGTGAGAGTTGCACTAGGGTCAAAGTCATCTCCTTTTCCTGACAGGTGATGACGATAGGGTTTAGGTTGCCCTTTTCACTTATCCTTCACTTTCTTTATATAGGGTATGAGCCCAAAACCCCTAGGGTTTGAAGGAGAGGAACGGCAGAGTCAGGGAGCACCAGTTGTTGCTTCTTTTTGGGAAACAACACACGTAAAAAGAAAAACTTAACTCCCATGATTATAATATTGGGCAAACCACTTATAGTAAGGTATTTCCTATTCTTTTCTCAAAGAGAAACTCACCCCTTTCACAAAGTGTCATATATCCAGAATATATCAGGGAAGGTATATAACTAAGATTCACGTATTGAGTTATTGCTCAATATATTATGGAAATCTAGGTTGTTGATTCATTTCCTTCTTTTTAGTATATTCTTTAGTCTAATTTCCTCCTTTATCCATCTAATTAAAACAATACCATTATTTCTTAGAAAATTATTTTCCTCCATATTTCTAGAATTATCTTTATATAAATTCCTTTTTCTTTTATTTTTCATTTCTTTTATTAAAAATCATGTGTAAACAAATTTTACTCAATTGTGGCCATTAATGCCACTTTATAGAGATTTCTTTGTATTTTTTATAAATACATTACTTAATATCCATTATCTTTTATCTTTTTCCATTATTTGGACTTTTCCTCTTTCCTTCTCTTTTATATCCATTAATGGATTAACATATTAATAGGAACCACGAAATTCCTAATGCAAGGAATATTTTCAAAGAGATCCCTTCTTTGAAGCAAAACGTACAACCTTTTTAGTTAAGTCCAAATTCACAAAATCATTATATTTTGATTATACAAACACATGCAAAAAATTGGGGTTGTAACAGATCTTGTCCAGAGTAGATCTCACCCAAAGAGCTCGGTTGGTAGTAGAGCAACAAACAGACTGATGGGGACTGACCCACTAACCTTACAACAACTTCCGCCAGGAAACCAAGACTGAAGGTGCCCAAGCAGCACTGACGGGATCCAAACCCCTCACACAAATTCAATGCATCACCCACATGCAGATGGAGGAGCGACACTCGAAAAATTTGTGCTACTACTGCCCAGAGAAATACGTTAAGGGGCATAAGTACAAACAACCAACCATATTCCTCATTTAAGATGACAAGGAAGAGGAAGGCGACACGCCGAAGACACAAACCACTGAAGCAACACCATTGACAATTCTGGAGGACACACCAACTATATCTTCCTTCGTGATGGACAGAGAGGGTGTCTTAGACACAATATGTCTGTGGGCTTTGCTGGGGCCACAACGTGTCTTGGTGCTCCTCGATTCTAGAAGCAATCAGAATTTCATCGACCCAAGGGTGTTGGATCCAACCCTGAATGCACACCTCATAGAAGTAAGGGGCAAAGTTGCAATCGTAGGAGGTGGTTTCATTCCATATGACAAAAAGGGAACAAATCTTCCTCTGAATCTGCATGGCCAGACTGAGCACATCAATGCATACTGCATGAGCATTGGAAGCTATGATGTTGTTATGGGGGTTTCTTGGTTGGAGAACCACCATTCAAGTTGTTGGGTATCAAGCCCTCCTTACCTGAACTTTCAACACATGGGGACATCCTATCATCAATATGAAAGGATAGACACATCTACTTGATCTCCTCTGAACCCCAAAGCACCACCACCACATTTTCCCCAAAGATATCAACAATCATCCAAAAATTCACCACCGTCTTCTCAGAACCCACTACCCTACCACCATCCTGACCCCAGGATCATCGAATTGCCCTAGTAGATGAATCAAAATCCATCACCACACCACCATCCTGACCCTAGGATCATCGAATTGCCCTAGTAGATGAATCAAAATCCATCACCACACCATCATACTGACCCCTCACTTCCAACAAAATTGAAATCGAGAAGCAAGTTATGTATATCTTGAGGCAGGAGTATATCCAGCATAGTGTAAGCCCTTTTTATTCCTCGACACTCCTAGTCAAGAAGGCGAATGGCATCTGGCATCTATGTATTGATTACAAAGCTCTCAACAAACAAACAATTAAAGAGAAATTTCCAATTCCTGCAATAGATGAGCTCCTAGATGAAATACATGGTGTGATGATCTTCAACAAGCTCGACCTCTGTGCAGGTTACCACCAAATCAGGGTCACGATAGAGGACACTAGGAAGACAATATTTCAAACGCACGAGGGACATTTCAACAGAGTAATGCTTCATCAACCAAGCCTGCTACAAGGGCTCAAAAAAGACAAACCTACATAACAACATTAGGTATGTCCTAGTCCACATACAGTGAAACCTATAAATTCTCATGGATTGGACTACTCACATGTCATCATATCACATATCACATCCCATTTCTTTTCTCAGTCACATTAGCTAGGCTACCATAAGCATTGGAGATACAACCTTGACCACACTCTTATAAAGGTTGATATCAAGGTTTTAGGGGACCTAAATTGACATAGATTATAGATGACATGTGTATATTCAATTTTATATGACTATGGGTACCTTTACACGTTATGGGATTCTATAAGGATACCCATTTCACTAACCCAAATTTTGAACACTGGGGTAGTTCTGCAATGTTTGGCCATACACTCCTTGAGTAGTGTTTCACTTATTACTTATTCCAATTACTCATCTTTTAGATCCATTTCATACAAAATTTATTATCTTTATTGTTCTAGTATGATTAGAGAATTTCAACTTATCATTGTCAAGCAGAAACAATGTCATAAGTAGAGCAAGACTAAGCAATGTATGGTATGAACATGTAATTGAAATATTTAAAAATGATGAGCATGAAAAAATATGTTTTACTCCACATTCGTTCAAGATAATCAACAGGTGACATTACTTTAATTATCATTATGCTCACATGGAGCTACCCCTTGGGTTTATCTTGTGGAACCCTTATTTAGGTCTTAATCTGTTGTCTTTTTTCTCATTGTTCATGTTAATATAGTAAGAATGCATGCTTATTCCCCATTAATCACATTTTATATTAAAATGCACTTATGGAGTCTTGTGCATTATTTTTAGGTACTCAAGTTCTAATTGAAGGAAAAGAAGGAAACAGATCTAAGGACTACACTACACTTAGGAAGCTCAAAGATGTACAAGATCATCTCCAACTTACCTTGTGTGCTTAAGATTTAGATAGAAGCACATCACTCCATGGAATCAAAGAACAATTACATAATTAAAATACATCTCAAATCCCTTATCATGGATGTGTCCTTCAAAAAAGGTCATTTATTAAAGATGAAGTTTGCATCAAGATCACAATAGTAAAGTCTCTAGCACGATCTACCCTAGGAAATGTATTGGTCTTGGTCTGGCTTACCTAGATCATTCTAGAATGCCACAACTATTCCGCAAGTGTACCCCCATCCCATTTTCCCTGTGAATTGGAACTCTCCACCACAACTACTCTTCAATAGAATAGTCACTTGTCCTTTAATCCACAATGGTCATTCCACCTAAAATGACCATTCTACCTAACCCTCACTAGGATCGTTCTACTCATATACACACATGATACCTACCAATATTTTACTCTTCAACCCAGACCTAACATACACATTCACTAGGGTTGTTCCACACAAAGCACACAATGACTATGGTGAGCATAACAACCATATTGCTAAAATAACCATAATGTTTCCTATACATTGTATTTCCAATTGTGCCTCTACTTGTCCCTATAAAATTATTAGTAGCTGCTAGGGTGAGGCATTGGCATTCATATCACTCCAAAATTGCCACATACTCTTGTCACATACTCCCATTTGCCATCTACTTTGTTTCCACCCCCCCCCCCCACAAAAAAAACCCTACTATACTAGGGTTTAGAACACCATTCAACTACATTATTTGTGCCATTCACCTTTGAGGGAGGAGATATTACTTCTACTACAAAGAGGTGAAGATAATGATTTAATCGAAACTACATGGCCTCCTACTATTGTTATCCTCTCATTTTGCATCTTCATTTACTATGAGTGTTCGTGCCCACATTGTGTGGTATTTGGGGACAAAATATGGGAATGTGAGACCATCTTGTTGGGAATATTTATGCAAAAGATTACATTGATTGATTCATGTGATATTATAATTCTTCTCTCTTCCAATAAATTTCTTTTATATTTGATCTATGCAACCACCGATAAATAGATAAAAGAGGGATTTGAGGATTCGAAGGAAAAAAAAGACCTAAGTCCACCTGTGGGCACTTAGCTTGTTGTCGTCTCTACCGTTCCACCCCTACATCCAAGTAATCTTAGGTGGGAGATCAAAGTATCTATGTGTGTATCTCCCTCCCCATTAGAAAAGAGAATGTCTATAGGTTACATATGGGGCAATAAGAGGTGAAATTCCTCTTCATGCCACTTATACCACCCCTTGCCACCATGTGGGTTAAGAAAATAATACTTAGAAACCTAGACTAGGGTTGATATTAGCTTAGCTTCATATACCCCCTAGTGACTTGATTCCCATGAGGGTGGATGTATTATGATATAGGGTCTCATTCCCCTATATACAATATATTCCATCCATGTCCCACTAATAGAGTAAATTCCTAACCAACATCTCCCTTTTATTTTGGTGTCAATACTATGAGTTGTTCTTGTTGAATATTATCCTATTAATGGTTGAACTTCCCAGATTCCACAAATATCCTAATCATATCATTAATTGCTAAAAATTCATTTCCCTAGTTGTTTTCTAGTTTATTCATCTCTTGCTTAAGTATAATTATTCATTAATGGTGAATTGCTTTTATTAGGGTACTAAGTTCTTAATCATGGTTACTTTTGTCAGTGATTTAGTTAATAGCCTAGTGTGGTTTTTTCTTGAATGAATTAGCTGATTGGATATCATAGTTTTGAAAAGGTTTCTAGTCTAGAATAGTCCATTTGCTTTGCTAACATAGTTGTTAATTGCTTTCTTGTAAGCTAGTCAGTCGTTGTTTCCAGTGCTAACTAAGTTTTCATCTTGCCTTTACTTCATTGCATGCCACCAAGAACTGGCCCAAACTATACCACACAAATTAAAAACTCTAAAAACCTCAGGAAGTTGATCACCTCCACACAAACTAAAGATATTCATGGTTAAGCATACTCAACCCATAGTAGTACTAGGATGGGTGACCACTTGGGAATTTGATCCTGGCTTGCCCGTGAGTGAGGACAAAGTGCACACTATGGGGCCAATCATCATTCCTGAAACTCTACTAGAGCCTTGGGAAATGGGTCTGTGTGTTACGGGCTACATGCATTGTGCCATCCTATGAAAAGTAACTATGCCATCCAATCTTTTGATGGAGATGGAAGGGTAGTTGGTGGCGGAGATGAGGTCATCTGCAATGATAGACGGGCAGGTGAAGTTGGGCACCCCAGTAAAGGAGGTAATGATGTAGGACTTGTGCTTGTACTGGAAAAGGAATAGGAGGTAATCTATGTTGAGTGTGAGCAGATTCCCGAGGTTGTTCCATGTGGATTTTGGTTGGAAGAGCAAAGAAGTGGTAAGTGCTTTGATTGCTCTATGACCTGCATTACACCATTGGGTTTGTCAACCGCACCAAGCGGCTCTACAACTAGATACAAGGTGTGAGTGTGGTATGACACATGTATGTAGATCCACCTACTCCCCTACCCTACCCT
Organism: Alisma plantago-aquatica; assembly: GCA_963693085.1. Lineage (NCBI taxonomy): Eukaryota > Viridiplantae > Streptophyta > Magnoliopsida > Alismatales > Alismataceae > Alisma > Alisma plantago-aquatica. Next base: position 730,930,105 of record OY856412.1, read on the forward strand.
CTTGATTCTAATGAGAACCATGGTCTCCCCCTCAATACTTAGGGCCTTGTGGATGCGGCAATGACCGCTCCTAAATAGTGCACAGAGGGAGGTTGACTCCACTCTGGACCTACCACTGATGAGGATATCCTCCATGATGTCACTTATTTGCATCATGTCAATGCACCATTCACCACATTATAGCTTATTGCACCACGTCTAGTGGAGGAGGACGACGGGCAGAAATTTTGGGTTCCCAGCAACTGAACCAAAAATCTGGTTGCCCACCATTGGGGCCCCGTAGACTGACTGGGTGTTAAAAATCCTCTCACAATGGTGTTCTACGATTCAATGGTAGTTTGGGTCTTGGTAGAAGGTTATTATTTCTATCCATACATATCTTAATAAACCAACACTAAGTTCAAACCTAACCTCCAAATCTAGAAACCTATAGAACCAACCTAGCCCTAGCGCCTTCATTGTCCATGTGGATTCGACCCCAACATACCATATCTACTACAATCCCAATTTGTGCACTTGTGGGTATGTTGCAATAGAGTGTTTATATCAAGGTTACATGTTGTAAGCTTGGTGTTCATAGGAGAATCAAGCTTTCTAAAGCCATTGTCAGGGATGATAGTTATAGACATTTCTAGTTGTTTCTCTTTGACTTTCACCATTACTTATATTTTTGCATTACTCTTGCATTCTTTTTTACTAACTCTCTCTCTCTCTCTCTTGAACAATTGTGATCATTTAGGTGACAATGCATGTTTGGAAAATGATTCTTGACTTTTGATACTTTATTTGAAGACCTTGAGAGAGGGTACTATAGAAAAGGAAATAGTCACCAAAAAGAGAGAGAAGCTAAGATGGTAAAGTAGATGGTGGCCTCCTCCTCAAGGACATGATCAACAATGCAATCAAGAAGGAAGATATTATGAAAAATAGAACCCATTAGCACAAAATACTCCACCACCTCCAAGAAAGATCACTTTAGTCTAAGTAACTACACTTCTGTTATTTCCTGAATAGTGGAGCAACTACTAATCCAAGCATTCTGAATCCAAGTAATTCTAGTACAGCTCCTCTATTCATTTATAGTCTGGAATCAAAAAATCCATACAAGCATTTGGACTATTTCTTCAAAGTGTGATCCACCATCTACATTGTTACCACTATTAATGATGTTGTTTGTTATATGATTTTCCTCTTTTCACTCAACGACAAGGCAAAAGGGTTGTGTTCTTCGAAGACCAACATAATGACATGAGAAAGAATAAATAATGAGTTCCTAAAGAAGTTCCATCCCATACCCAAGCTGATTTCTATGCGTTGGTCCATTACCTCCTTTACCCAATTAAGAATTTCACTATATAGGTTTCAAAAGTTTTATAGATACTTCCCCACCATGAGGTACCACCATGTCAGTTGGCACAATCTATCAATGATGTACTATATCAATTGAATCAAATTGTGGTCAACAATTTATGTGATGGAACCTTCGTGGAGAAACCTTCCAAGGAATCATGGCAATTATTTTAGCATGTAGTTGAAAGTTGAAGGCACCATGATTTTAGCTCTATTATGACTATGACAGAAATGTGGGTGTATCTCCCTCTAATGCATCTATCTCACCTTCCAATGACACCAATCTACATAATGATAATACTCCTCTCTGACATGGTGGGAATGTTCAAAAGAAAGGTATAGGCACTTCCTAGTGATTTTCTTAAAGAAATAGATACTTTTAATAAGAGCTGAAGGCATGGAAATGTTATGGTAACCAAAATTCTAACACATATATGTCTCAGTCATATACTATAGAATGGAGAAATCACCTTAAACTTTTATTGAAGAAAATGAAGATGTCCCACGACAACCACACAAAGAACAATACCAAGAAAAAAGGTAGAATTCTATATTTGAATATGAAGATATTCCAAGGTTATGGATCCAAGATGAGTTCAAGAAGGATGTGCCCACTCATAGGGAAATAATAAATTGGCCTAATCAAAATCCATAGTCCTGAGAAACAAATAAGTATTTGAATGAGAAATATAAAAATAAAGAAGCACCCAACCTAGAGAATTGCTGAGAGTGGTGTTGTTGCACCAGGTGGAGGTGCAAGGAGGTAGGATGTTGATGGGAGGATGCCTGAAGTGCCCCAGTTTGACCCAACCATAAAGGGGGATAGAGGGATGGGGGATAGGGGGAGGGAATGGGGGTGCTGGGGGAGGTGAAGGGAACCAAAGGGAAGGAAGGGGTGCTGGGAGAGGTGAGGGCATCGGGGGAGGGGAGGGAAGGGGTGTTGGGGAAGGTGGGGGAGGGGCTAGAGTTTTAGGGGAGGGAAGGTAGGGGATAGGGGGATGGGGAGGTGAGGGGAGGGGAGAGAGGAGCCCTAGGGGGAGGGGTAGGGATGGGAGATGTAAAGAGTGGGATCCAAATGGGATCCACTCCCTACTACAATTTGAAGAATAAAACATCCATTTCAAAGATACTCAAAAGTATGTTTGGAATAGGTGTCAAGTTTTCAAATATCAATAATGGTATTCAGAACAACCAAAGTATAGAAGTGGAATAAAAATAATGACTATATTCAATTTTACAAAAGTATGTCATCATCCCCCAAAAAGGGTTTACATGGATATTACATCATAAGGATCTAGACAGAGGAAATCATATCATGTTTGTCTCCAAGCAACATCTCCATGAGTTAGGTCCATGTTGAAAGCCAAGTACTCCTCATCCTAAACTTGGGTTGGTCCTCCTTGATCTTATTTCACTCCTTGTCCTAGGCCAGTGTGGTTGGGATCACCTAGCAAGATAAAGAAACAAGGTATGTGTCAAATAAAGAACAAATACAAGATAATATGAACAAAAGATAATAAAGTGTGTATGTTAATCAAGAACAAAGGAGGTCAAGAGTATGAGGCACATATAAAATAAGAATCTTGCCATGGCAAATAATAAGAAATTCTACATGAATGATGAAGTTAGACTAAATTAACTAAGTAGGGTTGAGGCAACTACCAGAACCCAACAAATAGGTCAGGGGAGAGTAAACACATTCCCAGTCACCTAAAAATATTTATATATGGGGGTACATAAGTACCACTACATTAGATAATAAGCTAACCAAATCATCATGATACAAGAAATATTATTGCAAGCTAAAATAAGAGAAATATTGCATGTAGGGTTTAAAAACCAAGCAAATAATATAGTTTGTGCCAAAAAAGAATAATATAGAAATAAAGGTTTTAGTCCATGACTCATTGGGAAATTAGGGTTTGGTATTACAAATATTCCCAACTTAAGGGGTAAAATGTACATACCTCAACTCAGAGTCCTAGTTAACAATCTTCACCAACGTAGTAGATTTCAAGATCTTCTTTGACTAATTACAAGTTATTCACATGTGTAGAGTTTTATAAAGCATAATGTGTAAAGAAACCCTAATTTTAAACCTTTTTGGAAAACCTCGAGTTTTGGTTACAAAACTTAGACTCAAATGATTTGTTATGTTTCTCTCAACAAGAAAACATATTCATTTGTCAAATTTGGTGTTTATATGATTAAGCTACAATTTTTAGGGCTTTTATATAATTTATTAGATCCTAAAAAATCAATCCTTAAAAATATGGAAATCAGACTCTCAAACTATTTTTATTAGAAATATCATATTTTTGTAATTCCAAAACATATTTTTATAGAATTTTTGTACAACCAGAGCAAAAGATATGATTTTTGCAAGACTGGCCAATCAAAAATTGCCAAAAATGCCACAAAAGAAAAGAAATCCACGCAAGAAAGGGATTGAGCCGCCTGACATGGCCCAAGCATTGGAGGCCACTTCACCAAGTCAGCAACCAATGAGGCTCGCATCGAAGCAAATAAAATGAGGTAAAAAGATAGAAATAACCATAGCAGAAAAACAAAGAAGTGAACAAAATGAGAGGGGTGAAGTTGGAAAAAACATGAGGGAGATTGCTTCTTCCTCTTTCAGGCGTCATGACCATCCTCAGGAGCCAGGCCGGTGAGTCAAAACAAGGGCATCCCCAGTCTCACAATTTGGGAACAAGCCAAACAAGTTTGTAGAACCACTCTGAACTCAATGAGTTATTGCTTGAGTTCAAAGAGCAACAGGGGGAGGAAACATGCTTGCAGGTCACCCCTGATTCCACAAAATAGATAAACATGAGATAAAGAAAGGAATGGGTAGTGAAATAGCAGGGAAACAATCAAACTTGTTACTTGGAGGGGTCTAGAGAAACAAGGCAAGGTAGAGAGGAGGTCATACTGGTGTCAGAGAGCGACCAAGAATGTCCGATGATGATGGCCAATGAAGATGTTGAGGTGAGTTCTTGGGGGAAACAACCTAGTGAAACCTAGGGTCATCTAGGCTTATAAAAACTGCAAGTAGTATACAAGGATTGTTTTGTAAAGAAGGATTGAATTTCCTTACAGTGTACCGACAATGGTGGCTTAGGGAGTCATAGAGAGAAGGTGATGCTTGTAGGAACTATGGGGAAAGATTCAAGTGGAATTGGGAAGCTTAATAGATTTATATGGAATATAATATGGCATCGAAGCCCTAGGTCTAAAGTGGAAACCCATCAAGGTGTATCTTAAGGGAGAGAAGGAATTAGGGGTTTCCTTTATAAGACACAAAATATAGGGAAAGTGAGTATGATTGTGTGCGAAAACATGTGAGGAATTCAATGCAAGAATAATCACGAAGAAATATGGTCTCAAGAGTGAGAAAATGCAAATAAAAAAATCATGAATCACGGCTCCAGTTTCCTTTGCAGGTGCGAGGTTGGTGATGATCTTGGAGCCGTCTGATTGCGGATCTACTGACTCGGATCCATGTGCATCAGTAAAATAAAGAAAAATAGATGGTGTGACACATTAAATGGCATTCCCAATCTGATTCAACTGTAGTGATTCATTAATAGTTCTCTTTTTCTCTCTTCTCATTTAAGGGTGCAAACAAACTCCAAATTAATTAATTTGACACTGAACCTAATTTGAACATGTATAATCCAAATATAGACTTAGTTTCTACTTTTGAGGACTTCTAATATTTTATTTAGTTATTTTAAAGTAATTCATATTTTCTCTTTATTTTATTGCATTAGAGACTTCTATAATTACCCAATTAATGTTAACTTCACCCACAAGCAAACTTAAGCATATGGAACACAAATTAACCATAATTTTTTCCCTTGGTATTATTTAACACATTATTTAATATTCTAGGTTTTATATACACTTTCTTTCTCCTAAACACATTTGAGCATTAGAGATTATCCAAATTTATTGAAATTCACACATAGCGTTATTTTAACATGTAGATTTCGAATCTAAGATTACTCTTCTCTTTTGGAGCCTCTATATGTTTTATTTCATATTTTGGAGGTAAATTGCCTTTTTCTTTTCTAAATAAAATTGATATAATTATTATTATTATCCCAAATTTGTGAAACTTGGCCTCCAAGCCAAATCAACCCCAAAGAAAATGAATCTAAAATTATATTTAACCAGTTAGTCTTCCTTAAATAAATTTTATCCCCTTTACACATTATTATCACTATTTATCATATTAAATTATTTAATGCCACATTATCATGTTTAAAGCTTTTCTATTTATTCCTTTTTCTCTTCCTTGCTCCATAAGTCTAAGAGAAGTTCTTGAACAAAATTATTTTAACAATATATCACTTAAGTGGAAATTTCACATCTTAGATCCTGATTGAAACATTAACTGAGGCATTTTGTGCATAAAATCATTCATTGGCATGAATAGAGATAAAATATACCCCAAACCACTAATAATTCCACAAATTCAACATCAAGAACAAAAAGGATAGAAAAATAGAAAAAACTTCAGAAAAAGGGCTAGACTAAGAATGTACCTAGATTTCAATTTGTTACAACACTCCACCCCTTATAAGGATTTCATCCCCAAAATCATAATCAAAGAGGGAAGGGTGAGTACGTAAAATTTCATCTTTAAGATCCCAGGTTGTTTCTTTCAAACCATGGGTCAGGTTCTCATGGATCACATAGGGTTCCACTATTGAGATTTCCTTTTATGAGATACAACAAAATTAACATTTTTGTCTTATATGTAATATATTTATTAGGATATCACATTATCATTATTTTTCTATTAGTAGTGTCTAATTATATTCACTTTCTTACCAAAAGAGTTATATTGCATTATTATGAATGAAATCATGTATATTCCTTATTTATCTCATTAAGAGTTTTAACACAATTAAAGTTTACTCAATTATCTCAAGGTCTATTTATCTTAATAATTTGGATTTAGTCTCCATTATCACTATATTTAATCATATCAAATTATTTTGCATGAAATAAGACATTTTATCCAATTTCTTATTATGTCTACAATTAACCCAAAAAATATCATATCAATTACTTAAACATTTTCACATTCTAACATTACCTTATTTATGCATATTAATGACATCATTAACCATTTTCTCATATTTATTCACTTCTTGTTATTTATTATGCACATTTGAGTGAATTCAATTACTTCTTATCAATATTTAAGTCATTATATGTATTTTAGTGAATAAGGTGGGACATATTGCATAATAATGATTTGATTCACATACCAAGTTATGATTAGGTGATTAATTAGGTGTGTATTAGAGAATAAGGTGATATGCATTTCAAATTGATGACTTGATTAATCCATTATTAGGTGATTATATACCATTTATATATAACAAAGTATATTATCTAATTATGACACCTAATGCCACTATTGTATCATGAATGTCATTAAGGATGTATTGGATAAGGTTAGATGAATACAACTTATGGTTTAGATGAACATGATCATTACATTTCACAGATACCCTTTTACCATGCATTAAGTCTAGTGTTAGGTTCCAATTATCTTATTTATCATATCATTAAGGTTTATTGGTTGATAACATGGTCAACATCATGCATTGACCATTAGTATTAATATGTGAGTTACTCATATTATGTGCATTAGATATTTATTAGGGTTTAAACATATGAACTATTCATTGGATGACTAGCATATGTTCATTAGTATATAAACAAGCATGTTAGGTTATAATTGTAACTTGTTTTGGTCAATTATAACGATCTTAGCTCACTATCCTATTATTTATGGAGTTAAGGTTTCTAGAGTCAGATTAGCTAGATTTTCATAAGTTGCAGGACTCCATCCCATTAAAAAGTATTTTGTCCTAAAAAACTAATCACCCAAACATCATCAACCAACTACTCTCCACCCTTTAAAAAGGATTAACCTAACAAGCCAATATAAACAACCTCAATGTATCAAGGTTCTTATACATATTTTAGTTGTGAGTATATTAAGGGTTTATGTTGTTCATGTATCCAACTATAAGTCATAACAAACTAGGGTTGAGGTTTAGGTCCTTGTATCTCTACCCTAACAATCCTAAGGTTCTCTTTAACAACCAAAGGTCAGAAAGGATAGGTCAACTAAAACACATATTCCTAGTCACTTCTTCAAAGCCAAACTAGGATTTTTCCACTAAAACTTCTCATATGTCTTCATTACCCTAATCAAGTCAAAATAATTATAACAAGATCTCCTTATCTTACTATTTCCTCATACTTATAACCTAATTTCATCCTCAAGTCAAATCATATTGCATCATGTCATCATTAGCCTATAATGTAGGGTAAGATCATCTAAAACATCATCACATTAACTAAACATGACTCTAATGTGAAACTCATATGATTCTAAATCATCCTTTCATCATCTCATGAAAAACATAGGTCAATCGTAGGACAAACATGTCACTTAAAGGGGAACTATGTAAGGGGATGTTACTAATTGGGGAGACAAAACTGAAATAGTCAAATTCTGACTACCATGGGCTCTAATACCATGTTGTAAAGAGTGGGACCTAGAGGGGATCCACTCCCTACTAAAATTTGAAGAATAAAACATCCATTCCAAATACGCTCAAAAGGTATGCTGGAATAGGTGTAAACTTTTTAAATCTCAATAATAGTATTCAGAACAACCAAAGTGTAGCACCGAAATATAAATAATAACGAGATTCAATTTTACAAATGTACATCGTCATCTCCCATAAAGGGTTTACATGGATATTACATCATAAGGATCTAGATAGAGGGAAATTTAAACCATATCAAGTTTGTCCCCAAACAACATCTTCATGAGTTAGGTCCATGCTGAAATCCATGTACTCCTTATCCTAAACCTGAATTGGTCCTCCTTGATCTAATCCCACTCCTTGTTCTAGAGAATGGGTGGTTGGGATCACCCAATAAGAGAATGAAACAAGGTATGTGTCAAATAAAGAACAAGAACAAGATAAGATCAACAAAAGATGAAAAAGTGTGTATGTTCATCAAGAACAAAGGAAGTCAAGAGTGTGAGGCACATATCAAATAAAAATCTTGCCATGTCAAACAATAAGAAATTCTTCATGAATGATTAAGTCATACTAAATTAACCAAGTAGGATTGTGGCACCTACCGGACCCCAACCAATAGGTGAGGGGAGAGTAAACACGTCCTAGTCACCTAAAAAATATTTACATATGGGGAAGAGTAAACACATCCCTAGGCAAAATAACACATGCCTAAACTATGGGAGGTTGTACATAAGTACCACTACATTAGCTAATAATCCAAACAAATCATCATGCTAAAAGAAATATTATGGCAATCTAAAATAATAGAAATATTGCAGGTAGGTTTCAAAACCCAAGCAAATAATGTAGTTTGTGCCAAAAAGAATAATAACAGAAATAAAGGTTTTAGTCCATGCCTCATTGGGAGATTAGGGTTTGGTAGGGTTAATATGCACATACCTCAACTCAGAGTCCTAGTTGACACATTTCACCAAGTTAGTAGATTCCAAGATCTTCTTTGCCTAATTACAAGTTATTCACATGTGCTAGGGTTTTATAAATCATAATGTGTAAAGAAACCCTAATTTTAGACCTTTTTGGAAAACCTTGGATTTTGGTTACAAAATCTAGATCAAACAATTCCTTATGTTTTTCTAAACAAGAAAACATATTTATTTGTAAAATTTGGTGCTTATATGATTAAGTTATAATTTTTAGGACTTTTATATAATTTATTAGAACCTCAAAACTCATTCCTAAAAAACATGGAAATCGGAATCTAAAACTATTTTTATTATAAAGTTCATATTTTCTGATTCCAAAACATATTTTTATAGAAGTTTTGGTCAACCAGAGCAAAAGATATGATTTTTTCAAGAGTAGCCAATCAGAAATTGCCAAAAATGCCACATAAAAAAAAGAAAACCTTACAAGAGAGGGATTGAGCTCATTTACATGGCCCAATCGTCGACGGCTGCTTCACCAAGTCAGCATCCAACGAGGCTCGCATCAATGCAAATACAACGATACGAATGCCCATGGTAGAAAAATAAAGAAGTGAAGAAAATGTGAGCGGTGAAATTGGAAAAACATGAGGAAGATTGCTTCTTCCCCTCCTCACACATTGTGGTCGTCATCAATAGCCAGGCCAATGAGTTGAAATAAGGCCATGCCCAGCCTCACGATCTAGGAACAAGCCATACAAGTCTATAGAACCACTCTGAACTCAATGAGTTATTGCTCAAGTTCAACAAGCAATAGGGGGAGGAGAAACACACTCACAGGTCACCCCCTATTCCATAAAATAAAGCAACATGAGAAAAAGAAAGGAATGGGAAGTGAAATAGCAGGGAAACAATCAAAGTTGTTACTTGGAGGGATCTAGAGAAACAAGGCAAGGCAAAGGAGGTCTTATTGGTGTTAGAGAGCGATCGAGAAGGGCCGACGATAATGGTCAATGGTGATGCTGAGGTGATATCTAGGGGGAAACAACTTGGTGAAACCCAAGATCATCTGTCCTAAGAAGGACCTCGAGTAGAGTACAAGGATTGTTTTGCAAAGAAGGATTGAAGTTTCTTGCAATGTACCGATAATGGTGGCTTAGGGAGTCATAGAGAGGAGGTGATGCTTGCGGGAACAATGGGGAAAGATTCGAGTAGCATTGGGTAGCCCAGTAGATTTATATGGAATATAATATGGCATCGAAACCCTACGTCTTAAGTGGAAACCCATCAGGGTGTATCTGGAGGGAGAGAAGGAATTATGGGTTTCCTTTATAGGGCACAAAAGATAGGGAAAGTGAGTATGATTGTGTGCGGAAATATGTGAGGAATTCAATGCAAGAAGAATCGCAAAGAAATGTGGTCTAAGGAGCGAGAAAATGAAAATAAAAAAATCATGAATCCTGACTCCAGTTTCCTTTGTGAGCGCAAGGTTAGTGATGATCTCGGAGCCATCCAGTCATGGATCTAATGGATCAGATCGGCACGCATAAGTAAAATAAAAAATTGATCGTGTAACACATTAAATGACATTCCCAATCTGATTGACTATAGTGATGCATTAATAATTCTTTTTTTTCTCTCTTCATTTGAGGGTGCAAACAAACTCTAACCTAGTTTGAACATGTAGAATCCAAATGTAGCCTTAGTGTTTGCTTTTGAGGACATTTAATATTTTATTTAATTCTTTTAAAGTTATTCATATGTTCTCTTTCTTAATCCATTAGAGACTTACAAAATTACCCAATTAATGTGAAACTTCACCCAAAAGCAAACTTAAGCATATGGAACACGAATTTGCCATCAATTTTTTCCCTTGGTATTATTTAATACATTATTTAATATTCTAGGCTTTATTTACACATTCTGTCTCCTAGACACATTGGAACGTTAAAGCTAATCCAAATTTATTGAAAACTCACACACATCCTTATTTCAACATGTATATTTCGAATCTAATATTAGTTTTCTCTTTCAGAGTCTTTAAATGTTTTATTTCATATTATGGAGGAAAATCACATTTTTCTTTTCTAAATAAAATTGATGTAGTTATTATTATTATGAAAAAGTTATGAAACTTGGTCTCCAAGCCAAATCAACCCTAAAGAAAATGAATCTAACATTATCTTTAACCAAGTAGTCTTCCTTTTATGAATAGTATCCCCTTTAAACATTATTATCACTATATGTCATATTAAATTAGTGAATGCCACATTATCATGTTTAAAGTTTTTCTATTTATTCATTTTTCTCTCCCTTGCTCCATAACACTAAGGAAAGTTCTAGAATGAAATTATTTTAATGATATATCACTTAAGTGGTAATTTTTCTTCTTAGACCCAAATTGAAACATTAACTGAGGTATTTGTGCATAAACCCATTCATTAGAATGAATAGAGATAAAATATACTCCAAACCACTAATAATTCTACATATTCAACATCAAGGACAAAAAGGATAGATAAGATAGGAAAAAGGGCTAGACTAAGAATGTACCTAAATTTTAGTTCGTTATTGGGGAGGGAAGAGGTGAGGGGCACTGGGGGATGGGGAGGGAGTGGGAGGGAGAGAGAGGGGCCTATAACGAGCTGAAACCTAGACTTTTAACCCCAATCTTATGCCTTGGAAGGATAAAAAGTTTAGTTCTTGGGTTTAGCCAAACAAGGATGAAGATAAATCCAATAATATTTAATTGAAACCCTCGTATGTTAATACAAGAATAAATCACCCTAACATATATGCATGAAAACAAATATGACCTAAAACTCTAGTATTAATCAATAAGGATTTTAGAAAATATGTCACATGTGATAATGTTGTTTAAGATATGATGTTAATAGAAATAATGTGCATAGAATGACTAGTTTCCATAATTGAGAATATAGATACATAGTTCAAATAAGGAATTGATGAATTTAATAAGTTAAATACTAAACATAAAGAATTTCATGAAAAATAATAATATATAACCCTTTTGGTTGAAATGTGAAGGTATGAAACACAATTGGATGACCAATAGTAATAATCATGAAGTAATATTTTAACTAAAATAATAATGGGCCACATATATTAATTATGTATAATTCATAAAAACAAGATTAATTGGATAATAATATCTTTAGAATTGAATTATTTGGATACGATATGGCTTGGAGTCCAAGTTTCACAATTTTGGGATAATAATAACTACAAAAAAATATTTAGAAAAGAAAAGGTGATGTTTTTCCAAAATATGAAATGAAATATTTAATGACTCCAGAAGAGAAAACTAATCTCGAATTCGTAATCTACATGTTAAAATAAGCCCATGTGTCAATTTCAACTAATTTTAGCAATCTTTAAATAAAGTCCTAAATATTAAATAAAGTCCAAAATATTAAATAATGTGTAAAATGATCTCAAAAGAGAAAATTGATGTCAAATTCATGTATAACATGCCTAAATTTCTTTAGGGTGAAGTTTCATATTAATTGGGTAAATCTAGAAGTCTCGAATGCATTAAGAAAGAGAAAATATGAATTACTTTAAAAGAATTAAATAAAATAACAAGAGTTTTCAATAGTGGAAACTAATACCATATTCATATTCTAAATGTTTAGAATAGGCTAGGTGTCATATTTTATTTAATTTGGGGTTTGTTTGCACCCTCTAATGGAGAGAGAGAAAAGAAGAAATAATTGAATATATTACTTTATCCTAATTCGGATTGGATAAGGTATCCTAATTTAATTTTGTGCTACTTTCTGACTGCTAGATCAAGATCGGATGGGCAATAAGTCATCATCTATCTCATGATTGATATTAAACATGAGGTTTTAAAACACATATGAAAAATATAATTTTTCTCCCACTCTACTCCATATTTTCTCAATCTTTTCTCTCCTCTGATTTCTTAAGTTCATTACGCATCGTTTGATGTAGTACTTCATGGCCTAACATTAAGAATTTGAAAATCTCCTTATTTCCTTCTCAAGGTTTCTTGCACCGATCTTTGTTGGAACCCTATGAATCCACCCTATAAATATCTAAACCCACACCAAGTTGTGCATCGCTGCTAGCTTCTTTCCTCTACACCCAATTTCACAACCCATCATTTATTTGACCTTTGACAAACTTAACTTTACTTTGAGTTTGCTGCACCTCGCCTCGGCACCAGGCATCACCATCATCCAATTTCGACTTGTGGTGAGTTCCCTTGAACTTGTTTTTGATTTCTGATTCTTCGAATCGATAGATCGTCAACACGCTTAGTTTTCCCCAATTTTGTCTACTGCTTGCTTCTGGACCTCACAAACATGATCCCTAAACAAGGGAAGGGGATGATCCCTTATGCTTTCTCAGCATTTCCCCTCTCGTTTACTATTTTTCTTTGTTTTTTCGTCATGGGTAATGTATTCTTTTCACCCTCTATTGATTTCCTTTCTTGCACTAAGCCTTACACCTCACTAGCGAAGGGCCCAAGCTAATTGTCCATCCCTGATTGGTCCAACACAACAACTTTGACCGCTGACCAGACTTTATTTGCTAATGAGGCTTTTTCTAATATTATGGTTGGCTGATTATATAAAAATTGTATCTTTTAATCTACTTGTCCAAAAATTATACAAAAAATGTTTTGGAATTGGAAAAATGTGATATTTCTAAGAAAAATGGTTTGAGACTCCAATTTCTATGTTTGCAAAGGATGATTTTGAGGATTTTGATAAATTATATAGAAAGCGCTAAAAATGTAACTTAATCATGTAAGCTCAAAATTGAACAAATAAATATGTTTTCTTTATTTGGAGAACCTAAGGAATAGTTTGGTCTAGGTTTTCTAACCAAATTTCTAGGTTTTCTAAAAAATGTCTAAGATTATGGTTTCCTTTATATTTATGTGGATTAAAAACCCTAATACATGTGTCTAACTTGAAATTGCAACGGTGATTTTGGAAACAACTAGATTGGTGAAGAGTTTTTCTAGGACTCTGAATTGAGGTATGTTTGGATCTTGTATTATTCGTGATTGAGAAACTTCTCTCTCTTACGTATGTTTGCATCTTCTATTATTCACATTGAGCAATTGGCCTATTTTTATCTTTCTCGTGATCCCATAGACAAAAGCCTACACAAAATCTCTTTCTTTTGAGAACATGATTTCATGTGAAATATTTATGTTTACTCTAATCCTTTTATCATCATATGAATTGGATTTTTTTTACTTCAACTTATGCCTTTATTCTTGATGAATCCCTAAATTTGTCCACTTTTGTGGTGGATGTTTATATTGCCCTTTTATGTGACGGGAATTTTATATGGATCCTCTGATCCCACATTATATTTTGTTAGATGTTCTCATCCATCATAGGTTGATTAATTCATGCTTACTCTTTTGTTATGCATCATGTGGTGACTGCTAGTATATTTTTACATGTGTTATTTTATGTGGATGTGTTAATTTCCTCAAATTTGAAAATGCAGAGGTGATAATTGTTGCAATAGATATTTTTAGAGCAGATGTGTATCTTGTCTTTCTAAGAGTAGATGTGTATATGTTCATGTTCACCCCATTCACAGTTGATGTGTATATTTTCCTACTCACCCCTTATTTATGGTAGATGTGTTACTTCCGACCAACAAGTTTATATTGTTCTAGTATTGTCACAGGTGAAACACATGGATGCCTTGCTCTTATTTTATTGAAGTCATATTCTTTTATGCCCAGTTGAGTAGTTCTTTCCTTTTCTATGGTGATCCTTTTATTTGACGTCCTTTATTTCTTAACATTTTTCAATACATGATTTAGTATGCGCATACCAGCCCTTTTGTTGATGTCATCTAATTTTCTCATTCTTGCTGGTGTATGCTTCCAACCCTAGGCGTAGGATATGGATGACATGGCATGTTGAGCTGGACCTAGCTTAAGGAGTGGATGCTTGGATACAAACTTAATCTACTTTAGATTTCATTCTACTAGATCCTTATGATGTAATATCCATGTAAACCAATATGGGAGATGTCGATGTACTTCTGTAAAATCATTTATAGTCATGAAACATTTATCCGATGCTATACTTTGGCCTTTTGTATACCATCATGTAAGATTTAAAAATTTTATACCCATTTCAGCATACCCTTTGGATGTTTATTCTTCAAATTTTGGTAGGGAGTGGATCCCCTCTGGGTCCCACTCCTTACAACATGGTATTAGAGCCCATGGTAGTTGGAATCTGACAATTCCAATTTGTCTCCCTAAATAGAACCCTTGCCTTAGATAGTTACCCTCTAGGTGATATGTTCACCCTATAATCTATCTATGTTATGCATGAGATGATGAAAAGTTGATACAAGTTTCACATTAGAATCACGATGAGCAAACCCTAATGTGATGAGATTTTAGGTGATCTTACCCACCATAGTGGTGGCATGCATCTTTGGATGTTATGAGGTATTGGTTTGAGGATAGAGTCATGATATGAGGATGAGGTACTGGTAGGATAAGGAGATCTTATCATGGAAAATTGTGACTTGGTTGACATTGATTTTTGCTCGGCATGTTTGTTTTACATTGCAAAGTTTTTCATCATTGAAATTATTTTTCATTATACTATTATATATACAAAAGAAGTTTTCTCTGGATTTTATCAAATTTTTCTTGAACTATGTCACAAATAAGAGATGTGTGAAGTATGTATAGTGAGACCCTAGAATTAGTTTGACATAGATATCCCAAACCGTAGTTTTCTCTATGAAGAAGTGACTAGGGGTATGTGGAATAATGTAGAGGTGTAGTGGACCTACCCTTTATACATTATGACTTTTTGGTTTGATAATATGAATCTTAGGGTTGTTAGGTTAGAGACACAAGGACTTAAATCTCAACCCTGGTTGGTTATGACTCCTTAGTTGGATACATGAAAAACTTAACTACTAAAATATTCTCAACTAAAAACATGCAAACATAACCATAGTACCCAGATGTGGTTTAGCTGGGCTAATTAGGTAAAATATTTTAAGAGGTGGAGAGTAGTTGGTTTGTGAAGTATGGATGATTAGATTTTGAGGATGAAATCCTTTTAAGGGATGGAGTGTTGTACCGAACCAAAACCTAGCCTCTTGACCCCAAACTTATGCCTTGAAGGATAGCAAGTTTAGTTCTTGGGTTTAGCCAAACAAGTATGAAGATAAACCCAATAGTAGTTAATTTAAACCTTAATATGTTAATACATGAATAAATCACCCTAACATATTTGCATGAAAACAATTATGACTTAAAAATCTCATATTAATCAATAAGGAATACATAAAATATTTCACATGAGATAATGTTGTTTAAGGTATGATGCTTTTTTTAAAAAACTCTACCTTTACCTATTAAATCAAGGAAAAAATATATCATTCTCAGCAGGACCACACCAGTCCACAGGCAGCACACCATGGCTAATAGTGTGTCCTCCAGAGTCTAGAGCATCATGACAAATAAAGTGAGCTAGAGAATTCTGGTCTCGTTTTACATGAAAGTAATAGAAACGGCTAAAAAAAGATGCTAGGCTATGAATATCTTCAGCTATAAGGCCCAAGTAATCCTTTCTTTTTCCTGGATCCTTCAGTGCTTTCACCAAGGAGAGAGAATCTGAAAAGAGCACCACCTTCACAGTCAGTTGAAGCACTTCCTTAGCCCGTTCAATCCCCAACCGAGAAGCCAAGCCTTCCGCAATGTTAGTATCCCAACCAGCCAAAACACCTTGTTGTACAGTGCCCAAGAAACAACTCGCACCATCCCTAACCACGGCTTCCAGTCCTCTCTTCCCCCCTTCACACACAGCCACGTCCACATGGACGAAGGACCAACTGTGGTCCGTGCCCCTAGCCCCCAACTCCACGAGTCCGCTGTCTGTCCAATGCCCATCTGCAGTCCTGGATTGTTCCTGCATGCTCCCGTTTGCACCCGTCTATACTCATGTATCAGTGCCTGGTATGAATGAAGGATGGGTCGCGGTGCAGGTGATACATCCTCAAACACTTTGCTATTTGTGCACGTCCAAATCATCCACCAAACAGCAGCCACTTCATCTCTCTCCACTTCTGTACAGTTTCCCAGAAGCACCAGCATGTCCTCCTGCAAGTTCCCAGAATCCCCTAGTAATTTGGAGTCCCCAATCCAACTCTCACACCTAACAATGGCAGCCCCTAGGCATTGGCAAAGCATATGTTGGATTGTTTCCACGTGAACTGCACATATGGGACACACCCCATCCGTGGAGACATGTCTGTCCATAAGGCAGCCTCTTGTGGCCACACAACCTGTCACTAGATGCCATAGGAAGTGAGCAAGCTTTGGAGGCCATCTTCTGCCCCATACTAGACGCCAAAGCTCATATGGGACACCTTCTTGCCTTTCCTTATAGACCGAGTTGCCCAACTTGCCCAGCCAGTATGTTGAGCGGACTGAGAATATACCCTCTTTTTGTGGGCACCAAAATACCATATCCGATGTATCCCTAATCGATAGAGGAATCTCCTTGACTTTTGCAACTACTTCTCGGGGAAAAACCCCAAGAAGAATATCAACATTTCACTCTTTACCCGACCACCGTATTAGATCACAAACTAAGGAAGGTCCAGCTGAACTATCATTTATGTACTGGCTAAGGGGCTCATCACAATCTGCCAACCACCTATCCGTCCAGATTTTAGTGTCCCTACCATCACCAATCCTCCATCTGAGACCCTGCAAGAAGAGAGCCTTCCCCCCCCAAAGGCTATGCCAAGTGTAACTAGGAATGAGACACAGTCGTGCTTCAAGCAAGTTGTGGTTTGGGAAATATTTAGCTTTCAAAACCTTGGAAACTAGCGTCTCAGGTTTTGTGAAGATCCTCCATAGCTTTAAGGTATGGTGCTAATAGAAATAATGTGCATAGAAGGACTATGAGCCCATAATTGAGAATATTAATACATAATTCAATTAGGGAATTGATGAATTTAATGAGTTGAATGGTAAACATAAAGAATTTCATGCACAATAATTATATATGACCCTATAGATTGTAATATGAAGGTATGAGACACAATTGGATGAATAATAGTAAAAATGTTGAAGTAATATGTTATCTAAAATAATAATGGGCCACATATATTAATTATGAATAATTCATAAAAATAATACTAGTTGGAAAAGGATAACTTCAGAATCAAATTCTTTGGATATGATATGGCTTGGAGTCCAAGTTTCATAATTATGAGATAATAATAACTGCATCTATTTTATTTAGAAAAGAAAAGGTGAGTTTTCTCCAAAATTTAATGACTCCAAAAGAGAAAAATAATCTCAAATTCGTAATCTACATGTTAAAATAAGCCTATAAGTAAGTTTTCAACTAATTTGGACAATCTTTAATGTTCTATTGTATTTAGGATAGGGAAAGTATAAATAAAGCCCAAAAAATTAAACAATGTGTTAAATAGTCTCAAAAGAGAAACTTTATGGCAAATTTGTGTCTAACATGCTTAAGTTTGATTGAGGGTGAAGTTTCACATCAATTGGGTAATTATAGAAGTCTCTAATGCATTAAGAAAAAAAGAATAGTCTAAAAGAATTAAATAAAATATCTAAAGTCTTCAAAAGTGAAAACTAATGTCATATTCGGATTCTACATGTTTAGAATAGGCTAGGTGTCAAATTTTTTTAAATTTGGAGTTTGTTTGCACCCTCTAATGAGGAGAGAGAAAAATAGAAATAATTGAATATATCACTTTATCCTAATTTGATTTGGATAAGGTTTCCTGATTTAATGTCATGTTGCTTTCTATCCACTGGATCATGATCAGACGAGTGGTAATTTGTCATCTACCTCACGACTAATACGGAAACAGGAGGTTATATAAAGCATCTAAAAAATCCAATTTTCTCGCACTCTACTCCATATTTTCTCGATTTTTCTTCTCCTTTGATTTCTTTGGTCCATTACACACTGGTTGATGTACTACTCATGACCTAACATTAAGAATTATAGAATCTCCAAATTTCCTTCTCAAGACTTCTCAAACCAATCTTCGTTGGAACCATAAGGATCCACCTTATAAATATCCAAACCCACACCGAGTTGCGCATAGCGCTAGCTTCTTTCCTATGCACCCAATTTCACAACACATCGTTGATTCAACCTTCGGCAAACTGAAATTTGCTTTGAGTTTGCAGTGCCTCACCCTAGCACCACGCGTCACCATCATTGAATTTCGGCCTGTGGTGAGTTCCTTTGAACTTGTTTTTGATTTTTGAGCCTTTAAATCGACGGATCCTCAACATGGTCAGTTTTCCCCAATTTCGAATGTTGCTTGCTTCTGAACCTCATGGACGTGGTCCCTAAATGAAGAAAGGGGATGATCATGTGTGATTTCCCGTCATTGCCCCTCTCGTTTACTGCTTTGCTTTATTTTTCCGCCATGGGCAATATAGTCTTTTCGACCTCTATTGATTTCCTTTCACGCGTTGAGCCTTGCACCTAGTTGGCGATGGGCCCAGGCTAGTTGGCCACCCCTGATTGGGCCAACACTACAACTTTGACCGTTGACCGGACTTTATCTCCTGACGAGGTTTTTTTCTAATATTCTAATTGGTCAATTTTATAAAAATCATATTTTTTAATCTACATGTCCATAAATTCTATAAAAATATGTTTTGGAATTAGAAAATTGTGATCTTTCTAATAAAAATAGTTATAGGGTCTAATTTCCATGTTTTTAAAGGTTAATATTTGAGAATCTAATCAATCATATAAAAACCTTAAACTTTGTAACTTAATCATATAATCTCCAAATTGAACAAGTAAATATATTTTCTTTATCAGGAAAACCTAAGGAATCGTTTGGTCTAGGTTTTGTAAATAGAATGCAAGGTTTTCTAAAAACATATAAGATTAGGGTTTCCTTCATAGTTATGTGGATTAAAAACCCTAATACGTGTATAACTTGAAATTAGGCAAACGTGATTTTGGAAACAACTAGATTGGTGAACAGAAATTCTAGGAGTCTAAATTGAGGTATGTTTGCATCCCATATTATTCATGATTGAGCAACTAATCTCTCTTATGTATGTTTGCATCTATTCACAATGAGCAATTGGCCTATCTTTATCTTTCTCTTGGTATTATAGACAATAGCCTACATAATATCTCTTTCTTTTGAGAACAACGAATTCATGTAAAATATTTATGTTTACTTTGACATTTTTATCATCCTATTTGATTGAAGTTTCTTTTTACTTCATCTTATGCCTTTGTTCTTGATGAATTTATAAATTTTCCCACTTTTGTGGTGGATGTTTATATTGCTCTTTTATGTGATGGAATTTTATATGGATCCTCTAATCCCACAATATATTTGTTAGATGTTCTCATCCCTCATACTTAAAAGGAATATGTCCTTTTCACTTAAAGGATAAAGAAAACAAAGTGCCACCATTGTCACTTGTCTAGACACTGGAAAGGAATTATCCTCTTCATATTGGATCTCAAGAAGAAGATAGAGATAGAGATCTCCACTTCAGGACTTGAGAAGAAGTAACCTAGAATTGTTAGATGCAAGGGTGATAATATCTCATTTTATGAACTTTTTTATATGTTTTATTCCTATTTTAGCATCCCTTGAGTGGAATTTTCTATTTATTTGAATGTCCTTGGGCGAAATATGGATTTGATACTCCCTCCCACTCCATGCAGGTTCACACTACGACACGACTGTGATGACGGCCCATGGATGTCACACCCGGGACAGAGCCCAGGGTCAACAAGGCCTAGTCGTGACTGCAACACTGGTCGTGACCATGATGACCCATCACGACCGCCATGCAGGATGGCAAAGATGTCACAATTAGGATGAGGATGCAACCTGGACAGAAGCATAAACAACGGCATGCGTCATGACCAAGGATGTGTCACGATCGCGACACCTATTTTGACCTCTGCTAGAGTTGCATCCGTGACGATACCTCCTCACCACGACTGAGACACTTGCTACAGAAGGTCGTGACCACAAAAATGGTCGCAGTCACGACATACACCGTGACCGTGACGGAAGGTTAAGTCAGTGGGTTGCACCTATAAATACTAGGCCCCCGACCTCACACCAGGCGACATCAGATCATCAAGAGCCATGAAGTGCTGCCAAGACTCCAGAGTCATCCTCGCCCATCTCTTGAGCTCTTGGATCTCTAAAGATGAAAGTTGGAGGAGAAAGAAGGTCTACCACCCTCTTCTTCGAGAGAAGGAGTTGCCATATTCCACCTTTGCACTACATCTAGATTTGAAGAAGTGTCGTTGGTGTATTGCTTCCTTCTTTCTCCAAATCTATTATCTTCCCCACATTGTATATTCCCTATTTGTTATTCTCGATGTATCCACACATTTGTAACGTTGTTATGCTTCCCATTAACATGTGTGGCTAAACACTTTACTTGGGTTGGGAGTAGACACTAAGACTCTTCCAACATGTATATACTTGCATCCTTTTGAATATATATATATATATATATATATATATATATATATATATATATATATATATATATATATATACTTAGCAACGCTTATCTCCATACTCTTGTTCTTTAACATTTCACTTGTGAGGAGTGGGACCCAGAGGAGATCCACTCCCTACTAAAATTTGAGGAATAAATCATACATTCCAAACACACTCAAAAGGTATCCTGGAGCATGTGTAAAATTTTCAAATTTCAAATAATGGTTTGCAAAAGACCAAAGAGTATAGCACCAAAATAAAAGTATTGACTATTTTCAATTTTAACAAGATTACAAAAGTACATCATAATTTCTCACATAGGGTTTGCATGTATAATGCAACATAAGGATCTAGTAGAGGGAAATCTAAACCATATCAAGTCTGTCTTGAAGCATCAACTCCTTAAGATAAGTCCATGTTGGATGCCATGTTCTCCTTTACCTACACCTGGGGTTGGAAGCATACCCCAGCAAGAGGAGAGAAAGTAAAAGACATCAGCAAAAGCTGGTATGTGCATACTAAAATATAATTGAGCAACATTGTAAAATAAAGGATGTCATATTAATGGTTTCCCATAGAAAAAATAGAGTACTACCCAAGAGAGCATAAAATAAATGAATCTCAATAAAAGAGATAAAGAAGATCAAAGTATAAGAACAAGGCATCCATGTGTTTCACCTGTGATAATACTAGACAATATAAATTGTAGGTAGGAAATAACACATCTAACAAAAATGTGGGGTGAGCAGGGTCTTGTATACATCTACTCTAAAATATGGAGTTGCAGGGTCTGTCAACATCTGCCTGGGCAGTAAAAACACATATGCCCTAAATATTTTCATATGCAGGAATTTTCAAATCTGCATTCATATGTGCGAATATTCACATCCACATAAAAAGCACATGTACATTATACTAGTATTCACCACATGATTCATAACAAAAGAATAGACAATAACGAACCAAATAAGAGAGATGAGAAGATCCAATAAATACATAAAGTGGGATCACATGATCCTAATCAACATCCACCTTAAAAGAGGGCAAAAGAGCATATACCACCAAAAAATGTTCCACCACGAGAAATGTACAAGGAAGAGTCCAAGAGAATGTCAAGTCAAATAACACGATCACAAGATTAGTAACAAATAAAAGGTACTTCACATGAAGCATAATTTTCAAAGTAAAAGAGATAATGTATAGGCTAGTGTCCATAGGACCATGAGAAGCAAGAAAATAGGTTATTTCTCAATGTAGAATAATAGTTGATGCAAACATACCTTAAATCAGAGTCTTAGAAACACTCTTCACCAATCTAGTCATTTCCAAGATCACTTATGCCTAATTACAAATTATTCACATGTATTAGGGTTTTATAATGTGTAAAGAAATCCTAAATCTAGACCTTTTTGGAAAACCTCTGATTTTAACTCTTAAAATCTCACCAATCGACTTATTAGGTTTTCCTGATCAAGAAAACATTTTTATGTTAATTTTTGAGTTTATATGACAAAGTTACAATTTTATGAATTTTTTGTAGATATTTTATTTCCCAAAAAATATCCTTTGAAAAACATTCAAATCAGACATTGAAACAATTTTTATTAGATTTAGATCATTTTTTCTATTCCAAAACATATTTATTTATAATTTCTGGAGCTTCTGATAAAAAGATATGGTTTTTACAAGATTCACTTTATTTACTAATTTATTTGTGAAATTAAATTGTAAGAAACCAATTTGTCCTTGAATCAAAAATCAAAATTTTATGTTATGAAATAGTATAAATGTACTATTCATACTGGAGTGAAAAGTGAAAAATTGAATTAAAATGTGGAAATTTATAAGAATACCCATAATGAGAAAAAGAAAATAAAAGAGAATCGAGGGGTAAAAAGGGAAAAACACAAGGGATCATCCCCTTCCCCACTACACAAGTTGTAGTCAGATGGGCAAGGATAAGTTTATCCAAGAGTTTGGGAAAAACTTCATTCATTGCACATTCGTGAAACTAACCAGTTGATCATGCATGATGAATAAGTGCCAAAGTTGTTTACCTGAGGTCCAATTACGTTTTGAAGGAGAAAGACGTCGGTGAGAGGTTTCACAAACTCAAACCAAGAACCACGTTCGGTGGTGGATGAAATGACGATGCAAGGTGAAATTGAAACTAGAGAAGAGTCTTTGGGTGTGCGTTTCACATGAGGGTAGGGTCATATTTATATGAAATTGAGTTTCAAGGGTTGTGCAAGAACTTGTTTCGGAAGACTTGAAGAACAAGTGTAGGGGTTTCTAGAATTCTCCATTGTAGATCTAGAGTAGGGTATGGATGGATGTGACATTAAATTTTTAATCTAATGCAACTCATTTTGTGAAGTTTCATTGAGAAATGAGGGAGTTATTCCCAAAATACCAGACCTTAGTCTGTGGTTAATGTTCATGCAGGCTGCGATGAATGTCATTTAATACAACTTTCCAACTTTCTTTTAATGTATTTAATGTACAAAATCCTCTATAATTATTTGAGGGTGCAAACGAAGTCTAAATAAATCCAAATTTTGTAGTTTAGCTAATTTTGAGATGAGAAATCTGATTTTGGCATTATTTCTTTTTTAAAGACTTCTATGTTTTATTTAATATTTTTAAATATTATCACTTATTTTGTCCCATTAATGAGTTAGAGGTATCTAGAAACTTTATAAAAATAGGAAACTTTTCCTATGAGCAATAATAAACGTAATTAATTTTTTTCAACATATTATTTAATATTTTTTTTGCTTAAATTATATTCTCTCTCTAAATTAACTAAAATATTTTAAAATTGTCCAAATTAGTTGAAAATTTACCTATAGGATAATTTGGCATGTAGATTTCGAATTTGAGATTTATTTTCTCTTTTGGAGTCATTTAATAATTTATTTAATATATTTGACTGTCATTCTTATTTTCTTTCCCAATTAAAATAAAAATAATTATTATTATGCACTTACCCTCAGGCAAACTAAAACATATGAAATGTGAATTGTCCATTTATTTTATCTTGGTATTATTTAATATATTATTTAATATTTTGCACATTTACATACTTTCTCTCTCCTAATCTACACATGTATATTAAAGATTATCCAAATTACATGAAAATTCACCCAAAGGGTATTTTTAGTGTGAAGATTATGAATCTAAGATTATATTCCACATTTTGAGTCATTAAATGATTTATCTCATACTTTGAAGGAAAATCACATTTTTTTCTAAATAAAATAAATATTATTATTATTATACCAATTTGTCAAACTTGTCCTTCAAGCCATATCATATCTGAAGAAAACAAATTTGAAGTTATTATTATCTAATTACTCTTACTTTTATCAATTTTAGCCCATTATTCATTATTACCACTATTTCTCATATTAAATAATTCAATATCACATTATCTTGCTTAGGGGGTTATTGTTTATTTCCTTTTCTCACTTCTTGTTCAAAAAAAACCATAGAAAATTCTAGATCAATATTATTTTATCATTATTATCATTCTTCCAATTGTGTCCCATATTTACACATTACAACCAAAACATTATATATTATATTTATCATTTATCTCATGTGACATATGTTATGTATCCATTATTGATCTTATTATTAATACGAGGGTATTATGTTATATTTATTTTCATGCATATATGTTAGGGTGATTTATTCACGCATTACATATTATGGTTACCATGAAATACCATTAGGTCTATCCTCAACCTTGTTTGGCTATGCCCAAAGAACTAAGGCCTCTAACCTCTTAACCTTGGAATAGGATAAGGTTCTAGATTTTGGTATGTTACAGCATACCACCCCTTAAAGAGATTTCGTCCTCAAAATCTAAAGATGAACTATTTACCACCCCTTAAAAGATTCAACCTAAAAAGTCAAATTAAATATCACCAAGGTACTATGGTCACTTTGCATATTTTTATTGTGAATATTTTAGGGGTTTAAGTTGTCCATGTATCCAACTAAAAAGTCATAATCAATTAGTTTTGAGCTTCCGTTCCTTGTGTCTCTAACCTAACAACCCTAAGGTTCACATAACAACCAAATGTCAAAGAGGATAGGTCAACTACACCTTTATATTATTCCAAATATTCTTAGTCAACTCTTCATAGAAAATTCTACGATTAAGATTCTCTTTTAACTAATTCTAGGGTTTCTCTAACTAGGCTTCATAAATATCTTCATTGTGACTCAGTTCAAGAAAACATCAAAAAAATCCAAAAACATTATTTTGTATATATAGTATTATAAGGAGAATAATTTGATGTAAAACTTTTGCAATAGAAAACCGAAATCAGGGCCCAAAATCAAAGCTAGAACTAAGTCACAATATTTCCAAAATATGATCTCCTTATCCTACTAGTACCTCATCCTCATCATCTAACTCCATCCTCAAGTCAAACCTTATAGCATCCAAATATATATGTCAACCTATATAGTGGGGTAAGATCACCTAAAACCTCATCACATTAGGGTTTACTAACCATGGTTCTAATTTGAAACTTATATCAACCTTTCATCATCTTAAGAATAACATCGATCAATTCTAGGGTGAACATCTCACCTAGAGGGAAACTATTCAAGGTAAGGGTTTTTATTAGCGAGACAAAATTGAAATAGTCAGATTCTGACTACCATGGACTCTAATACCATGTTGAAAGGAGTGGGACCCAGAGGGGATCCACTCCTTACTAAAATTTGAAAAATAAAACATCCATTCCAAACACACTCAAAAGGTATGTTGGAAGAGGTGTAAAATTTTCAAATTTCAAATAATGATATACAAAAGACCAAAGAGTATAGCAATGGAATAAAAGTATTGACTATTTTCAATTTTACAATATCATTATAAAAGTACATCAAAATCTCCCACATAGGGTTTACATGTATGATACAACAATAGGATCTAGTAGAGCGAAATCTAAACCATATCAAGTTTGTCTCCAAGAATCAACTCCTTAACCGTACTCCATGTTGGATGTCATGTTCTCCTTTACCTACACCTGGGCTTGGAAGCATACCCCAACAAGAGGTGAAAAAGTAAAAGACATCAGCAAAAATTGGTATGTGCATACTAAATAGAATTGAGCGACATTGTGAAACAAAGGATGTCAAATAAATGGTTTCCCATAGAAAAAGTAAAGTACTATACAAGAGGACATAAAATAAATGAATCACAATAAAAGAGATAAAGAAAAGCAAAGTATAAGAATGAGGCATCCATGTATTTCACCTATGACAATAGTAGAAAATATAAACATGTAGGTGGGAAATAAAACATCTATAAAAAATGTGTGGTGAGCAGGGTCTGGTATACATATGCTCTAAAATGTGGAGTGGCAGTATCTGTCAACATCTGTCTGGTCAAGAAAAACACATTTGCCCTAAATATTTTCATATGTAGGAATTTTCACATATGCATTCATATGTGGGAATTTTCACATCCACATAAAAATCACATGTACATTATACTAGTAGTCACCATATGATTCATTACAAAAAAAACAAAAATGAACCAAATAAGAGAGATGAGAACATCCAATAAATATTTAAAGTGGGATCACATGATCCTAATCAACATCCACCTTAAAAGAGGGCCAAAGAGCATATACCACCAAATAATGATCCACCATGAGCAATGTATAAGGAAGAGTCCAATAGAATGTCAAATCATATAACTTGATCACTAGATCAGTAACAAATAAAAGGTACTTCACATGAAGCATAATTTTCAAAAGAAAAAGAGATAATGTGTTTGCTAGTGTCCATAGGACCAAGAGAAAGAGGAAAATAGGTTATTTCTTAATGTATAATAATAGCAGATGTAAGCATACCTTAAACAAGAGTCTTAGAAACACTCATCATCAATCTAGGTGTTTCTAATATCACTTTTGCCTAATTACAAACTATTCACATGTATTAGGGTTTTATAATGTGTAAAGAAATACTAAATCTAGACCTTTTTGGATAACCTCAGATTTTGACTCTAAACATCTCACCAATCGACTTATTAGGTTCTCTTGATCAAGAAAACATATTTTTTGTTAATTTTGGAGTTTATATGCCAAAGTTACAATTTTCATGATATTTATGCAGATATTTAATTTTCCAAAAATCATCCTTCGAAAAACATCAAATTAGACATTAAACCATTTTTATTAGATAGATCTCATTTTTTCAATTCCAAAACATATTTATTTATAATTTTTAGAGCTTCCGATAAAAAGATATGGTTTTTACAAGATTCACTTTATTTACTAATTTATTTGTGAAATTAAATTGCAAGAAACCAATTTGTC
The DNA here is from genome assembly GCA_963693085.1 of Alisma plantago-aquatica. NCBI lineage: Eukaryota > Viridiplantae > Streptophyta > Magnoliopsida > Alismatales > Alismataceae > Alisma > Alisma plantago-aquatica. The sequence goes on from OY856412.1 coordinate 730,957,855, forward strand.
CTTGAATCAAAATCCAAATCTTATGCTATGAAATGGTATAAATTTACTATTTATTCTGGAATGAAAAGTGACAAATCGAATTAAACTATGGAAATTTATATGAATACCCATAATGAGAAAAAGAAAATAAAAGAGAATTGAGGGGCACAAAGGGGAAAACACAAGGGATCACCCCCTTCCCCACTACACACGTCGTAGTCGGCTTGGTAAGGATAAGCTTATCTAAGAGTTTGATAAAAACTTCATTCATTGCTCGTTCGTGAAACTAACCAGACGATCTTGATGAATAAGTGTCAAAGTTGTTTATCTGAGGTCCAATTACACTCTGAAGGAGCAAGACATCGGTGAGAGGTTCCACAAACTCAAACCAAGAACCACGTTCGGCGGTGGATGAAATGATAATGCAAGGAAAAATTGAAACTAGAGAAGAGTCTTTGGGTGTACGTTTTACATGATGTTAGGGTCCTATTTATATGAATTTGAGTTTCAAGGAGTGTGTGATAAGTTACTTTGGAAGACATGAGGAACAAGTTTAGGAGTTTCTAGAATTCTCCATTATAGGTCTTGAATAGGGTATGGTTTGATGAGAAATTATATTTTTAATCTAATGCAAATGATTTCGCAAAGTTCTATTGAGAAATAAGAGAGTTATGCCCAAAATATCAGACCTTGGTCCGCGGTTAATATTCATACGAGCTGCGGTGAATGTCATTTAATACAACTTTCCAACTTTGTTCTTTTAATGTATTTAATGTACAAAACTTTCTATCATTATTTGAGGGTGCAATCAAAGTCTAAATAAATCCAAATTTTGTAAGTTATCTAACTTTAGGATGAGACATCTGATTTTTTTGAAGAATTCTAATATTTTATACAATATGTTTAACTATTATCACTTATTTTGTCCCTTTAGTGAGTTAGAGGCATCTAGAAATTTTCTAAAAATATGAAACTTGGCTTATAAGCAATAATAAATGTAATGAACACAATTCTACCATTAATTAATTTTTCAACATTTTATTTAATATTTTTATTCCTTAAATTATATTCTCTCTCCTAAAGTAACTAAAATATTTAAGATTGTCCAAATTAGTTGAAAATTTACCTATAGGAAAATTTTGGATGTATATTTCGAATTTTAGATTTATTTTTTCTTTTGAAGTCATTTAATAATTTATTTAATATATTTAACTCTTATTCTTATTTTCTTTCCCAGTTAAAATAAAATAGTTATTATTATGCAAATAATGTGAAACTTCGCCCTCAAGAAAACTAATCGTATGAAATATGAACTGGAAATTTGTTTTATCTCTTGGTATTATTTAAAAAATTATTTAATATTTTGGACTTTTACATATTTTTTCTCTACTAATCTACACATGTATATTAACGAATATCCAAATTACATGAAAATTCACCCAAATGCTATTTTTAATGTGTAGATTATGAATATTAGAATATATTCTACTTTTTGAGTCATTAAATGATTTATGTCATACTTTGAAGGAAAATCACCTTTTTTATAAATAAAATTGATATAATTATTATTATCCCAAAATTTTCAAACTTGGCCTTAAAGCCATTTTTTTAGAGAAAATGGATCGATTCATTACTTGTTAGCCATACAACATCTACAATTGATATGGCCTTAAAGCCATATCATATCGAAAGAAAATGAATTTGAAGTTATTATTATCCATCTTACTTTTATCAATTTTAGCCCGTTATTCATTATTACCACTATTCTCATATTAAATAATTCAATATCACATTATCTTGTTTAGGGAGTTATTGATTATTTCTTTTTCTCATTTCTTATTCTAAAAAAACCATAGAAAATTCTAGATCAATATTATTTTATCATTATTATTATCATTCTTTCACTTGTGTCCCATATCACCTTCCCAAACATAATAACTTAGGAATGACCAAAATAAAGGTAGGGTGTGAAAGCTACCCCTTGATGGAATTGTTACAAGTATTGCCAAGAACTTAGGGCAGGATTATCATTGTGAAGGAGAGTCCCTTACTACAAAAGGCAATGGTTTGGGTGCAAAGTCAAGCAACTCTAGAAATGAAAGGGAGAGAAATGGAAGTGCAGGAAGTGGACCAAGCCTAACACAAAGGATTTGTTGTAAGGATGGAAAAAATTGGTAATGGTGCATTCATAATGAGAGAAATCATATATATCTCATCATTCGTCAATTTGATTCTATTTGTTAGCATGAGGACAAGCTAGAATCTAAGTTTGGGGGAGTTGATAACATCTCATTTTTTGAACATTTTGCATATGTTTTATTCCTATTTCAGCATCCCTTGAGTGTCCTATTCTATTTATTTGAGTGTCCTTGGGAAAAATCTGGATTTGATACTCCCTTCCACTCCATGTAGGTTCACACTACGTCGCGACTGTTATGACAGCCCATGGATGTCTCGCCTAGAATAGAGCCCAAGGTCAACAAGACCTAGTCGAGACTGTGACACTAGTCATGACAACGATGACCCATTGTAACTGCCACATAGGATGGCAAAGATGTCATGATTGGGATGAGGTTGCGACCAGGATAGAATAAAGAAACCACAGCATGTGTCGCGACCAAGCTACTAAAAAAATGGTCTTTAACTATAAAAACAATTGTAGCGAAAACCTCATATTTTGTAGCCAAAGGCTTTAACTACATATTTCTTTACACATACAAATTGTAGTATATGCTCGTATAGCTAAAGCCTTTAACTATATTTTTCGAATATGTAGTTAGATAATCCATTCGCTACAAATTCATATGTATCTAGAAGCGTAGCTAGATATTGTCCTTACATATTTAAATATAAGTATAGTTATAGCTAAATGTATGACTACAATTGCATATATAGTCAGTATGTAGCAAAAACATGAAGTTAATACATTATATATATATATATATAATGTGTAGGGAAAGGCATTAGTTACTATATACACATATATGTAGTTGATTATGCATCTAGCTACATATGTAGTGTCATTTAGTACACACACATATATGCTTAGTTCGACTGTATATATGTATATATATATAGTGTAATTTGTTAGTACACAAGTTCTTTTAGTAACAAAATTGTAGTATTTAGAACAAGTGATGCTCATTATGCCAACAATCTTACTTCCATTTATAATAAAGCGTCGAATGTACATGGGGAGGATGTATACCTTGCCCCTATTACACAATGTGTACAAAGAAAAGTATATACATATATCAATGATTCAGTGGTCAACTAACATCTTTGCGAAAGAGTTGTATCTTTCTCGGCCAATTACAACATCCTTATTGTCTTCTTCTTTTGTTCAAGCTCTTGTTGTTCGGCCAGCATCGTCCAAAAGCACCCGAGATAAGAATCTGAAAGGAACCCTTCAAGCAGAGATAGAAGGAATATCGTCCCTATGAAGTTAGTCACTATTTTGCAGATGTTGATTGTGGCTATTCAAATATATACATAGGTCTATGCAATGCAGTCTTCTCATAGTAGCAAAGAGCCATATCAAATTGCAACATATCATGATACACTGTTGTGCCTGTGGCTGTTACTGCAGCTATGATTGGGCGGGGTTGGGCTTCAAATGGAGTTGCATCGTCATGCTTCAAAGAGAAATGAACCACATGATCAATCACAAATAGTATACAGCTCCAGGACGTGAGTAGCTGAAAGCACTTCAAAAATAATTCTATGTATAACAGTATAATAGGGAGATATGGACATCTACTGAGATGAAGTTAATATTCATATATGTCATAAGGTAAAGATCATCTAATAGTTTAATAAAGACATATAAGCATTCATAAATGGAATAAATGAAGGTTATTATGAGAATAAAATGACAGAATTAGTACCTTGAAGAGACGAGAATTAAAGGAAACTTCATTCACTTGTGCGGCTCCCAATATGTACTGTCAGATGTATCAAATTGTTAAACCACAATGTGAAGAGAAGAAATCAAATACAAAACTTGTAAGCATACACATGCAACTTCTAACTTTTCAGCATATACATGTTAATGAGATCACTTACTAGGCCTCCACACTATGACTGCCTTCCCAAGAGTCAACAGTTGAACTTTGAAAAATCTCCCTTCAATGATGAACCTGTTCAAGACTTCAAATAATATGTTCTTAGTTGATGGTAGTGTTCTGCTAGCATTAATCCATGAAACGAACATCAAAAATTTCCAGAAACAACGTCATGAGAAACTAAGCATTGTATTTGAATTTTAACATGCCTTGAAACCATTCTTGATATGGTTAAGCTCCCAGAGTAGCCAAAACTTGTCTCCATTTTCCCAAAAATTGTGCAGCGAGCATAGGTAGAATTCTACATAGCATGGCTGCATATATTATAGAACAGGATATAAAAGTATGACTTGAATGGTTTGGTAGAACAACATAATTAGAACAACATATATATAGAACAACATATTATAGAACATCATATATAGAACAACATATATTATAGAACAACATAGGTAGAATTTCTCTAATATATTATAGAACAACATATATATAGAACAACATATTATAGAACAGCAAAACATTTACTTTTAATATGAACATAGTCATCACCATTACCAACATTTTGTGATTTTTGGAAATGAAGACTATTCCTTATGCAGTGAAGTCTTAAAAGATACTTGAATAATGACGATTGTCCCAGCCCATTGACATCTCTATATGTAAACATTTACTCTCCACCACAATGATATACTATCTACAAGAGAATGGATATACTTACCTGAGAATAAATGATTAATCGTGATCAAATGTCTACAGAAATCAGTAATCCATTCATCATTTTGACATCTGAAATGGCATGCAATTGGGTTGTCAAAAGTCCCAAGAGATCACTTTCAAGTAATCAAAACATTAAACATTCCTTTCTACCATGCAACATAAAGATGTGAATAACTTCTGAGGTAGCCAATTAATCATGGAGCATAAGTTATAGGAAACCAATATTAAGACATACATAATATCAAACTCACAATACGAGGACATGCTAAATCTGTACTAAACACTAGATTTACAATCCAACATGTAAAATAACTTCAGAATTTGTGTGCTTCAAATTAATATACCCATTCAACGTAAATAGTACTGCATAAAAAAGACCAATGCAAACCATGTTTGCACCTACGATATAGACAATATAATAGCTTGAAAAGAACATGAAGAAACTTAATGTTTCAAGAAATTCATACCTGATCGTGATTCAAAGAATATCGCATATTACTGGAGGTGCGAACATAACAGTAATAATGACCATAATGAGTATTATAGCCAGCATGGACCAGTACTCCATACGAAGTGTTGATTGCATCTCCTTCCTAGAGTCTAAAAGAGGAATTGGGACATGAAAAAAAGGTTTCACAAATGTGTGTATGGAAAGGGATGCACTAACATTCATTAAAATTTTATTATCTACAGATCAATCACAGATGGCTTCATGTTCAAGTGAGCATTAACCACTACTACTACCAGGGTGGTGCCCTGCCCACAAGCTAATGTCATCTTTGTTGAGGCTCTGCCTTGAGGCTGTGATTAGTCAATGCATGGCACTATTAATGTAGTAAATTGAAAAATAGTGAAGAGAACTTGTTTATTAGTGGTTGTATATGAACATATGAATATCATGATGAGGATTATATGGTGTGAAAGCCACTGAGAAGTTTAAATCTACATGTCCCTTCCCTCCATTACATGTTGCCACACTATGTTTGTCACCCTACCTTTGTGCATCACCGACCAACTCTGTAATCTTTCCATCATTCATAAAAGAGTGTCTATGCTATCACTAATCTTATAAATAGAGCTTAGAATCAGTTCCAGACCATTACTGCTAAGCGGATGCAAACTTATGAGAAAATCAACAAAATGGAAGACATCCAAGCATTTTTTGGGATGGAAGACATCCCAGTTAATCATCATTATTTCTACCATGCTAAGCAACAATATGTATCTGATATGTTTGCTTGTACTTGTATGTTTCATACCTGTGTATGCAGTGCTGAAGTTTGACTTGGTGATGGAAAGATAGATGAGGATCCTTTACGACATTTGCATCCTGTATGTCTTCCCAAAGTAGACATCATAGAAGATTCAGGTGTCATCGTCTTGTTTGCAAGTAGTATTTACCATCTCCCCCTTCATACTCCCCACTAATCATTTGTGGCTTTCTGAGATACTGTAATATAAAGCAATAAGGTTGATCATTCTCTAAGTATTTACATGTACACCTTCACAATGAAGTGTCATGTTACTTATCTTAACCAAACAGGAAGTTAACCAACCAGAAAATCCCAGGCATCTAAACATTAGTGACATGGATTTGATTATTAGCAAGTAACAAATATGTAAAATCCATTCTCATTTTTAGAGATGAAACAAGATAGCAGCAATCATAGAGAAGTAACTAGTCAAATAACGAGCCCCTCATTGACAACCAAAAAGGCAAGTAGCCTAGCTAACAAGTTTTGGCAACATATCAAAAAAGAAAGAAGTCGATCTATAAATAACATTGTAATGCATAAGAAAGTTTGTCAACATCAACCTCCATCTCATCTTTAAACTCAGCCTCTGAAAGAAGACTGAGCATTAAACTACCATTATATATTGATTGAAATGAATAGAACGCATGATAATCAACAAAAAAAAGTGAACTCAATATTCTCTAGCATACCTGGATCTTTCATAGGAACTTGACCCTTTGCAAAGAAAACCCATGACCTTCACAGGTCAAGAAACTTACCATGTTAATTTAATTCTCAATTCATGTTTATGGGAGTGGTCTTGCCTTGATCATTGATTATGGCACATTGCATGATGGCTAGTTGAGTTCCATATGCTTGATGTATTTCTTTCTTCGGTTGTCTTGTTTAGCTCCTCAATGAATTTTTGTCCAATGAAGATGGATCAATGCACTTTAGTTACACAAGACACTTCTGTACTTCAAATTTCTCCGTGTTAGACCACATTACTTGAGGCCAAGGAATAGGAATAAAAAAGAAATAGAAAACCTACACATGGATCGATAATGAAACATAAGAGAAACAAAGAGGCCTTAAATATTTTTAGACTTCCATTCAAAACAAAACTTGTTATTAAACATATATTGCTGTCACAGAAAACACCTCCAGTCTCTCTAAACTGCAGTTAGAAACAAACCATCCTTAGCCTAATGTTCAAAGCTTTCTTGATGATACTACAATAATTGATCAAAAAGATAGTTATCTAAAGAATCATTTATAACACTGCTATAAACTCCATCCACATAACCATTTCTACATGCAATGAACCATTGAAAGCCTACAAGATACAACTCAATCTGTTGAGACACTTGTAGAGTTTACTGGGCAGCCTAGTATCATCCCTACGGATCACAACGAAATCATAACCTTACCCTTGGTTAGACCAATAATACTAATCATCTCAGCCTTCTGGAAAATAACTTCAATGGGACTAGCTTCTCAAAGAAGCGATGAAGCAAAGTCAACTTACTGAGCATTCATGGTTGGGGAATTCCAAGCCTCTCTGGACTGAATTAATGCACTTTTAAATTTGGAGCACTTCAATAATTTCTATAACAATATCCATGGGGTCATCCTGAAACAGCTGTAAATACAACTGATATTGAAATACTACAAGTGGCTTCCTCGATATTGCTGAATTTGATGTGATTGTGAACAATACTGATACCAAGAAGAACCAGAGGATTGGATGTCAAAGGCATGAATAGGCATCATGATAGGATCCAAGAACAATTAGATAGAGTAGAATCTGACATCACTCTAAATGAGAAACTAATGCAAGAAGGAAGAAAGTTAACAAGATTTTGAATAGGATGATGCCCAATGCTAGTTCATTGACTAACCATAATAGTCACACCTTAGGAATGATTATTGAATTTTGGGAGATTCACAACTTTAATGTTACAAGGATCTCTAAAACAGAAAAGTCCTTACACACTAGTGTCCATACATCTTCAAGTTGCTTTTACCTAACCATTTTTTATGCCTTTAATGAGGAGAGAAAGAGAGAAGAGTTATGAAAGATTCTGACTAATTATAATCTGATTGATGGATCGTGGTTATACAACCTAGCTAGATAAAGTTACATATTCAGAAACCATTTATGAATTTTGTTGTAAGAAAGTTTAAGACACAAAATATAAAATGCCAAGACTACCACCTCCAACATCTCACCTTACTATTATTTCAATCTGTAAAGTAGAAGTTTAATATTTTTCATTGACAAGTGTTTATCCTAGAATAGATTAATGTATGGGTTATCCCTAATTACTCCTCAAAACATGTGTATGTGATCCATTATATGGTCTGAGAAAAAGTAGTAACCATACCACTGATGTCACCAGCACCAGAAAAATAAGATAAGAGAGAAGCATCATTTTAGGCATTACCTTGAAGCCCAACATCTATTGATGAGGTGGTGCCTAACAATACATTTGATGGAATTGAAATCTGAAAAGTGGATTATCATATCAACATGTAAACTGACATTAAACTATGATTGGGCACCCCATTAAGCGTGTCCAGAAACAACTATAACCATAGACTTAGATGATTATGTTCAAAAAGAACTAGGATCTTGTTGATGGCAAACAGCAACATGAGCTGGACCCTAATATGTACTTTGTACTCAAGTTGCCTCCCCTACATTACCCATGAGCCAACCAGATGCCCCTACATAGCAAAGGAATTACATAAGGTATTGTGATGTCTTAGACGTATAGTAAACAATATACAAAAGGATAAATTAAATAGTTTGAACATGAATGTTGATGTTTCTAGGGATGTCTCCAACGTCCATTGGATCAGGGAAACCAACATTTACCTGTGGTGTAATAGATGGAATGTCAAATATTAGGCTTGGTAGATGAGAAATAGACTATCAAAAGTAAGAAAAATAAGAAAGGTCTTAAAATTAATAAAAAAATCAGTATGTCAAATTAATAATTTGCATCTGTACATATAAGACTTGATCATTACAATCAAAGCATGCAAATGAGGTGAAACACTGCTTAACAATAGGAATGATCATTCTATTTTCTTTATATATGATGATGTTAGTTCCTATTGTTATGGTCAAAGAAATGATCCAGATCATATTCTTCTTGTAGTGCAGACGTCTTGATGGTTCAAAATATTTTGTCAGGCTAGTATAGTTCAAATGCTTCTAGAGCTGCTAACTAATTGTTTAATCAACTCAACTCACACTCTTACAATTTCTGCATGTGATAATGTATACTAACAACATTGTAATTAAAAATATCTACATTCAAGCAACAAATTTTCCAATTTTAACTATGCAATTCATATAATGAGAACACCCAGTCTTAAGTGTATCAAGTCAAATTCATGGTTCATCAGCTAATTACTTCTTTAGTGACCTACAAGAAGAGGAGAAAGTATATATTAGTAAGCATCATCCACCACACAAGATAACAAGAAAGAAGTAAGTGATACAAACTCCAAGAACTAATCCATCGGTTGATTACTAATAGCATATTTGCTTTTATTGAGTCAATAACAACTAATTAAGTTCTATGTGGAGCGCATCACAGTCGCTGCAAATGCAGACTGGCGGTCCTTTAGTGCAATAACACATACTAAAGGCATACCTCTTTTACTAATGATGTCATACCAACTAAAAATTATTTAGATTTTTGTGCATCTGATATGGTAAGTAATGATGTCATATCTCTTTTAGAAAGTTGAAACCTCAAACTTCATGATGGAATACTTGAGAGTGTGTAGAAGGTGACACTACCAAAGGAGCATGTGTTGCAGCTTCCTAGAAAAGAAAGCCCAGAAAATTCCATATCAAAATCATAATGAAATTAATAGTAAATGCAAGTTAAGGTCTAGGAAATAAATATTGTGGTGTTTTTCATGGAAAAAAGAACTAGCATAATTATCATAACTTAAACAATGTTATGAAAAAAGAACTAGCATCAATCCCAACATTCAAGCATGAAGATGTGAAAGATCACTTATTGAATCGGTAGCTCTTATCCTGAACTACATCAAAGCAACCAGGACACAAGACCGCCTTGCATTCTGATGATAATAATCAAATCCTGCCTTTTCTCTATCTCCACTGAGATCTAGTTTCGGTTGTGTGGTCTTACGACGTGACGGGAAACTCGTCCTAGGGGAAGGTTACCCGACTAAGGCTGGTTCTGTGACTGAAGCTGAGGTTATTGCTATTATGCAAGTTGTCACCTTAGCCAAATCCCAAGGCTGGTCCAATGTTCTCATCATCTCTGATTCTAGCTCAGCCATCCAAGCTTTAACATCCAAGTCATGTACCCAAGCTTGGTTCCGTGCTCATCATAACCATTGGAAGAAGCTTGCTATCATCTCTCCATCGTTCTGCATTCTACGCAGTCCCCGGGAGTTCACCACCATAGCTGACACAACTGCTAAGTTCCTACTTAAGAGTAATAGAAGAGTAGAGTTCTCCTCATGGCCTTCATGGCTAATGTGTAATGAACCCATAGATATGTCCTTCATTCCTGCTTTGTACTCTGTGGTTAGTTAATTGAAGCTTTGTTAAAAAAATACAGTGATTAGTGTCTCAGGTCAACTTATGAGAATAGGTATGCAACCAATGGCGGAAGAGGGGGGGGGGTCGGCGGGGGCCATGGCCCCCCCAAAGTTTTTAAATATTTCTATATACACATATTTATTCTACTGGAATCTGGAAAGTCTGGCTACATGTTGTTACGCAAAACGCCAATCTGCCAGTCCGAGAGTCTCGTTCCTGATGGTCTTCGCTGCTCCGTGATTTTCGGTCTCTGGTCGACTCACATCCTAATTTTTTTGGCTCGTGTTGTTAGAAACCAAAACGGCAACTACCAGACAACCCTTGCTTTCTATTTTATCTATTAATCAAGTAATATATATATTTAGGCAACACCTGCATACCTGCAAAGGAGGCGACCAACATCTTCACCGCCTCCAAAATTTGTAGGCTTGTCAAGCAGCAAAGCTGCATAGCATAGGGCTTGCAGTTTTCTACTACCCAGCACGGTAGACTCTGTTCTCCTGACCGCCCGAAGAGTCAACAATAGGTACACACCACTGATAGATTGGATTGTAAGGTGTCTTTTTCCAATAGCAAGGATTCAATACGACATCATTGTCAAGATTCATGAGTTAGGATCTGTATCATTTGGCTACATCAATTATTCTTTATTCTCCTGCACCTACATATTTCTTACAAGTTACAACCCACCAGATGACATATAGTTGGGTCTGTCATATTTGTCAGTTCAACTTAACACAATCAAGTAAGTCTTACATCGTTCTAACTACAAGTATTTATTTATTTGTTGTTTTTTATTTGTGATTGTTTAATTGATACTACGGTCAAACATATTTTACTCTGGCGTAGATACTCTTCAATTCAACTAAATATTATCATTTTTTAGAAATAAATTTATTTGCTAATGTAATTCTGTGTAGTTCATTACCAAAATTATTTTCAGTATAGCATGTTGTTCCTTTGTTTACTTGTGTTATATATATCTACAATCAACTCCATATTGACTACTAAATGTCAATGCTATATGAATTTGTCCAATCAGATTACTACATTAGATAAATCGGTATAATATTATAGGTAAATTACAAATTAAACTATTCATGTTCAGTTTTGAGTCATGGTGAAGAAAGAAACAATTCATGCCTTCTATTCAAAGAAAACTTGTGAACCACAAATTTCATCCGTCTCAAATATGGGGTCCAAAGATCCTCCCGAAGAGCCTCGTATTCACTCTGATGATCCTCCTCATGTAACCTTGATGACACAATACATATTAAATCTTCAAATAAACGTCCAAGATTAGAACAAGAATATATAGAAGACCAATCTATAGTTCGTGATCCAGCACAGATTGTATGATTATATATATTGAGAAGGAACTAGCTAGAAAGATCACAACATATGAAATAATTGATGAGTTCTACGATTTGAAAACTCGCAAGGCCCAACTCAAATAATGTATTGTAACGATTATGATACTTTTTATCTAATTTTATATGGTTGTGTGAATTTTTCTCTCTTACTAACTGGCCCCCCAACATCTGATTTCTGGCTCCGCCCCTGTATGCAACTGAGATGATCAAACTGCAATATTCAAGTTTCACATTGTCGTAATACATTGAGGTAGCCGGATCATTGTCATGTTCAAATTGAAAAAGGGGAGTTCAAACCTACAATACTTCACAATACTATGTCATATGTTTGTTCAGTTTTTCCACTAGATATAAGTTATATAACAAGGTGTGAAGGCAAGAACCTCATTATTGAGTGTAAACAATACGGTGCTTATGTAACATTTAAATGGCTACCTAGTAGTTGAGTATCAAACAATTGGTCGTCCTGTACTCAAATATAACATAAATGTCTGATTGGTGTTTGAGTGTGAAGCAATCTTTAGTCTAGTACATAAGTACTAAAAGTATATGGGGGCATAAATAAGGTTCTCTGACTATTTTATGTTATAGGCACTTAATAGTGACAATGGCAATATACAAATGGCACACAACAAAAGAAGAATTCATACCTCGGGATCCTTAAATACCTTGTCATAGAGTTCTTTATAGCTGGGATGCATGGGGTCGACCTTGAGGACCGTATTCCTTGTATCATACTTCTTGTTTAAATCAGATAGAGTATGGCATTGTCCATATTATCAGGAGTTGGAAACCATATAACTATATTTCCTATAATAAGGATGACATAATTTTATCTGGGTCTGGATATCCTTACCATATTGTGAATCCTTCAAGGAATTTGTCCATATGCCAATTAGTGAAAGAATTCCTTCACTTTTTTCCCAATGGAAACAAAATTCTTATTGATATATCATTTATGTAAGAGAACGCCATTAATCACATGAATTCAAAGTTGCATATCCATATAAATGTTAATAATTATAGCTAAAAGTATAAGGTAACAAAATGGGTACTCCAATCAACGTTATGCAATGGGTCATTTTGTCTAGGATGAAGATGTGATACAAAGGCCTTCTCTACAATCATTCTTGGCATCAAATAACATGGCCTGCTAAAAAGATTATAGCAAATGATCAAGTTGCTTTGCTAAACGTTATGCATACTGATTGCTTGATATTCTTATTGTACTACTATTGGATGCATATATAATTCTGCAAATTGAGAAAATTGATTTAATTATCACTCCTAAGTATTAAGTTTTAATAGATGTCAAGTAATTTTAGATAACTACCTACAACAATTGGCAACCTCTCGATGTAGAGGTCTTGTTATCTGAAAGATATGAATGGTTTGTTACATTTAAACGACCACAATGTTATGAATTTGTTGGTCACAATCTAAACAAAAATGAAAATTAACTTACTTACTAAAGCAAAGAGAATGCCTCATAAAAGTGTGGGTATGCCTCAGGTAGCAATCCTTCCAAAACAAATGTGATTTTATCCATCTGTACATAGTGAAGCAAAATGTATAGTCAAATTCATTTGAAAATGAGAATAAAACTGAAACAAATATCTACTTCAGCTAGACGAATTTTTATGATTTTGATAAGCTTTTTAGCTTCTGAACTAATAGGAACTTAATGATTTACAACAAGTTGTAGATCTAAAATATAAAAAATTTGGAATGGCATGTCAACACCAAGATCGTATTTTTTTGCTGCCATAGAAATTCCAGCTTGTAAAATAATTATCAATAGTAACACATCACTGGAATTGATGTGCGGAAATCTTGCTTGAGTTTGGAAATCAGTTTGATGTTATATTTATGTATTGTGATAATTTGGCAACTACTTTATCTAGCCATTTTGCTAGAATTCCAAAAATTTTAGAGAATTTAGGTACTTAACACATTAAATTAGAGTACCTCTTTGTTCTAGATGTACTGATGCCCAAGGGGAGCTCTACTTAGTTGCTAGAAACTCTAGTCATAAGAAAATTGACCCAAAATCATCTAAGATTGTACCTGTCATACATCCACCACTTGATCTGAAATCAGGAAAAAGAGATGAGTATGAGTTGCATCTAACCTGCGAGGACTGTAAAAAAAATAGAACATATGTGTATCTTACAATGTATATGGAGCATATCCTGAACATCATAAATTATGGTGATGGTACTCTAATAGACACATGAATTCATCTATTGAGAAGCTTTCCTCGAACTAAGGTTGTATGTTCTTCTTCATAGCTGATAGGAAGACTCTAACTTTTCTGTAGATGAATGCGATCATACATGATGAAGTTGTAGGAATCATATTTGTATATTTGATATATTTGTACACCAAGTAGTGAATCAAATGGAGTGGAGGTCTACAACCTAATCACTATAATTTCATTAAATCTCTACACGTGTATTCCCACCCAAGAGAAACAACAATTAGATCTTTAGATGACAACGTGTCCTCCAAAAAACATGACTAACATTATTCAATTATTAAGACTAAGAAAAACAATATTTACAGAGAGGAACTTTAGAGCAGATGATTCATTATGATGACAGAACAATATTTCTGAGCAGATGAAAAAAACATTTTTTTCTATTATGAGTAAGTCAGAATTTTGTATTATTTATTCGGGTCAGTAACAATTGATAGAGCATACAATGGTTATTATGTTGCACTAATGAGGACTTTGTAATTTTAGGATGTTATTGGAAACTTCAATTATGTTGAGTGGTGATAGAGAATTTTGTAGAGAATCTTTTGGAGCATAGTTGATTAGGTACGTTTTCAACAATCAAAGAACCTAGTTCAACCAACATATATTAAGGTAAATAATGCATGGGCTTGGCCAAGTTACATCTGAAATAGGGGACAAAACATCAAAGAGTATGAATATCCAATTGCACCTCATTCAACCCAAAAAGGGGTAGTACCAAATCTATCATGTTGACAATGAGAATGGGAAAACAAAGAGTTGAAACCCACCCAATAACAAATGTTTACACCTAGTTGAATACTTATATAAACTACTTCATCAATTTTCATCCTAGAGTTTAAGTTATTTTCTTATAAAGAGTTGACTATGGTAAGGAAGGATAGGCAAACTTGAACCATTCCAACTCAATGTGTGCCTGAATGTCATTTGAAACTAGGTTCTTCAAGTATCCTTCATTGTTTAGGTGTAGAAGCACTCCAGGTCACTGAAAGAAAAAAATCAGTACATAATACTTGTTGGGACAAGCATTATAGGCATGTTTCATCTACTTCAATAATCCATTGAGCTCAAAGAAGTCCTCAGTTTTGAATATGCATTTAACCCTTATATGTGCACTGAACGCCTATGAAGTACCTAACAAGTGTTTAATTCCAGAATAGAAAATTCGATGGCATTTCTACAATGAAAGATGACAAAATTTTCACGGGAATTAATGAACCTATCTTTAAGAGAAATGAGTCATCTAAAAAATCTTATGTAACATCATGAAAACACCATAAAATCTTATATGATTGACTCACCAACCAATCATATAGAACCAACTCAAGCATAAGTCCTGACCCAAACACCGGAGCTGCAAACAAATGACAATCTAATAGAGCTAATATATCCCTATCTATTGTGCCTACTGTTGTGCTGGAGTCATGCTATTGTTGTAGTTCATAATTCTAAGCGCCATTCTCACCACGCAGTTACAAAAAATGGTGGGGGTGGTGCATTAAGATGAAATCATTGAATAGAGGAAGAGGAGGCAGAATTGAGGGATTTGGTTGGTTTATGTTGTAATCTCACCACACATGCATAATAGAATGGTGGTGGTATGCTTGGAGATGAGATTATTGAATAGAGGAGGATGAGGGAAATTTTTCTAGATTTCTTAGGATGAAGGAAATGAGATACTAGAAGTTTACTATTTTGAGACTGAATATGTTAGGTAATTAATAATGGAGTCCTCAATTTTATTCTCACAAGATTTTTTTCAGCTTTAAACCAACCCCCTATATTGGTCAAGTATAAAAACCTAAATAGGTACTACTTGCCACCTTCCCTTGGTTAGGTCTGCTAAATTCTGGTTGATAATGGGGAAATCCAAAGCCGAATCATCTCATCACATTCCCCTTTCCTACATGACAAAAAAATTAAACAAGAAAAGCATCATTCATGCCGTCAATTAATCATGCCCCCACCTCATGCATGCTTTTCTTTTTCTCTCTCAGACATTTTTGTGTGGGGTGGGGATGTGGGATTGGGGCCATCCTAGCTAATAGACTCTTGACCATCACATCCATCCCTCAATCAATCATGTCCTTACTGGAAACATTCTCATGTGGTTTCTTTGTTGATGATATTGCTCCCCACCATTACATTCCTGATCTCACTCATGCCCAGCTGCCAATCAGAACCACATGCACCTATGGTTGGATCACCCAACATAAAATCTCTGATCTAGCCCCATCGTCGATCACCAACTCCCAATGGGGCAAAGGAATGGAAGCAAACACCCACATATATCATAAATTAAAACTTGTTGCGTATTACAAACATTGTAGTTTGTTTCCACTCTCTCGACTACATGTAGCTTCAAATGGAGTTGCATTGTCATGATTCGCAGGAGAGCAC
The DNA here is from genome assembly GCA_963693085.1 of Alisma plantago-aquatica. Lineage (NCBI taxonomy): Eukaryota > Viridiplantae > Streptophyta > Magnoliopsida > Alismatales > Alismataceae > Alisma > Alisma plantago-aquatica. The sequence continues at coordinate 730,974,480 of OY856412.1, forward strand.
CTAGGGCTTAGACACTTCGTATACTATGTATTTGAATTGTTGATGTTATTAAAACCAAGCTCTAATTTAGGTAATGGAAGTTGCTAGGATGTCTAAGCTTGTACTTCTCTTCATTCTAAAAATTATCACGCTCAACAACAAACAAACATAATAAATAAATATAAAGCATACAGAACATAATATCTAATGTAAAATTTGGAACCAACTGCTACAACTAGACTAATATAGGATGTTATGTGGCTTATCATTGTTTTAGAACCAATAGGCATCATCAACAATGCTAGATTAATTAGGGTGACTTTTCTGTATTATCGTAAGATGGTGTCTAGTGATTATGGACTCAAAAGGCTATTTGAAAATGAGTTTTTAGAAATGTGAAGGCGTTAAAAAGATTTAGCAACGATATATTTCCAATCCAATTTGATGCTCATATTCCAGTAGTACATAATTTTACAGCAGCCTATTGTCATTAGGCAAATCATAGATTCTACAAAAAGTGATACACAAGACCAATGTACACTTAGATATTAGATGTATTCCAGCAATATTATTATGTCTTCAGTCAATCTAATTATGGAAGTTGCTATCCTGAAAACTAAACAACAAAGGAAGTAAAATTGATTGAACACTTACAGAAGCTTATGCATAGATGATTTGGGGTTTTCGATCATTGAGTAGATTGTCATACTTGTCAAGGTGGCTCCTTGGCATTCATTGGGCATCACATAAACCACAACAAGGATCCAGAGTAAAAACGAAACACAATGCAACAGAGCAAAGGAAAATCTATTAAGGAAAAAGTTTCATTCTATACATGGTGGGTGCTACTATGTTCCAAAGTCTGAGTATTAGAGCATGGGGGGGGGACATAGTCTTGGCTAAAGGGTAGATGAGTACCAACAAATAAAATTCAAACTAGATAATGAACCTGTGCCAAATAGAGTATTACCCACTGCTAATAGGAAACCTCAAATTTTGTAATATTACAATAAATATAAGTAGCAAAATGCGTTCAGAAAATATGAATAAAGTTTAGGCATAAGAAATTTTAGGAGTAAGATAAAGCATACAAGATGGCAATAAGAGAGATTTACAATATGTTATAAAGCTAAAACAGAGTTCTTTACCCAATGTATCATGTCTTACCATTAGGTTTTATCGATTAAAAGGTTGTAGCTCGAAAAGGAAAAGAACAAAAGTACAAAACACTGTGATTATGTAATTAGAACGTATTTTCAAGTTGTAGAACCAAAGATAGAAACATATCTTTATGATGTCTTTTAAAATAGGATCATCATTTAGTGTCCATGATAAACACGTTCATCAGTAGTTATAAATCAAAGGTTACTCTAACTGACTAAAAAATATGAACCTACTTCTCATTAGTATGTGCATAACACTTGTTTGTATTTAATATGTAACGCATGGGGGATATAAAGTAATTATGCCAATAAAGAACATCAAACATTCTACTTATATTTAACACGACAAAGTTCATTAGGTCCCAGTTGAGAATTAAATTCTAAAATCAGGCGCATGCCCAAGAAATTGTTATCATGGTAAGAGAATTAAATATTACACGTTAGGTATATGAGATGGTGTAGAGAAAAAATGCATGGTTAAATAATAATAAAAAGAAAATACTACATAATATGTTATTGACTTTGACCAGATTCAGCAGGATCTTGAACGGGAAGAAATAATGTTGTTTCTTTATAAAAGTCAAAAAGCTAACCATATCTCTCTTTGGCCTCCCACCGTTAATGGGGCATTTCAATTACCAATATTTGACATTATCTACAAGTTTGATGATTACCTCGTAGACAAGTTATCATGTTGCTAATGACTTTAGGACTTCATCATAGAATGCCTTCTCCTTTGTCTCTTTTCTTCTTCCTGAAATGGGACATGATACAATACGTATAAGACGTTACATAGACAATGAATTGCACAGAAAATATGAATCACAATCCTTGGCAGAACCTATTTTAGCTGATGGGAACGTGGGGGCTTCGTTTCTTGTATGAGAATTCTCAGTAAAGATTCAAAAAATGCATATGTAGAGCTTCAAAATTGTGCAAGAGGCTTTCAAGATGACTTTTCTTATTCATGAAACAAGTTGATTGCAATTCATTCTATGCCCGACAAGTAATCACTTGAAGCTAGATTTGCAAAACATAATATTCACATCTACATGTTAGAATATGGGTGTCAAAAAACTGAAGCTAATGCAGTTTCTGCAATAAGAGCATGATCATCTTCTTAAACTAGATGTCGAAAGGAAAAGTTTTGGGAACATTCATTGAACCAATTTGTAGAGATGACAAAACAATTATCTAATGCTTTCCATGTGGTTTACAGAATCCAAAGTTGTTGTTATTCTTAAGGATCAACGCTCCCATTTTGATACATTTCTTTGGAAATATGATAAGGCCATGGATGGGATAATTTCTTAATGGAAATAAAATAAGTGAGGCAATAGGAGACATTCACAAAGACCCACACGAGAAAAGAAAACTCATATAGGAATTTGAAGCTAGCAGTGAGAATACAATGTGGTATAAAATATTTCTTCATCATCATCTAAGCCTCAATCCCAACCATATTGGGGTCAGTTGCATGGATCCCTCATTTCCAGTGTGCTCTGTCAGGGTTCATTTTCTAATAAAAGTATATATAAAATAATTGTAATTTTAATTATTCTGTTGAGGCTTCCCTTATGAAGATAAAGAAAATATCAATATGTGTCTCACATCCATTTATTATAGCTTGGAAGTATCATGTGTACCTTAGAGTATCTAGTAATGTTAGCATCAAATTCATGCATACATGAACTGTTTCATATGTCTTTGTGTTACATAAGATCATGGGATGCTTAAGAACTAGTATGTGCACAACCCTGGTCATCTACATCTGTTACACTCCAATAACCTATTCATCATGTCTAATAAATCCAATAACATTCTTACATACATGAGACAAAGTGGTCAATGTGGTGGGTGTCCAACATATGACATCTTACATTAATAGTGAATACCAGTATACTTTACAGTTTACTGCTAATGACATGGATAATGAATTACTCAAGTGTGTTAGATTCTTTATAAATGTGAATAAGTATCAAATACAATGGAAAATCTCTTTAGTATCCCAGGCCAAATAACTAAATGAGTATAAAATGATTTAATATTGAGAATGATGGCAGCGAGTAAGCCTCTAATAGTCTAAAAATCCCCTATCATTTCGTTGCAAAGTGAATCAATTACTAACATTACGTCTAGTAGCCTAGATATTTCACTCAATTGTCTTATGCATCAAGTCAAAGGGTTGTTGGCATGAAGCCCACAGTAACAATATTCGACGTTTTTTTTCAAAAAAATGTGTATTTTTGGGCAGACATATGTTGCGGCCGTATTAAACTTCCAAACGTATTTTACGTTCTATTCGCGTTTTAAACGTGTTTTATTCGCGATTTTCGTTTTATACGCGTTTTAGTCGTTTTTTTGCCGTTTTAAACGCTACTGTGCGGGACTTTTTTTTTCGTCTTTGCCTTATTGCCCCTCAGAGCATGGGTTTTGGTAAACCCTCGATCTTTTCCACTGAACCCCGGCTCCCGTCTGTGCCCTCGTCGAAGAGCCGCCCCCCTTGCGCCCGACGGAACAAGGAACAGCCGGCAAGGAGCATTCGGCAAGGAGTAGTCGGCAAGCAGCAACACCGCGACAAGCCCCACCCTGCGGCGTAGAGCAGTTGCTGTTGGCGTGGAGCACGGAAGCTGCTGGCGTGGAGCACGGAAGCTGCGTCGTTCTCAGGTATGTTGTTCTCCCTATTTTTGTTTCCGTTCTTTCTCCTTCCCCTCCTTCGTCCCCCCTTCATCCTTCATTCCCCCTTCATCCTTCATTCCCCCTTCACCTCCACCTCCACCTCTGCAGTCCACACAAATATCCCCCCAATCCACTTCTTAATCCGGCCACAACCATCAGCAACACTGGCCACAGCCACCGTTCATCTCCACCTCCACACTCCACACAAATGCCCCCCACCCACCCCCCAATCCCCTTCTTATTTCGGCCACAACCAGCAAGGCAGCACCTCTGCAGTCCACACAAATATCCCCCCAATCCACTTCTTAATCCGGCCACAACCATCAGCAACACTGGCCACAGCCACCGTTCATCTCCACCTCCACACTCCACACAAATGCCCCCCACCCACCCCCCAATCCCCTTCTTATTTCGGCCACAACCAGCAAGGCAACAACCAATTTAGCCGCGGCCACCACTCTCGCAACCCCCATCTCCAAGCTGTTGCGGCGATGGGATTCAACAAAAACGGAAACAGACACCCTCACCCCTTATCCTCGCCTACACCCACAGTCATTCTCCCCTCATCACGTCCCCCCCCTCTCTCCATTGGCCCAATTCTGAGGTCCCTTCTTCATTCACATATCCTAGCACGTATTATCCTTTTTCTTATTACTAGCTTCACCTTCCCCTTCTTCCTCCTTCCCCATAATCACTAGCACTCCATACCTCAAGTTTGTTGCCCAATTAATATATTTTTGCAAACATGTATATATATGTATGTATATATATCCGTTTTTTCCCGACTTTTTTCCGATTAGTTGACCGTACTTTTACCGTACGTTGACCGTTTTTTAAGCCGAATTTTCCGCATAATTCCCGAATACCGAATTTTTCAGCTCGACCGTACATATCCCAAATATCGAATTTGTTACTATGATGAAGCCAAGGTCGTCCTCCAAAACATCCAGTGAAGGCATAAAGTTACCGCACACCAATTTTTTTATGTAAAGCATTAGACATTGCATAGAAACTTTTGACAACTTCATCTTATTAACAGTAGGCGATAAATGTGCCTAACCAGCTATTAAAAATATTCTACTGAGCGCTTACTGATACATAGTTAGATCTTCTGAATTCTGAACTATAAAGAGAAGACTGTGGAAGACAACAAAGCAAGTACACCCAATCGAGATGGGGCTAAAAACTGGTGGGGATGAAAGAGAAAGCATGGAACCTTTTAGACGAAGGGGCCCGAATTTGTATTCTTTTGGTTTTAGAGGAGAGCGACCAGATGCATGTGATATGGCTTTAGATGCTTGAAGACAGATTCCACGCCATTTAGTTGCTACACTGCTACCTCTGCTCCTACATCCATTGTTAGAATTGTAACAGCAACAAAAGCTCTACGTCAGAAAGGGGCCGAAATGCGGTCGCGAATAGAGAGGGTGAGAGCTCAATCTATTGGGTGCTTGGGATGAGGGATAGGGAAGACGATGGGGCACATCCTGACGGGTGATTGGGGGGGCGGGGGTGTGGAAGATGAGTGTGCACGAGCCAACGGGAGGGACAAAATGAGGTGAGGATGCGGGGGAGGGATTCCAAATCACATTGTGCGATTGGAAGAGTAAGGGCCTACTCACGTGTCAATTGAAAATTTGGAGGGAGTCTGACGCTGAAATTTTGTATTTTTGGGAATGGTTGTTATTTGCGAGGGAGAGTGGAAGTGGAGAAAGGAGGATTTGCCAAAAGTATTTTATTTGTAGTTTGCTCGGAAACGTAGTCCAAGTGTAGTTATTATAATTAACTATATATCTTTTGTTTACATTATTATAATTTATAGAGAAACATACTTTTAACTATATATAAAATATATGTAGTTAGAATGTTCGTAGTTAAATCATATATTTTTGTAGTATATATGTGTCGTGACCGCGACACCTATTTTGACCTCTACTAAAGTTACAGTCGTGACGATACCTCCTCACTGCGACCAAGATACTTGCTACAGAAGGTCGTGATTGAGACATACGCTATGACCATGACAGAAGGTTAAGTCGGTGGGTTGTACCTATAAATAGGCCCCCGACCCCTCACACCAGGGGGCATCAGATCATCGAGAGACATGAAGTGTTTTCAAATTCCAGAGTCATCCTTGCTCATCTCCCAAGGTCTTATATCTTCGAAGATGAAAGTTGGAGGATAGAGAAGTTTTACCACCCCTTCTTTGAGAGAAGGAGTTGCCATCTTCCACCTCTGCACCAGATCTAGATCTAAAGAAGTATCGTCAGTGTATTGCCTCCTTCCTTCTCTAAATCTATTATCTTCCCCACATTGTATCTTCCCCTCTTTGCTATTCTTGGTGTATCCAGACATTTGTAATGTCTTTATGATGTCTGTTAACATGTGTGGATAAACACCTTACATGGGTTGTGAGTAGCCACTAAGGCTCTCCCAACATGCATATACTTGCATCCTTTTCAATATATAATATACTTAGAAATAGTTATCTTCATACTCTTATTTTTTAATGTTTCACTTGTATGCTTAGATACCATCCTGTGATGTTTGATTGTTAATTCCTTGAGAGAGTGATATTAATGTTATTGAAGTGTTATGAAGTTGCATGAATGTATGAAAATGTTGGAATGCTAAAACTAATGGTCATATGGTATGCTTGCTGATTGTTTGTTTGTCATCTCGAGAGAGAGGCAACCTTATAATCTAGATCTATCCTAAGCTCGAGAGACGAGGAAATATACATATATGATGATTTCTTGTAATCTTGCTAAGGGTATATAGAAGGGTGTGAGTATTGCATGTTGGTGAGAGATCTTAGTAGACGAAACCCAGCCCAAGTTCCTTTCCATCCTTTGGTTACATCTTCCTTGTTTGACATTATTCTCTTGTTTTATTTTCTTAGTTTTACTTTTATTGTTGTGTTTGGGGTAACACCATTCCTTAGGGAACACCATATTGATCTACCTTTTCATTTGGGGTATCTGAGTCCAAGGCTCCATGTTTCTAGCACATACCATCCTTGTTCCTATGGTTCGACCCTGATGTACTGCATCAAACCCCGTATAATAGTTGTGGGGGCCTGAGTGTCAGGTTATAAATCTAAGAGTTTGATGACTCTAGACCCGCTCCTCTTTGGATGTGTGATTTAGGCGGGTCAACTTTTTGGTGTCGTTGCTGGGAATAAGGCAAAAGGTACAGTTAGAACACAAGTCTTGTAACATACTAAATCTCAGGGTCCTCCCTACAATTTACCCACTTTTGTACTTTTATTTGCTTTCTAGTCCTTTTGGAGATCCTTCACTAACTTCCCATCCTTTTGGACCTTCTTGGGCCTCAATATTGATATTGAGCACTTCTTGAGGTGTAATTCACTAATTACCTACATTTATGTTTATGTAGGGGTTTTTAAACAAATAACCCATCTACTGAGATATTTGAGGTCTAATCATGCAATTTGACCATTAATGAGATAATATGAGTAAAATATCTTAATTTGGAGTTTTTTGGATAAATATACTAGTAATAATGTGTATTTGAGTTAATGTATAGGAGTAATTAACCCCTTTACTTTCTCTCTCCTCCAAATAGGGAAATAATGCACTAATAAGAATATTATATGTTGATATATGACTCATAATGTTTATATGTGTCTAATATCTCGAGATATACCTTGTTATGTCATTAAAAGATATTCTTTATATTAATTGCTCTTTTTATGCTTTATTATATGCTTTAATAGTCTATAAATTAATTAGGGACCTAACCATGTGATTTTCGAGAAACTAATGGCACAACATCGTTATAGGTGTTTTAATTAACCCATGGTTAAAATTTGGGGTCGTTTGGACTTAGTTTGACCCTCCAAATGCTTTTTACAAGTTCCCATATAGTTTAACTATAGTAGATGAATCGACATTGTACTCGTTGCATTGATTTCATGTGTCACGCTATGATTCTTTGATTTTTGTGTCATGCCCCCCAGCCACCATTAGATTTTGATACAATGGACTGGAGGTCATCTTCTACCTTGGGCCACTGACCTAAGGAGGTGCCTAGACTCCTCCCCCTCATTCTCCCTCTGCTATCCACCATTTTGCGAGATTTCTTCACCATTGGTTTCGTCTCCTCAAGACGCACCATTCTAGCCCTCGCTCATCGTCTCCCATGCACCATGGCCCAAATGCCCATAGGCACCGGCTGCACCTTCTCCACCCACATCCCACTTCAGTTCCTCAGCCTCCCTCACATATATAAAGCAACCTCATAGCCATTGGTGGCACCATTGAAAGCTCACTCAGCCATTAATTTGATCAGAGCTCCCCCGTGTAGCCCCCCATCTCCTCCACCTCCTCCTGCCTTGCGACACCCTTCTTGGCATCTAGGTGCTAGCAGAAACCAAATAGAAACTGACGGTGAGTTCCTCTCGTCCCTAGCTTCGTTTCGAGTACCTGATTGCGTGATTTTGTTGGGTATCAGAGAAGCGCCCAAATGGGCAAGCTGCTCCTTTGTGCCCATGGCTGGCGCTGAAGGTAGAAGATGACCAATGTGCTTTTTACGGTTTTGTCCCCGCACACCCATCCTTTCCTTCTTTAACACTGAGGGTAGTTTTGTCTTTTGGATATTTGCCTTTGCGCAATGAATCAGCCTATGTGGCTTTTTCTTGCTCTCTGATTGGTCCAGAGAAAATAAATCATAGAAAATCGATATGTTATCGGAAAAATTCAAGTAAATACTCGTTGGAAAGGATTTTTCACGTAGAATCTGAATTTCTGATTTTTAAGTCCTAATTCTATTTCCTTTTTCGAAGTTGATTTGAATAGAATTTATGTTAAATGTTCTAAAAATCATAATTAATGCATTTTAACTCCAAATTGAGAAATAAAATATGTTTTCCTAATCAGTGAAACCTAAGTGAGCTTTTGGTCCTAGTTTTGAGTCCTAAATTGAAGGTTTCCATAAAAGGTCTAAAATGGGTATCTTTCTTTATACTTTATGCTTTATAAATTCTAATTCATGTGGAATAATTATTCTAGGGAAAATGGATAAGGATAACAATCTAATTGGTGAAGTGATGTTTATTATCTTCAAAAGGTATGTGAAATCTATTTATATATGTGCACCCTAATTTGTGTAAGAATGTGCAATTAACCTAACCTCCAGTTGGGCTTTTATCCAACCCTACATTCATAATGTGCTAGCCTTAGAATATCTCTATTTCCTTTTATTTGGCTCTTTATTTACTTGAATCTTCTATAGCCATTGTGGATCATTTATTTGGTTATTTGAATAATGCTATGGCCAATGTTGTCCCATTCATTTACTTGATTTATTTCATGGGTTTTATCCCCATTTTCTATGATGCAATATTATTTATATTTCCACTACTGCCAAGTGGATTACTCGGCATGAGGAATTGTTGACCAAATAACTAATGTAGTGTACATGAGTACAAACCACCCATAGAGCACATGTGTAATTTCTCCCTGGGGAATGGGCATTTTCTCCCCGTATTATATATACTTTTGAGGTTTGGGATGTGCATTTTCCCCTCTCCTCTTGGTTGAGGTCTGGTAGGTGCCTCACCCTGCATTAGAATATTTGTTGTCAAAATATCATTCATGCTTGTTGATTATTATTGTGGTATATGCATCTTGGCATAAGCTCTTTATATCTTAATCATTATACTTGCCCCATACTTTTGAATCTCTTACTATAATGAATCATTTTATTACGCAATGTTGTGCTTTATCATTTGTCCTTATTCCTTTTTATTAACACATACTTTTACCACTCGCTTGTTGGGTGACCCCAACCACCTAGGTATAGGATCAGAGTGAGCATTGGAAGCTTGGTGAACCATCCTAAGGCTAGGACTATGGAGTTCAACCTTCTAGCTTGGGTTTAGCTAGCTATATTATAAGTTGTTTCATTTGGAGACAAGTTGATTTGGTTTTAGTCTTCCTCTACCTAGATCTTGTTGTTCGTATAAATTTGTACACCCTTTTGGGAAATTTTGTAATGTACTCTTTATATAATTGACTATAGTCAAAGTTTTAACTTCCACTGCTATACAATTGGTGTTTTGTTTGCCATGATTCTTTGGTAGAGACTTTGTGGTCTTTACAGCATGGTATCAGAGCATCAAGGTAGTCAGAGTCTTGACTAATTCAATTTGTCTCCTAGTTAAAGACCCTTACCTTATATAGTTTTCCCTTTAGTAATCTTTTCACCTTAGAGTTGACCAATGATGGAAGATTGATTTAGGACATAATAATTTCATACTAGAAATATAATTTGTCAACTTTTTGGTGATTAGTCTTTTAGGTTGCTACTAGGGCATAAGTTATAAGCAAAGGTGTCTAGAAAGGGTCAGGGTCTGGGGACTAGCAATATTTTCCTCCGCACCACTAGCTTGGCTTACGAGGACTCCCAAATCCATCTGACATCGTCCTGGCCTGAGCTGATACTGAATGTCCCAAAATAGCATACCTTTGGACAAATCATCTTAATGTTGAGTAACCTTTTGAACCTAGTATATGATGTCTTGTTTAATCATGTAGAATCACCTTTTGTCTCCATAAGTTCCTTATGTGAGCCTTAGATTTTTCATGTTTGGGAATAGTCTACCCTATATTAGATTTTGAAATTTGGAAATAGTGATTAGTACAACAACTAAGTGTTGGATCTCATTCATAGTTTTGCCTCAACCCTTTAGTATAGTGACTTCAGTAGTAGTGCTTTTTATGCCTTGATAGATTTTGGGGTTTCTAATTTCGAGGACGAAATCCTTTTTAAGGGGGTGGAGTCCCACAATGCTTCGAAATCAAGTTACTATGTTTTGGAAACCCTAAATCCTTAGATAAGAGATTATTAAGTTCATATGTTTAGTGTTGAGCAAACAAATTATAATTATAATTCATCTTGTTTGTTTATATACAAATGAATATATAATAAGTCATCTAAGGGGATAGTTCATATGCTTGAACCTTAACATATTCTTGTAGCACATGATAGTGAATTACTCATCACTAATTGTGGATACCCTTAATGTTGACCATGTCACCCTAATAGTATGGTTAGTAAGATAAATGGTTCTAATGCATCCTTAACATGTATAATATGTATTGGTCATGATGACCCAAACCCTAATGTGTAATCATCTAGCCTTGATAACATATACATACATATCTTTGATGCCTTCATGATACATTAGTGACATTAGGTGTCATCATCATATTATATCCCTTGACACATGTTCATGGATGATAACCACCTAGTCATGATCAAGTTATCAATACATGTAAGGCATGTCACCGTGTACCCTAATATACATCTCATTAATCACCTCATCATGATTTAGTATGTAAATCAATTCATTAATGTGTAATGTGTTCCATCTTATTCACTAAAACACATGTAATGACTCAGATGTGATTATGAGTAATTGGATTCATGTAAGCATGCTTAATGTGATTTGTGATAGGAGGAAATGATTAATGATGTCATTAACTTGAGTATCTAATGTAAGTTGGAAATATGTGATAATATATGTGACCTTATTTGGGATTATGGTAGGCTTAATAATTTGTTGATAATATTATCTTTTCTTACAAAATAATATTTGATAATTCCATATGATGGTTCTATGAGGTTAATGGAGATTAGGTTCAAGTTATTAGGTTTGTGACCTAATACATTATTAATGATGAGATTTCTTAGAAAACCCTAATTGTGCCTAAAACCCTTATAAGGAATATACATATGTTTTGATGCATAGTGATGAGTTATAATATTTGCTACCACCATGTGAGTATAAGTTGGCACAAGTGCTAGTATAGTATAGATGATGCCTTTTCATGATAGAGACTATGCTAGTGAGCCATTATGTTATGTTTTGGATGAAAAGTTATTTATATGGTAGAAACCTTAGTTAGACTAGGTTTATGTGTAGAGCCTATGAAGTACCCACCTTTGTACCTAATGTTGGGATGTTGCACACTCACCCTCTCTCTTTCCTCTTGATGTGATTTCGGGGATGAAATCCTCTTTAAGGGGTGGAGTGTTGTAACATATTAAATCTTAGGGTCCTCCCTGCAATTTACCCACTTTTGTACTTTTATTTGCTTTCTAGTCCTTTTGGACATCCTTCACTAACTTCCTATCCTTTTGGACCTTCTTGGGCCTCAATGTTGATATTGAGCACTTCTTGAGGTGTAATTCACTAATTACCTACATTTATGTTTATGTAGGGGTTTTTGCACAAATAACCCATCTAATGAGATATTTGAGGTCTAATCATGCAATTTGACCATTAATGAGATAATATAGTAAAGTATGTTAATTTGGAGCTTTTTGGATAAATATACTAGTAATAATGTGTATTTGAGTTAATGTATAGGAGTAATTAACCCCTTTACTTTCTCTCTCCTCCAAATAGGGATATAATGCACTAATAAGAGTATTATATGTTGAGATATGACTCATAATGATTATATGTGTCTAATATCTCGAGATATACCCTATTATGTCATTAAAAGATATTCTTTATATTAATTGCTCTTTTTATGCTTTATTATATGCTTTAATAGTCTATAAATTAATTAGGGACCTAACCATGTGATTTTCGAGAAACTAATGGCATAGAATCGTTCTAGGTGTTATAATTAACCCATGGTTAAAATTTGGGGTGGTTTGGACTTAGTTTGACCCTCCAAATGATTTTTACAAGTTCCCATATAGTTTAACTATAGTAGATGAATCGACATTGTACTCATTGCATTGATTTCATGTGTCACGCTATGATTCTTTGATTTTTGTGTCACACCCCCTAGCCACCATTGGATTTTGATCCAAAAGATTGGAGGTTGTCTTCTACCTTGGGTCGCCGACCCAAGGAGGCGCCTAGACTCCCCCCCTCATTCTCCCTGTGCTATCCACCGTTTTGCGAGATTTCTTCACCATTGGGTTCATCTCCTCGAGACACACCGTTCTATCCCTCACTCATCGTCTCCCATGCACCATGGCCCAAATGCCCATAGGCACCGGTCACACCTTCTCCACCCACATGCTTCTTCAGTTCCTCAGCCTCCCTCACATATATAAAGCAACCTCATAGCCATCAGCGACACCATTGGAAGCTCACTCAGCCATTAATTTGATCAGAGCTCCCCTGTGTAACCCCCCATCTCCTCCACCTCCTCCTACCTTGCAGCACCCTTCTTGGCATCTAGGTGCTAGTAGAAACCAAATAGAAACTGCCGGTGAGTTCCCCTCGTCCCTAGCTTCGTTTTGAGTACCTAATTGTGTGTTTCGTTGGGTATCGAAGAAGCGCCCAAATGGGCAAGCTACTTCTTCGCCCCATGGCTGGCGCTGAAGGTAGAAGATGACCAATGGACTTTTTACGATTTTGTCCCCGCACGCCCATCCTTTCCTTCTTTAACACCGAGGGTAGTTTGGCTTTTGGATATTTGCCTTTACGCAATGATTCAGCCTATGTGGCTTTTTCTTGCTCTCTGATTGGTCCAGAGCAAATAAATCATAGAAAATAGATACGTTATCAGAAAAATTTGAGTAAATACTCTTGGAAAGGATTTTTCACGTTGAATCTGAATTTCTAGTTTTTAAGTCCTAATTCTATTTTCTTTTTTCGAATTTGCTTTGAATGGCATTTTAAGTATGTTAAATGTTCTAAAAATCTAATTAATGCATTTTAACTCCAAATTGAGAAATAAAATATGTTTTCCTAATCAGTGAAACCTAAGGGAGCTTTTGGTCCTAGTTTTGAGTCATAAATTGAAGGTTGCCATAAAAGGTCTAAAATGGGGATCTTTCTTTATACTTTATGCTTTATAAATTCTAATTCATGTGGAATAATTGTTCTAGGGAAAAGTGGATAAGGATAATAATCAAATCGGTGAAGTGATGTTTATTATCTTCAAAAAGGTATGTGAAATCTTTTTATATTTGTGCACCCTAATTTTTGTAAGAATGTGCAATTAACCTAACCTCCAGTTGGGCTTTTATCCAACCCTACATTCAGAATGTGCTAGCCTTGGAATATCTCTATTTCCTTTTATTTAGCGCTTTATTTACTTGAATCTTCTATAGCCATTGTGGCTCATTTGTTTGGTTATTTGAATAATGCTATGGCCAATGTTGGCCCATTCATTTATTTGATTTATTTCATGGGTTTTATCCCCATTTTCTATGATGCAATATTATTTATATTTCCACTACTGCCAAGTGGATTACTCAGCATGAGGAATTGTTGACCAAATAACTAATGTAGTGTACATGAGTACAAACCACCCATAGAGAGCATGTGTAATTTTGCCCTGGGGAATGTGCATTTTCTCCCCATATTATATATACTTTTGAGGTTTGGGATGTGCATTTTCGCCTCTCCTCTTGGTTGAGGTCTGGTAGGTGCCTCACCCTGCATTAGAATTTTTTTTGTCAAAATATCATAAATGCTTGTTGATTATTATTGTGGTATATGCATCTTGGCATAAGCTCTTTATATCTTAATCATTATACTTGCCTCATACTTTTGAATCTCTTAGTATAATGAATCATTTTATTATGCAATGTTGTGCTTTATCATTTGTCCTTATTCCTTTTGATTAACACATACTTTTACCTCTCTCTTGCTGGGTGACCCCAACCACCCAGGTATAGGATCAGAGTGTGCATTGGAAGCTTGGTGAACCAGCCTAAGGCTAGGACTATGGAGTTCAACCTTCTAGCTTGGGTTTAGCTAGCTATATTATAAGTTGTTTCATTTGGAGACAAGTTGATTTGGTTTTAGTCTTCCTCTAACTAGATCTTGTTGTTTGTATAAAGTTGTACACCCTTTAGGGAAATTTTGTAATGTACTCTTTATATAATTGACTATAGTCAAAGTTTTAACTTCCGCTACTATACAATTGGTGTTTTGTTTGCCATGATTCTTTGGTAGAGACTTTTTGGTCTTTACAAGTCTACTCACTATACACATGTGCCTTGAGCTTAGCAATAAGCTTGACTGTACAAAAAACCTATATAGATAAATCTAATTGCTTAGAATATTTCATTTTTCAAATCCAGTTCTCTAACTTGACTGTGCGATTTGTTTAGGTAGCCTGAAGAGAAGTAGATTTAATCAATACTTCAACCTCTTTTCATGACACCACGCTGCCTCGTAGAAATGACAGCCTTACTAGGGAGGATCTGAATGCAAGAGTCCATCATAATCATCCTCCAGAAACTAAAGAGTAACAGGAAGAACGTCACTCTGACGGTCGTTACCACAACGAAGAGCATCGTGAAGAGTGGTGAGAAGGGTAGTAGAACTATCACCCCCACTGCAGAAGGCACAGGAGGAATCACAATGAATGTGAACGTGATTGTGAGAGTGAACATGATGCCCAGAACAACAAAGATGAAGATGACAAGGAAGGGAAGACTCTTAGAGAGCTAGTCACGACTAGTAGTAATGAGTCGAGATGCCCAATTGTCATCCCACAATTTGATGCGGCTAAATTTGAGTTGAAACTTGATGTGATCTCTATGATCCATAACAAGCCTTTCTGAGATAATTCCAAAAATGAGAATCCTTACCATCATCTTGACGCCTTTAAAAACATATGTGACACCATTAAGATGAGGGGGTGTATCAAGAAGTTATGTATTGCAAGGGATTCATTTTTTCTCTTGAAGATAAAGCTTTGTCCTAGTACCTTAATCTACCTCACTAGTCCATAGCTGGATGGAGGCCCCTCGCTTATGCTTTTGTCACTAAATTCTACCCCACTAAGAAAATCATTCAAAATATGCAAAAGATCACTTCCCTTCATGCAAAAATCAGAGAATATCTTCATGAAGCCTGGGAATGGTGTCAAGAATATCAAAGGGATTATCCGTAGCATAACTATTGTAAGAGATTCATGGTGACAATGTCTTACAATGGGCTAACTCCCACAGAGTGCATTTCACTTAATGCAGCTGTCGGGAGTGACTTCCTTGGAAAGAAGACGAGCATAACTATGAAGATCATCGACAACATGGTTGTATTGCAAGTAGGCATGGACTATGAAATAAGTGATAGAGTTTCAGCCAAGAAGGCTGGCTCTAAAGGACCATCTGTCGAAGCCAAGGCTCTTGAAACCATTACAACTCAAATTTAGAAGATTGCCACAGACATCAAACAACTAAAAGACAGTGGAGGCAAAGGTAAGAAACACATTGAGAAATTCATGAAGTGTGTTATGTGTGGTGAAGGAGGCCATGGAGTAGACAATTGTATCTATACATGGTCGGAAGAAAGTGAAAGTGAAGAAGAGACAGAAAATGTCTCTTATGCAAGCTTTAAAGGACTATACCATCCATGATTCAATTATGACAACAAAGATGTTAAGAACTCTCATCAATTGAGTGGTTTGTCTAAAACACCTCCAGGATTCGAGAAGAAAGGTGGACCAGCTCAATATACTAGGACTACTAGTCATCAGACGAACAAAAAAAACTATCAAAGTCAAAACAAAAATACAAATGACAAAGTCAGGAACAAAATCAAAGTCAGAGTCAGACCAAGGATAACAACCAACCTGACATGATCTCTCAACTATTCAATTTAACAAAAAGGCAAGATTTGATTAATGATCAGGTTACTCAAAGTGCTATCACTAACTCAGGAGTGTTAACCATGATGCAAACTCAGATGGTAGACATGCAAACATATCAAAGATAGATTGATCAACAACTAGCCCAACTGGCAGAGCTTGTGAAGAATCCTTCAGGGAAGATCCCATCAAATATAGAGACCGTGAATATGGACACCATTCAATCTGGAAGGACATTGGAAGATCATGGTATCAAGAACACCACAGAGGCAAGGGACCATAATGAGACACAACCTAAAAAAGTAATTGTACAAGAAAAATCTGAGAGAGAGAACACGTTGATGAAGAAAAAGGAGAAGAGAATCACAAAAAGAAGAAGGGTGCATGGGTCAAAAACCCAGATCTTGTAGAAGAGACCTTTACGCAAAGAAATCCCTATGCTTAGAGGGTCCCATTTCCCTACAGACTGATCAAGGCTCATCTAAAGAAGAGATACAAGAAGTTTATGGAGGTAGTAAAGAAGTTGCACCTAGATATCCCATTTCTAGAAACAGTTGAGGAGATGCCTAAATATGATTAATTCTTCAAGGATTTAATCACAAAAAGGAGGAGAGGAGACCACATTGAGACAGTATAATTGGATAAAATGTTGAGCGTATTTGTTCAATATGAGCTACCAACAAAGAACAAACACGTAGGGACATTCAATATACCCTTTTGTGTTGGAGATAACATAGAAAGAAAAGGGTTATATGACTTGGGAGTGAGCATTAGCCTTATGCCACTGACCCTAGCTCAAAGACTGGGGTTGACAAATATGGCGAAAACTAGAATGAGAATCGAACTGGCCGATCACACCTTTACAAAACTTGTGGGAATAGTAGAAGATGTCCCGATTTACATTGGGCTATTCTTTATACCATGTGATATAGTGTGATCGACATTGTGCGAGACCTAAAGTGCCCAATGATATTTAGGAGACCTTTCCTCACCACAGGGAGAGTTCTAATAGATGTGGCGGAATGAATAATTACTCTCGTGTTGCTAATGATCATATAGATTTCCATGTGCAAGATGCCATGAGGGGACCCTCTCTGATTGAATCATCTTACTTCATGGATAGCTATAACCAATATTGTGAAGAAGTGAAAGAGGATAAGGCCATAGTATACCCTCTCATGCGATCCTTAAACAATTCCAATCCACACATAGAAGATCCTAAGGTAATGGAGATTCTCAGTTAGTTGAATTGGACGGAAGAAGAGGGTTGCAGTCATGAAGAAGGTATGGTGGAAACTGTGAAACATGCATCGCTTGAGCAAACCCCTGAAGAAAAGGAAGAACTGAGACCAAAGCCAGAATTAAAGCCACTAACTGAAGGGTTGAGATATGAATTCCTTGATGATGGGGAGAGGAATCTTATGATAGTTAATGCAATCCTGATAGATAAATAGATGAAAAAACTGTTGACGGAACTCAGACTACATAGAAAATCTATAAGGTATTCTGTTAAGGATATTAGAGGTCTTAGTCCAGCCTTATGTATGCATAGGATAAACCTTGAAGAAATAGCTAAACCTTTAGCTCAGCCATAAAGGAAGTTGAATCAAATGGTAAAGGAAGTTGTGAAGAAAGAGGTGATTAAGCTGTGGGATGTCGGAATTATATACCCTATAAGTGACAACAATTAGGTAAGACCTACTCATGTAGTGCCCACGAAAGGTGAAATGACCGCTATAAGAGGTGAGGATGGATACGAGGTAGCAATGCAAACTGTAATATGTTGGCGTATGTGCATAAACTATCAGAAATTGAATGTCACTACAAGAAAAGATCATTGTCCTCTACCCTTTATTGATCAAGTCCTGGAAAGATTAGCACATCATGATTACTTCTATTTTCTGTATGGGTATTCAGGATTCTATCGAGTACCGATTCATCTTGATGATCAGGAAAAGACAAACTTTACTTACATTTATGGCATGTATGCTTTCTGAAAGAATGCCATTTGGGTTGTGTAATGTGCCTGTAACCTTCCAACGCTGCATGATCTCCACGTTTGAGGAAAAACACATGGTTCTAAATTGGGAAAATGTCATTTTATGATGCAAGACGACATCTTCTTAGCAAATAAAATTTCCAAGAAGAGGATAGAGGTTGATCTAAGTAAGATTGAAGCTATATCTAAACTCCCACCACCTAATTCTATCACATGAGTAAGGAGATTCTTAGGACATGTAGGGTACTATAGGTAATTTATAAAATATTTTTCAAAGATCGGTAAACCCCTATCTAACCTCCTGGTTAAAGATGTTGAATTTGAGTTTACAAATGAATGTTTGGAAGCCTTCAACACCCTCAAAGAGGCCTTGACAACAACCCCAATTTTGCAAGCACCAGATTGGGAGCTGCCCTTCAAAATTATGTGTGATGCAAGTGACTTCGCTATCCAAGTTGTTTTGGGACAAAAGAAGGACAAAAAGTGCCATGTGATCTGCTATGCAAGTCAAACTTTGGATGATGCCCAAGTGAATTATACCACAACAGAGAAAGAAATGCTAGTGATTATGTTTGCTTTTGGTAAGTTTAGATCATACTTAATAGGATCTACAGTGAAAGTTTACATAGATCATGGGGCTATAAAATACCTTATGTAGAAAAAGGACACAAATCTAAGACTCTTGCGGTGGGCCTTGTTACTACAAGAATTCGATCATGAGATTATTGACAAGAAAGGAACTGGGAATGTGGTCACAATTTACCTATCTCATATAGTTTTTAGTAAAGAAAACTAGTTACCAATGAATGAAAACTACACTGATGAAGCTCTATTAATGGCCCAGTCAGTTGAACCAACACTACCTTGGTTTGCTGACATTTGTAACTATCTGGCCTGTGGGCAACTGCCGCCCAAGATTACATATAATCAGAAGAAAAAAATTGTTCTCCGATATGAAAAATTATTACTGGGATGACCCTCTTCTATTTAAAAGGTGCCCTGACAATTTATATCATCGTTGAGTGCCGAAAGAAGAGGTGCCTCAAATACTCAAGGAATGCCATTCCTCACCTTAGGGAGGTCACCATGGAGGTGGAAGGACCGCTACTAAGGTCTTGCAGTCATGCTTCTATTGGTTGACACTATTCAAAGGTGCTACATCATTTGTTAATACATGTAAGGAAGGGCAACTCACATGAAATATCAGTAGAAGGAAAGAGATGACCATGCCCGACTAGGTTGAAGTAGAAATTTTTGATGCATGGGGGATTGATTATATGGGACCATTCCCATCTTCAAAAGGAAACCAATATATTCTTTTCAGTTTAGACTATGTCTCAAAATGGGTAGAGGTTATTGCTACCCAAACTTGTGACTCAAAGGTTGTGATCAAGCTATTTGAGAAAACCATCTTTCTGCAATTTGGGATCCTACACACCTTCATAAGTGATGAGGGATCCCACTTTAGGGAGAAATAGTTTGATGCTCTATTGAAAAAGTATAGAGTCAAGCACAAGGTGGCAACACCCTACCATCCACAAACCTCGAGGCAAGTAGAAGTATCTAATAAGAAAATCAAGTAGATCTTAGAGAAGACAGTAAGTCGTACAAGGAAGGATTGGTCCATGAAGCTCAACGATGCATTATGGGCTTACTGCATGGCATACAAGACACCAATAGGCACAACACCCTACAGACTGATTTACGGGAAGTCCTATCATCTCCCTATTGAACTTGAGCACAAAGCCCTCTGGGCTATCAAATTTTTGAATATGGATCTAGATAAAGCAGGAAAGAAAATATTTTTCCAACTCCAAGAACTTGAAGAGTTGAGGCTACATGCTTACGATGCACAAATCTATAAGCAAAGAACTAAGATGTGGCATGATGCCCACCTAAAAACAAAGATGTACATGAGGGGGGGAGTTCTTCTATTCAACTCTAACATCATGTTGTTTCCCAGAAAGCTCAAAACAAGATGGTTTGGCCCCTTTTCTATAGTGAAGATCTATCCATACAGAATGATGGAAATCACCATCAATAAGACTGCGCATTCAAGGTGAATGGACACTGGGTAAAAAGATACTATGAAGATGAGGCCTTTGTGAGAAGGTCAAAACTAAGTTTGGAGGAACCCAATCCAGTAACAGATGAAATACACAAGCAGTTGCCAACACAAGACAAAGGAGGATGCAAATAGAATAGGAGAGTCAAGCTAAAGACTTTAAACTAGTGCTTCTTGGGAGTCAACCTAAGCATTTACTACTTTCTTTCATACTGCAAACTTTCCTTTATCTTCAGTTCCTATATTAAGCTATGTACATACTTATCTTTGAACTCTCTCTCTCTCTAAGTATTTTTTTTTCCTCTAAGCTAAGTGGAGAATGAAGATTGATATGTCTTCATATGTCCTTTAATGAAGTGCAATGGGGTAGATTAGTTCAAAACCTAAAAGGCCTATTCTTAAAATCCATATATCTTTCAAAACACCTCTTGTGTGTTGCAGTCGCGATGATTGTCACAGTCGTGTCAGCTATTTTTCCACTTTTACACCTCGACCGCGACAATCGTCACGGTCATGATGCATGTCGAGTATAAGAAAGGGAAGTTCTAACAACAATGTTTTCTTCTTTTTTCTCCCTCACTCGCGCCTATGCTCTGAAGAACCCTAGCACGAAGGATCCGAGGAGTCGCAATGAGAAAAAGGCACCAAAAGACGTTTGTTGAGGATTAAAGCACCAGGCATTGCCGTTGTGGTTCCATCACTGCCTTTAACAGCCTGAATTTGACCTCCCCGTTCTTTTTCCCTTCTCAAATCCAAGAAGGTACCATGATCTTCTCTCTCTTTCTTTCTGTTATATTCCCTTTCATCGAATCACACCTTTCTGCCTCTTTCTTCTCGACATGTTGGATGTCGTTTTCCTAAAACCTTAAACCCCATTCATCATGGTTACTCACCAACCACAATCGCAGTCACAGTCACTAAGATGGTATTTTGATTCACTATTCTTCCAGCACCTACTGCTATCTTCGCTTTTGTTACCTCTTCGCTCTTCCATCTATTGTCGCAATCACAACGAGGCCTCAGTCGAGACAACCACTACAACTATGACACACCCCCATTCTCTTTTACACCTTCTGACATGTTGCAACCACGACACACATCGCGACTGTGACGCTCGTCCCCATAACGAAAACACATACTCCATACAGTCTCAACCATACTCGTTTCCACTCTTAATCGTTCACATTCTTGATTCCCTGATCTGAGAATGTGTCATTGTCACGAAGGTCCTCGACCTGTCACGGTTGCGATGTTTGACACAATCGAGATGCTCCCTTATCAAACCCTCATGACTGCGACACCTTCTTGTCTCGATCACGACAAATATAAATCAATGAAAAGAAAATCTAGATAATAATATAAAATTTACATTACCTACTTAGAGAGAGTCTGACGACCTATTGTCTACTAAAATTGTAGAATGTCTTCCTCCACCTCTGACACCCTGGAAAAGCAGTTGACATCACTTGTAGGATTCCAAGAGACTATTAGTAAAATTGATAAAAAGCTTCAAGACGATGCAAACTTGACAGAAGAGGACAGAGCTCGCCAGGAGCTGATCAAGGAGAAGTATGAAAACATATTGAACCACAAGATGCCAGAGGAGTCTGAAGAGTCTCATGGGACAGTAGAGACAAAAACCTTAAAATACATACATGAAGAAGAGGAGCCCAAGCAGAAGGGAAAGAGAAATGTTGCCACATTGGTAGAAGTTAAAGCTAAAAAGCAAAGGAAGGCAGTGAAGGTTAGTTCAGAGGCCCCAAGGCAAGAGGCTGAATTAGGGGTCGCATAAAAGGAAGAAACAAGTGCTAGGGGTACAATAGTAGGAACATAGGTGGCTTTTACACCACGAGATTCAGTGTAAAAGACCTATTATGAGAGGATTAGGACAACTAAAGTGTTCAAACTAACAAGATATATGACATCGAAGACTTTAAGAAACTAGGTTTCCATGATAGCGTAATGGATTTCCTCATAAGAGAAAACCTGCACCGCATTGGCTTCGTAAAGGCTATCTTTCTAACAGAACTCACGACCAAGTTTATATTTTCTATTGAAGTAGTAGTCATCGATGACAGAGAAAGAAAAGAAGTTAGAGGAGACTTCAAGCTACAAGTAAGAATGGGTGGGAAGGAGAACTACGTGATAGAGGCAATCTTGAATGAGATCTTCACTGGTAATGATGAAGAACCAAAGGCATGCTAGGCAGCACAGGGGGACAAAACAACCATTGGGTATAGAAACCACAAAATGTGGGAACAACTATCGAGAGAATCTGCTCACAACCCAAAAAGGCGACACAAATCTCCCCATGCTTCATCAGAGTAATCCTGAAAATAACTTCCAACATGATCTTCACAAGATCAAAGATAGGCAGAGTGTCCAAAGGAGACATGTTCTTCATATGGTTGATGTTGAACAAGAGGCCAGTGAATATAGGAAGGCTCCTGGTAGAGAAGCTATCAATGGCTACATGGTAGGATGCTAAGAAGATAAAAGATATTTGCATGGGAGGGAAAATAACTCAGATTGCCTCCTACTTCCTACCGCACAAAAAATTGAGAAGATACGAGGAGATAGAGGGGTACAGGAAGTTAGATATTAATTACCTCATAATCGCTGACATTATAGTACAACAAAAAGAATAGGCTCTTGTACAAGCAGTCTTATTCAAAGTTGTTGCTCCCCCTCCCAGAGATGGCACACTACGACACCCACAAGTTGTGCCTGACTGAAGAAGATAATGACAAAATGTGCTCTAACACCATCATAAGGGGTCCAGATGTTGAGCCATCAGTTGGGATAACACTGAAATCTGAACAAGTCCTGGAAGTAGAACAACACAAGCCAGAGAAAAGAAAGAAGCTGAAAACTCGGCCATGTCAAGTAAAGATGACAAAACTTCAACCCTCTAGGAGAAAAGGAATTACCAAGCCCCCACCCCTAGAGGGAGAACCTGAGAACTATAATGAAGGGTTCTTCAATGCACCTCTTCTCCACCTACTACCACTGAAACAACTAAGGCTTCCAAAGAACCTAAGGCCGTTGAGGAAGTTGAGCAAGCCAAGCATCCCTCTACCATCCACTCGGAACATCCTAAAGAGTCATAGGAAAAGCAAGACAACCCCAGCGTACATGAAGAACCTGTGCTCGAATCACCTAAAAGACATCCAGCAAAGACCCATGAGCCATCAACAGAGATAACGTTGACAGACAAACAACAATGATCATCAACATTTGGTGATGTCCTAGGACATCAACTCAATGCCATGTAGGCATAGGTGTAAAGTTATTCTGCAACAAATTCTCATATAAATACATGCCTAGATGCTCTAACTATGCATGTACAAGGCTTAGATGCAAGAATAACAACTCTCCCTAACCTCATGTAGGAAGTCCTTGACAATCAAGCAGCGATGATGGCATCCATCAAAGTGACGACAGACAAGATGACTAGTCTATGGAAAGAGAGAGAGAGAAAGTACTAGCTGAAAAAGACTAGATGTGCAAGGGCTATGAAGAGCGATGCAAGATATACAACACGAACGTAAACACCTAGAGGAAGAAGCAGAGAGATGGAGGTTGAATGCCATGAGCTAGAAGACTGGAAAAATCAAAATAGGGTGAGGCGTATGGCAAGCCCCTCAACATCTCAAGCTTCCTCAAGTTTGTCAAATCTTGATGATGACAATGAGGAAATTGGCAGAGCAGGTGCACCTTCAGCACCTAGAGATGAAAGTGCAAACACAAAGCCCGCCCAGCGGGAGGAGCCCACCGCAAAAGAGGTGCCACGTCAACTTGGATATCAAAAGGGTGTTGGCAGGACAAAAGCAAATACTTTGGAATGACAACTCAACCTGAACTCTTTACCCTCTACAAAGAGCTCCCAAGAAGTTGTTAGTGTCACTGCCAATATCCACCATGTTGTTGCTGCCAGGCTTTAGGAGACGATCAAAGTAGCTACTGCTGAGTCGCATCACCCTGATGAGGAAAGAAGCAGAAAGATGATGAGTTTCGCCGATGACTCCATGTTGCAATGTTGTATGTAGGAGTGGGCATACCCATGGTCATCGACCAGCTCTACTTCCACTTTAGAGAGCACAAAGAGCGCCGCGATGACATGTTTGATGGCAAGATGTCTACTATGTTAGCAACACTAAATGAGGAAGTACTTGAACAACCATCGGAAGCAAATCTTATGCTAGAAGAATCTATTAGGGAAATCACTGCCAAAAACCTAATGCAAGCAGACCCTCAAGAGAAGAAGATAACTAAAGAGTCAACTCTTGCTGCCCCCAACTTGGCCTACACCAACTCATGTTGTACTAGCTTCTCCTGTACAAGCTATTGATAAAGGAACATTTGAAGATGATGAAGGCGACCTCACTTCATTTTTCGTCAACGTGCCAGCCAGAAAATGGAGCCCACCTACTGATATAAAATAATAGGTGTTGCTCCACCTCTCCCATGCAAGATGGTGGGCATGGACATGGCCTTACTATCTAGAATAACATGCATGGATGTCCATGTCATGTGGACGTGTAAGATGACAACCTTCCTAGTATAGATGTATTGTATCATAACAAAGGAAGGTCCCTAACTAGAGAACACCTTAGAGGGATCTTCCTGAAGAGAGAACATGTTTACAATAAGTTATTTAAAATTCTCTACATTGTGCTGCTAGAAGAGTTCCTCCATGCTGATAAGGTGCAACCAGAGTTTAATGGAACCACTCACCTGGAAGGGCAACTATTCAATCAAAGATACAATTTTGATGATGTCAAAGAGATGCAATGAGCTGTGGAAGGGTTGCGACAAAATTCATTACCTTTCGTATAAGAATAGTCAATCACTAGGCTCTAATTGTGGTGAGTCTATATAAGCGTTGCACCACATTATATAACTATTGCACTGTTGAATTAGAAAACACGTCTGTGGTCTACGAAGATAAGAAAGTTAGGGACATCCTGAAGGTACTGCTACGTTTGCAACGTGCAATCCAGAAAACATAATATCAGCACCAAGGAATCTAGAAACAATTTTCGATATGTAATAAGGTACCCCAGGAAGAGGTAGGAATAGGGGATTGTGCTTTCATTGTACTATGAATGATGGAATCCATCCACAAGGGGATTCCACTAGAAGACCTCTACAATGAAGATCTACACGGCCTACGTGGTGTCTACACTATGGAAGTAATCTATGATAGTTGCTTCTTTAGCAACTCAGGGATGCCCTCATATGTAATACCACATAGGCTTCACACTGGAATTCCCCTGCCTGAAAAGAAGACTTGGTGAGAAAAGTTAGAGACCCTATAGATTGATCCTGAAGAACCATCCAGGGCAGACACTTGTAAATAAGGGTGGGCTCAAAAACTAAGCCTATCGATTCCACTAATAACAAAGAACAAAAACCTCAAGCTACATGCGAGAAAGATGCCTCTCGTGCAGCTGAGAAGGAACAAGAAAAATGTAAGGCCCCTGAACTTATTTAATGAGTTGAATAAGCTTAATTGTCATAATTGAATTCATATAACCCTAATATAACCTTGTTATATGCTTTGAAATCATAAGACAAGCTTAAGTTTCAAATTTTGTTCAATTTGGACACTGTTTGAGCAAGTTATGCAATTTTATGCACATTTTGGAATTTTCTACAATTTACCCAATTGAGAGGTTTTCTTTGCAATGTATAACTTGTATTATGTTCCTTTGATATTAACTCATAATTATTGAGCTTTTTCATCCATGGGGAACCTATTTAAACCTTGTTTTGAAGGTGTTTTCTTCAAGGGTATTTTAGGGTTTACCCCTTCATGGATGAGCTACCTTTAGTAGCTATCAACTAATGAATTATTTGATTGGCTTGGAAATTCGACAAATGAAAGATAAGTAGGTCTATATGGATGGTGGGGTATCTTCTTGTGTGTGTGCTTGCATATTCTTAATAGTTCAAGGCCTTGGACACTTGGAAAGATACTAGAACTTCAACTTTTTCTTTTTCTTTATCTTAAAGTTTCATGTACTTATCCCTAAGCACCCAAATGAGCCATTTTCTCTCCACCACTTCCCTCCTTCTATGAACCTCGTTCTCCCTCTATGCTTCTGAGAATTTTCTATCCAATGAAGAAGAAAGTGGGGACCTTCTTGGAAAAAGAATCTAGGGTTGCAATTGACTTCCTTTTAGGGTTTAAAAAACTTCCTTCTAGTGATCTTGACCTAAAAGAGTAAGAATCCCCTTACTTCCTCCGTTTATTTCTTTTTTTCCTTCCCCCTACCTTTCTCCAGGTCGTAACCTTGTTGTTCCATCGTATAAATTGCTCTAAATCTCTAAAACCCTACCTTTCTTGCTCTTTATGCTTAGGGTTTGCTCATTTGATGAAGAAAGGTGCTAGATGGACGAGTTCACAGCTTATGCT
Source organism: Alisma plantago-aquatica (assembly GCA_963693085.1). NCBI lineage: Eukaryota > Viridiplantae > Streptophyta > Magnoliopsida > Alismatales > Alismataceae > Alisma > Alisma plantago-aquatica. The sequence goes on from OY856412.1 coordinate 731,001,385, forward strand.
TGGATTTCCTACCCTACATTCTCATGTTTTATTCTGTTTGGGAGTTTATCTTCTAATTAGAGGCAATTTTTATAACTTGCTCCATGTTTATTGCTTACCATAAGCTTGCTAGCTCATGTTCTTGCTTGAAAATGATGATCCATGTACTAAAAAGCTATGCTTGACTTGGATTTCAATTTTTATAATGTTCGCTATTTTGATTTCAGTTCTAGATGAACTTGTGATCATGTGCACGTTATTCTTAAGGTATAATGTGACTTGTATCAGGTTGGTTTGACAACCTATGGTGCTAAGAACCTATCAACCAATGGTCAGTTTTAGGGTTTAAAGTTGATTTCTTTTATAAACACATGACTCAATGGTGGTACCATTGCAATAACCGATGGTGTTGTCTTCATGGAAACTGATGGTGGTGACCAAGGGTATCAACTGACATTCACCCCTTAGGTCAGGTGTTGGCTTAATTAGAAGCCTAGTTATTAACAACTAGGAACCCTAATGATGCTATCAATCAATGGTGATATTAGTTTGATATTCGATGGTGATTAATGAATATAGTGTTGATCTAACAACCTACGCTGACTTAATGGTCACTACTGATGGTGGATTAGGTCTCCACAACCTATGGTGAGTTAACCTTGTAATTTTAGCATCAATTAAGCCTTAAACCAATGGTTTCTTGGGTCATTTGATGCAATGGTTGGACCTATACTCCAATTGATGGTTTTGATAGATGAACTTGACCTAATGGTTAAGATCTAATGTTTCTTCATCCAATAAATTGAAATGATGTGTAAATGTAATATGTTGGTCCTAATAAAGTGATTTAAATTGTTTCCTTTATGATATCAACTTAAGAATCTCATTTACTGATGGCTTGTTTTAAATAAACAATTGCTTATGGGTTTTATCCTACTCTAAATGGAACTTTTTGTGTTGTTAATCAAGGGATGTCTAGGGTTAGATGATGACTCTTTCTAGAGCACAAATAAATGACTTCATAGGTGGTTTATTCAAGATGTTTACTTATGTAAACTACCAATGGCTTTACCTTTTCAACATTTAATGGTTAGAAGTTGATGCCTTAATATTCCCATTGTTTTGGGTGAAGCCTATAGTGTAATGTTATGATTATAATGATGAGAATTTGATGGTTCAATGACTTAAACTTGTAATGTTACCCTTACCCTCGTATGATTATTATTGATAATCACCATAATGAATTAATGTGTAACCCTAATGTGGTATAGCTTGTTATACCTACCTTTAATATAACTAAATGGTGGTAATTGGGTATGAATAGCCCTTGAATGACTAATACAATCATGGAGTACTCTCTTATTGTTGTTGAAAACCTAGTGTGCTATAACTCGATGGTTATACCTTGATTTATGTGTGGGTTCATACTTGATAATAGTATGGAATTGTGAGGGTGATGCTTCACCTTATGCATCCATGATCCAATGGGGATGACGTGAGTTAGGGTTTGGGTATGAGTGTTGTTTAGTAACATTAATATAATTTATATTGTGAACCTAACTCTAATGCAAATAGATAAATATGAGTATTCATGATTAACCTTCTTATATGATGGCATGATGGTGAAATAACCTCCATAATATGATCATAACCTTAATGTGTTAATTGGTGGTTATCATAGCCACATGGTTGATACTTTCTTATGCTAAACATGTGCATTATGAATATGACGAGGGTTAATCATATCTAGATTCCTTGTATGTTGATGTAATAAAGTAATGCTCTTAATGTTATCAAAATCCTATTGTGATTGTTTACGAATATCTCCTAACTCATTAATGCAATATTGTGTTGATCTGGTGCATTATATGTAATAATGTTGTTGAGCCTTGTTATAAGGCATGCAAAGATAATGATGATCTTGCAGGGAATAGTATGATGTTCTTAATGACCTATGGGCATGGTTGAGACCTGAATGAGGTGTAATCCTCTTGTGTTGATAAGGGTTGATACCATGTGATATTAGGAAAAGGATTTATATCCTATGATAGTATGATTGTAAGGCCCCTAAACTTGCTTAATGAGTTGAATAAGCTTAATTATCATAATTTAATTCTTATAACCCTAATATAACCTTATTACATGCTTTTAAATAATAATACAAGCTTAAGTTTCAAATTTGGTCCAATTTGGATACTGTTTGAGCAAGTTATGCACATTTTCGAGTTTTCTACAATTTACCCAACTGAGAGGTTTTCTTTGCAATTTATCACTTGCATTATGTTCCTTGGATATTCTATCATCATTCTTGAGCTTTTTTATCCACGGGGAGCCTATTGAAACCTTGGTTTGAAGGTGTTTTCTCCAAGGGTATTTTAAGGTTTACCCCTTCACGGATGAGCTACCTTTAGTAGCTATCAACTAATGAATTATTTGATTGGCTGGGAAATTCGACAAAGGAAAGCTAAGTAGGTTTATACACATGATGGGGGAGCTTCTTGTGTGTGTGCTTGTATATTCTTATTAGTTTAATGTCATAGACACATGGGAAAGCTACTTTTACATCTCATGCTTGCTTCCATCCTTATCCATGGGCTATATTTACCTCTTCCTTGCCCAAGTTCGAAACTATTCTTACTTTCTCTTTCCTTTAACCTGGATCAAATAATCCCCTCTATTTTTCTATGGAACTAAGTTATCTAAGGTAGAAGACAACCTCTTTTTGGAGAAGAAGGTCTCCTAGAGTTCCATTTAGCCCTACCTAGGGTTTCCAAGGTCATTTTCTAGGGATTTCGACCAAGGCAAGTTATTTTCTTCCTTCCTTCTCTATTTATCTTGCTCTTTTTCTTCCTTAGAACTTCCTACAAGTCGGAACCTTGCTGTTCCATGGTATAAATTGCTCTAAAGCTCTAAAACCCTACCTTTCTAGCTCCTTATGCTTAGGGTTTGGTCATTTGATGAAGAAAGGTGCTAGATGGACGAATTCGTAGCTTACTATTGGATTTTCTACCCTACCTGCTCGATATTTCTTCTGTGTGGGGTTTCATCTTCTTGTTACAGGCAAGTTTTATAACTTGTTCCATGTTTATTGCTTACCATAAGCTTTCTAGATCATGTTCTTGCTTGAAAATGATGATCCATGCACTAAAAAGCTATGCTTGACTTGGATTTCGATTTTTATCATGTTCCGTGTTCTGATTTCAGTTATATATGAACCTGTGATCATGTGTACATTATTCCAAAGGTATAATATGACTTGGATCAGGTTGGTTTGACAACCTATGGTGCTAAACACCTATCAACCAATGGTCAATTTTAGGGTTTAAAGTTTATTTCTTCTATAAACCATGACCTGATGATGGTACCATTGCAACAACCCTATGTTGTTGTCTTCATAACAACTCATAGTCGTGATCAAGGGTGTAAAATTATGGTGCCAACCTATGGTCACCCCCTTAGGTCAGGTTTTGTACCAATTAGAAGTTTAATGATCAACCATTAAGTATCCTACTAATGTTATCAATCCATGTTGACATTAGCTTAATATTTGATGCTGATCAATTAATATAGTGTTGATCTATCAACCTATGGTGATTTAATGATCACTAATGATGGTGGATCTGGTCTCGACAACCTATTTTGACTTAATCATTGTAGTTGTATCATCAATTAAGCCTTAGACCAATGGTTTCTTGGCTCATTTGATGCAATGGTCGGACCTATACTGTAATTGATGGTTTTAATATATGAACTTGACCCAATGGTCAAGATCTACTGTTTATTCCTCCAATAAAGTGGAATGATGGCTAATGTAATATGTTGGTCCTAATAATATTATTTATATGGTTTCATTTATATGATCAACTTAAGGATCTTACTTGTTGACAATGGATGGCTTGTTTTAACTGAACAGTCGATTGTGGGTTTTACTCTATTTTTAATTGAACTTTTTGTGTTGTTAATCAAGGGATGCCTAGGGTTAGATGGTGACTCTTTCTAAAGCATAAATCAAGGACTATATAGATGGTTCATCCAAGGTGTTTACTTATGTAAACAATTAATGGTCTTATCTTTTAATCATCGAATGATTTTGGGTGACATTGTGGTATAGTGATATGGGTTGAATGATGATGGAACAAATGAAGGGTTATCCTTAATAAGGTAGTCTTACCTATTCACTCATAGGAATATAGGGGATGATAATCATATTGTTTTGACACGTAACCCTAATGAGGTATAGCTTGTTATACCTAGCTGTAATATAACTAAATGATGGTAATTGGGTATGAAAAGTCCTTGAAGGACTAATACAATCATAAAGTACTCTGTTACTATTGTTGAAACCCTAGTATGCTATAACCCAATCATTACACATTGATTTATGTGTGGGTTCATACTTGAGAATGGTATGGAATGTGATGGTGATACTTCACCTTATGCATCCATGATCCAATGGGGATGTTGTGAGTTAGGGTTTGGGTATGAGTGTTGATTAGTAACATTGATATAATCAATCATGTTGAACCTAACTCTAATGCAAATAGATAAAGATGAGTATTCATGTTTAACATTCTTATATGATGGAATGATGGTGGAATAACCTCCTTAACATGATCATAACCTTAATGTGTTAGTTGGTGGTTATCATAGCCACATGGTTGATAATTTCTTATGTTGAACATGTGCATTATGAATATGATGAGTGTCAATCATATCTAGATTCCTTGCATGTTGATGTAATAAAGGAATGTTCTTAATGTTAATATAGCCCTACTTTGATTGTTTATGAATATCTCCTAGCTCATTAATGCAATATTGTGCTGATCTGGTCTATTATATATAAGTGATGTTGTTGAGTCCTGTTATAAGGCATGCAAAGATAATGATGATCATGCAGGGAATAATATGATGGTCTTAATGACCTTTGGGCATGGTTGAGCCCTGAATGAGGTGTAATCCTCTTGTGTTATCCTTAATAAGGTAGTCTTACCTATTCACTCATAGGAATAGAGGGGATGATAATCATATTGTGTTGACACATAACCCTAATGAGGTATACCTTGTTATACCTAGCTTTAATATAACTAAATGATGGTAATTGGGTATGAAAAGTCCTTGAAGGACTAATACAATCATAAAGTACTTTGTTACTATTGTTGAAACCCTAGTATGCTATAACCCAATCGTTACACATTGATTTATGTGTGGGTTCATACTTGAGAATGGTATGGAATGTGATGGTGATCCTTCACCTTATACATCCATGATCCAATGGGGATGTTGTGAGTTAGGTTTTGGGTATGAGTGTTGATTAGTAACATTGATATAATCAATCATGTTGAACCTAACTCTAATGCAAATAGATAAAGATGAGTATTCATGTTTAACATTCTTATATGATGGAATGATGGTGGAATAACCTCCTTAACATGATCATAACCTTAATGTGTTAATTGGTGGTTATCATAGCCACATGATTGATACTTTCTTATGTTGAACATGTGCATTATGAATATGATGAGTGTTAATCATATCTAGATTCCTTGCATGTTGATGTAATAAAGGAATGTTCTTAATGTTAATATAGCCCTGCTTTGATTGTTTATGAATATCTCCTAGCTCATTAATGCAATATTGTGCTGATCTGGTCTATTATATATAAGTGATGTTGTTGAGTCTTGTTATAAGGCATGCAAAGATAATGATGATCATGCAGGGAATAATATGATGGTCTTAATGACCTTTGGGCATGGTTGAGCCCTGAATGAGGTGTAATCCTCTTGTGTTGATAAGGGTTGATACCCTATGATATTATGAAAAGGATTTATAACATGTGATAGTATGATGGTCTTAATGACCTTTGGGCATGGTTGAGCCCTGAATGAGGTGTAATCCCCTTGTGTTGATAAGGGTTGATACCCTATGATATTGTGAAAAGGATAAGGATTGATACCCTATGATATTGTAAAAAGGATTTATATCCTTTGATAGGATGATGGTCTTAATGACCTTTGGGCATCGTTGAACCCTGAATGAGGTGTAATCCTCTTATGTTGATAAGGGTTGATACCCTGTGATATTGTGAAAAGGATTTATATCTTGTGATAGTATGATGACTAGTATGGTCTCATGAATGGAAGGTGAATAGTACCATGTGATGATGAGATGAGAAATTATGTTTCACACATTTTATATCTTTTAAGTAAAACTATAATCATGTAGTGCCCTATTTCATAGATCCATCTGAGTGTCAGAATTTTCTAGATGGTGAAATGAGTATTCCTAAGGGAAACTCAGAGTGCATACTGTTGAGTATGTGGGGATGGCAAGTTGAGGATATATCCTTGTCATCCACAATGCAGATTGTAGAGGTTGGCTATGGTCATGCCTCATACATCTGATGTGATTGAGAACGGTTGTGGTTGTGTCTCGATGATTATATATGTGATAAGATTGGAGGACAATTGTGGTTCTACCTCTGATGGTAGGGTATGTGTACCCACCTCCTTTCACTAGTGTCGTGACATGTACCAAGGATGGACTAGGTTGTTAGCAGCTTGACCTTATGTGTCATTGTGGCGGACCTGTACAGACTGGGGGTGGAGAAGATATTAGGAGTCCAACTCTTCCAAGATCTTGTATAGCATTGATTTTGATTTAGCAGTGGTCAGTTGGATTTTGAGTGGTATCCTCAATTTCCTCAGGGCATAATAAAAGATGTAAGACAGCCGTGTAGCATATATGTTTAGGGTTATACACAATGCTTCAATTTGGATGATAACCCTTGTTTGCTTTCTTTTCACTGAGATCATGTAAAGTACAATAAGAGATAGTAGATATACTTATGTTGTAGTTATGTTCATGTTGTAAACATGGTTTTGTTGTCAAATATACTGACACTGATGGTAAATATGTTGCTCCTAGCTATGTTTAATACTGCTAGCCATGCCTTTGTAACTAGAAATGCATATGATGCTAATCATGCTTATCCAGATAGTTGTGCTTATGTTGTTAGCTCTTCTTATGATGTTGATATGTTCAACCAATTAGACATGCTCATGTTGTTAGCTATGCTTATGTGCTAGACTTATTCATAATGATAGAGATTCTATGTTACTAGACTTGCTTGTGATGCTAGATATGCATATGCTACTGAATTGCTTATATTGTCAACAAGATAAAGGATGATAGTCTAATTAATGATGATAGTTATTATCTGCTCCTTCATGTATTTTATTAATCATCAATACTACTGATCTTATTTGTTATATCTGATTAAACTACTTAATTGTTTAATTACTTAAAAATCTTGTAATCAATAAACATTGCTAGAGGTTATATCTCTTGCCGGGACATGGGTCTCACCCTTGTGGTTCGCCACATCTTTTTAGGTAATCGACAATGATGGCAACAGAATCGTGGTAGTAAAGATGAGCTATAGTAATGAATCTTTGAGAAAGTTGATTATATGTCTAGTGTGTCATAGAGTCGTCCCTGTACTCTCAGGTCCGGGTGAGAAAAAACTTGTATATGATGTTTCAAACGAATCAGACTTTTGTTAGCATATTAATGCTTGTTTGTGAGGCATATATGAATATTGTTCTCCTGTATATATATGTGGTGGCTAAGATGATAGAGCAATTTGTATCAAATTCTTGGCATAATATGGGTATAAGAAAGATTTTGGGCTCTTATGCAAATGTTTCTAAGCGGGTGCTGACGTTGAAATTGATTTTAATATACCCATTTTTTTTGGTATGTGATTAATTAATGATTGATTGTGTTTTATGTTTTGAGTAATCTTGTTTAGAGTAATGGGTTCTCACTTGTTGGTATCAGAGCTTTAGGTTCACTGAGTCTATAGGGACAATATGACTTAAGACTAGGATGATGTCTAAGTTAGGAACATGTCACAAAAACATGGTGCATACTGCCTAATCTCAGTACTTGGATACCTTGGCCAGGTATTCAATTATTGAAGAAAGGTAAGCATGGAACTCTTAGATTGTTATCTTTCTGATTACTCTGATCAAGTAGTCCTTTTTAGACAATCTAAAGAGCATAAAAAATATGAAATCATGGTGTGAATATCTCAATCCTACCTTAAAGAAGATGAGAATTACATCATTATCTATCAAAACTTGAATGTTTGGTAACTATAAGAGAAAGATACAATGCCATGGTATCTAAATCTAAATACAAATAAGAAAAGAGGAGTTCTTGATGATGTGATTCAAGAATATAATAATATAAAAGACAGATAAGTATATGCTTATAAAGTGAATGAAGGTATGAAATCCATATAAGATGGAGAGAACTCCTATAACAAGTACAAAATGAGGATTAGCACCAAGACGGCAAGCTGAAAGGCCAAGTTTCCTTGGGCGATCGTCGCTGAAACCTAGGAGCTGAATCGTCGCTTCCTTGGGAGATCCTGAGGCGTCTGTGCCCCGGCGGCGCCGCCACCTGCTCCGGGTTGGCACTCCACCACCCGGGGGCCACCCCCCTCCTCCCGACCTGCTTCCCCCCTGACGATGCGTCCGGCCCTCCTTGCTCGACTGCCGATGAGGAACACCCTTGGCCTAAGGGCGCAACGAGTCGTGGCGGAGCGTAGAGCAGATTTTGCCTCCTCCTCCACTCCTATGGAAACCGTCATCCAGGACATCCACTCCATGCTGGAACCGCCACAACCTGAAGCATCCATCGGCACCACGACTTTGCCATCGCCAAACCCTAATGCAGAAGCCCCGGTGAACCCCCTGCCGCCGCCACCTCCTAGGGTTTCGGAGCACCCCCCAACGCCGCCGCCTCCTCCTTCCCCGCCTCACCCTAACAGCACTCATCAATCGGGTGATCGGCCTGCTCGCAGACCACCGATTTTCGGCATTCCCCGGGACACTTGTTTCCGCTGCATGGAGAGGGGTCACTGGAAATCGCAGTGCCCCAAGGAAAAAGTATGCTACATCTGCCGGAGGATTGGTCACCTGGCGAGGAGGTGCAGGGCTGCGCCACCCCTCCTTCCCACCCCGCCGAACCTGGCTTCTAGGACGATCATCCCCCCCTGCCGGCACCGGGCATTCCGGCTAGAGGCGCGCCAAGTCACGTCCCCAAACGTCTTGCGGTGGACCTTGGCCCTGATGACAAAGAATGTTCCCAGCGTGCGCTCTCCCTATGGAATGCGCTAGAGATCTCCTGGCAGCAGTCCTTGAACTGGCCGGAGATACATCAGTTCCTCAGGTGGAGCTACCCTAATGTGATCGACATTTACAAGTTCCATGATAAGAAAGTGGTCGCCTTTTTTCACAGTGCTGATGACGCTCGAACATCAATGGGTAGCGGAACCCTTGGGTTCCTTGGTACACAACTCCGCATCAATCATATGCATATGGGCTCGATGAGTTCGCTCAAAGAAGAATTCTGGTTTTGGATCTCCGGTCTTCCTATTGTCTGCAGAGACCACGACGCTATCAGCTCGGTGGTGAACGCCTTTGGTTCCTTAGTGAAGACTTCGGAATGGAAAAAAGATCCCAACGACATGTCTGGATGCCTTGTCCAAGTGGCAGCCTTCTCTAAAGATGTCCCTCAGTTCATCTCCTTGACGCATGGTGACTTCAGGTCCCATCTGCATCTGCGTATGATTGCCAGACGGTCGCTGCACTCACATGTTTTTCACCTCACCGAAGAAGGTAGGAGTATGGGCATTCCATTACAGGTGTTGGATGAGAACACCCATCACCAGCAGGATACTCCTCCGGATCCCCCCCTTCTCCTTGGTGCTGGATCCGACCAACCGGTGGATAGAACGCATGCTGCTGCTCGCTTAGCCGAGGTTGAACCTCCCAGAAGGATTGTCACCGATGAGGAGGGCACCACATCTTTTCTCCCTCACAGGAGACTTGATGATTTCATTTTCTTTGAAGATCTCTATCCCTCCAGGAACCCTAGGCAGGGTCGATCCAGGAGGCGTGCTCGTGATGAAAGCTGTATGGCTACGGCAAGGCCGAGATATAGTAGAAGCCGCTACTCAAGACGCAGATCGCCACACCGATCGAGGTCCGTCCGTCCTTTCTCAGAAGAAGATTCTTGTGAAGATCTTGATTTCGGACGCAGGAGGGGTAGCTGGTAAAGCCCTTGGCTATCCTGGATGCTGATGTGCTTCTTATTTTCCATGGATTATCGTTTCTTGTTCTGGAATATCAGAGGCGCGGCTAATGGTGAAACTAGGAAAGTCCTGAGAAGAATATGCTCTAAATATAGACCACCCGTAATCAGCCTGCTTGAACCCTTCTTGCATGCGGATCGGGCGGAAGAACTGCTTGACATAGTGAATCTTGACTGGGTGGCGGATAATAACTCAGTAGGGGGGGAGATTTGGTTCTTCTGTGATCTTTCTCGTCAGCCTGAGGTGGTGTTAGCACACCAGCAACACTTGACGGTGAAGTTTCTGGACCTGGATGGTTCGCCGTGCTTCATTTCCGCTATCTACGCTTGCTGTGATGCTGCCGCTAGAAGGGATCTCTGGGATTCTCTGCTGCAGATGGCAGCCATTATCAGGGACCTTCCTTGGGTCATAGGTGGCGACTTCAACGTCACCCGCTCCCCGGAGGAGAAGCGCGGGGGTGAACCCAGGCCGTTACAAGATATGCTTGACTTCAACTGCTTCATCTCTGATGCGGACCTGTATGAATGCCCCTTTGAAGGCAGTCGCTTCACTTGGGTAGACAAACAACACCTTTCTCCCACTTCTTGGGAGCGCCTGGATCGTATTCTGTTCAACCCGGCCTGGCGTGATATCTTCCCCTCCATGAATTCTCTCCATCTCACGCGGTTTAGGGTATCGGACCATTGTCCCATCCTTACCTCGGTGACGGATTTCAATCATACATGTCCTCCCCCCCCTTTCTCCTTCCTCTCAGCTTGGCTGCAACACCCAGAATGCCTTGAGCTTATCATCCGTGACTGGGCTTCTTATGTAGTTGGGCACCCATCATTTGTTTTTTTCAGAAAGCTTAAGAAGGTCCGGATGTCCCTTAAAGCCTGGAATAGGCACTCCTTTGGCAGCCTTGGTCAAAAGCGTAAGGACCTTGAAGACGTTGTTCACACTACACAGATATCCTTTGATAATCTTCTGTCGGCAGCCAATGAGGCAGCTCTGCGTATGGCTGAGCAAGAGCTTCAATCCGTCCTAGATATGCAGGAGATGATCTGGAAAGAAAAAGCTAGGATCAACTGGCTTACAGATGGGGAGAGAAACACTAAATTCTATCATTATGTCGTCAAGAGAAGAAGACGAGCTCGTAAGATTCACAAGCTCATTACGCAGAACGGGGACAGCCTCAATGATAATTCCCTCATGGCAGCGGCAGCAGCTCAGTTCTATAGTGATTTCTACAGTGAATCCATGGACATCAATGCGAGCTCTCTTGAGGACCTTCTCCATGACATCCCTGAGATTCTAAGTGCTGATGACAACATCTCCGTTGGTCGCCTTCCTGATAGGCAAGAGGTGCACGCTGCCCTTTGGGATCTCGACCTTCACTCCGCTCCTGGTCCCGACGGATTCACAGTCTCCTTTTTTCGTGCTTCCTGGGATTTCATTGCCGATGATCTTATGAAGCTAGCTGAGGCCTTCTTCAAGGGCGAACAATGCCACAGGAGCATATTTTGCAGCCGTATCGTCCTTATCCCCAAGCACGATAACCCCTTGCTTCTTGCTTCGGACTTCCGGCCCATCTCCATCGAGAATGTGACGCTCCGCATCTTTGCCAGGGTGATCAACAACAGGCTAGGCCCCTTAATTGCACCCCTTATCTCGGATCTCCAAGGTGCCTTCATCCGGAATAGGGACATCACAAATCATATCAGGCTTGCTCAGGAACTGGTGCATGATATCAAGCAAGGCCATCCTTTCCCCCAACGCAATCATCAAGTATGATATGTCAAAAGCCTTTGATCGTGTCCATTGGGGGGCTCTCAGACAGGTGCTGCTCAAATTCGGCTTCTTCCAGGAAGTCGCTGATCTTCTGCTCTGCTTCTCTAAGCAATCTTGGGCATCGGTAACCCTAGGTGACTATACGGATGGTTTCTTTCAGATGTCGCGGGGTCTTAAACAAGGAAACGCCCTTTCCCCATTCCTTTTCATTCTTTTTGAAGAGCTGCTGATTAGAAGAATCTCGAAGCTTGCCCGCGACACTTCAATCGCTGCCTTCCTGACTAGGGGCGGGGCAGTGGCACCCCCAGCTTTGCTTTATGTCGATGACGTCCTTCTTTTCACCAACACCTCCCCTGAATCAGTTGAGACAGTCAAAAACACCTTGGAACTGTACTCCAGAGCTACAGGTCAAATGATTAACCACGAGAAGTCTGTCTGTATGGTTGGATCTTCTGATCTTGCAACTGCTGAAAACATAGCCAACTCGCTTGGGGTGGCACATGCTGTGGATACCCTCTCCTACCTTGGTGTTCCCATTTCGGCTAACCGCAGCAAGATTGAACACTTTGAGTATTTGATCCTCAAGATTAACAGCAAGGTTGCTTCCTGGAAAGCATGGATGCTTTCCTTTGCTGGCAGGCGTCTCCTTATCCGTCATGTCCTTTCTTCTACGCTGGTATACACTACAGCAACAACGGGGATCCCGGCTGGTATTGCTAACAGGATTGAATCTATCTTTTCCTGTTTCTTATGGACTGACAGAGAAAACCACAAGCATAAAGCTTGGGTGGCTTGGAATCGGGTGGCGCTACCTACTGACCAAGACGGTCTTGACATCGATTCCATATCCCTACTGAACCAAGCATACGTGTTCAAAGCTGCTTGGGAGATTGTCAGTGGGACATCTCTTTGGGCATCCTTCTGCAAACAGAAATACCGTAGTCAGCTCACGCATCGAGCGGGTTTCTACCCCCCCTTCCTGAAGTTGGGTTCCTCTGCCTCTCCGTTTTGGAAGAAAATCTGGAAGTGTTTTCCCTCTTTGCTACCCCTTTGCAGATGGATGATTGGTAGTGGTGACATCTCGTTCTGGTATGATCGGTGGTGTGAACATCGGCTGGTAGATTATGCCCGAATGGAGGCTGATGTCAGTCTGGATTTCAAGGTTAAAGACTTCTGGTTCGATGAGGATGGCTGGGACTAGGCGGCTCTCGCTGAGCTTCTTGATGATGACGGTGTTTATCTTATCAGAGCAACTAATGCACAGATCTCGGAGGTCCCTGATCACATCATCTGGACTCTCGAGCCCTCGGGCAGCTTCTCCCTTAGCTCAGTCAAATCTTTCCTTCGCAACGGAGATGATCATAGAAGAGACACTCTTGCACATCTATGGCGCACCAACACCTAAGGCTTGTGCAATTCTGTGGAAGCTTGCCAACAAGGCGTTACCTACGGATGACAACGTTAAACGCTGCCGCATCCAGATGGCATCCCGTTGCACCTGCTGCGACATACCCCAAGTTGAATCGGCAGCACATCTCTTCTTTGCTAGCCAGCTTGCCACCAAGTTCTGGGAACGTTTCACGCTGATCGCGAGTCATACAGCTCCTTCAGACCTGCAGTCACTCACCATGCTTTGCTCGCATTCTCGCACTGGGTCAGCCAGAGAATGGATTAGTCGCAAACTAGCTAAGCTCATTCCGTGGGCCATTTGGAGAATGAGATGTGCGGCGCGTTATGATGGAAAGCATAAGATGTTCGTTTCTGAATGGAACAACCTGGTCTTCATCTTAAATAAGCTGATGTCCTCGCAGCTCTTCACACATATTGAAGAGCCTGAGTTTTATTGCTTTCTGCGGGAATTTCACATTCATGAGCCCTCCCAAATGCTCCGATCAATCAAGCTGCTACGATGGTCCAGGCCAGACTTGCATAACATCAAACTCAATGTTGCTGTTGGCAAGTTTTCCTCCTCGGCGACGCGCTCAAGGTGGTGGGCTGCAGGCATTGCTCGTGATTCTCATGGCAACACTAGAATGACCTTCATATTTTGGGTTCGAGCGACAGATCGGAGGGCAGCTTCTCTTCAGGCTTGTGTGATTGGTCTCAAATGTGCTGATATACACAATTGCCGCATCTCCATCTTGGAGACTGATGATACCTGGTTATATAATATCCTATGGAACAAGGCAAAGGACTCCTGGAGACATCTTTACCTCATAAGGGAGCTTCGAGCTTTTCTCCAGGAGGAAGTATTATTGGTTCCCTTATTGATAAAATGGTGAATTCTTCCACCACGGAGCTTGGTAGGTGGGGATGTGACAGGGAAGACCCCTTTCTCTGCGCAGATTTTCCCTCTCTTCCGATGAAGATTAGAGGCATGCTAATCATGGACAAGCGAGGCGTTCCCTACATATCCACGTCTTTCATAAGACCATCTGATGATCGGTGAGCAACGTTTCCCTCTTCCTGTTTTTGTTTTAGCTTTTCTCACCCGAGCTATAAGAGTGGGAGTTGTATCCTTTTTGATGATTATGCTCACCAGAGGGGTGTGAGATGAATAAAAGCGACCCCTGGCTTCTCCAAAAAAAAAAAAACAAGTACAAAATGAGAAGATGAATGGGAACAATGGCAAAGAAATAAGGTGGAACCTGAGTTAATCTCATACCAACCTATGTATGTAAGAAAGTGTTAATGTAAAATAAGCATGGTGTTTGAAATAAATTAAGGCAGATGATCCATGTTTAATGAAGAAAATGTGGAATATGATGATTTACCTGTTGATAAGTGGTTGAAAACATAATAAAATAAGACAACATACCTAAGTGTGATAAATAGTCATCAAGGAAGGAGTAATGAGATATGTTAATCATGATGATTCCTATGTTGATGGCAAGGGACCAAAAATGAAAAAGATAAAATGATACATACGAAGTTGTAATATGCATAATGAAAATAGAATTAGTTACCTTTTTGCTAGTGACCCCTGAACAATGCTGCTATGATGTGCGAAGTGTGTTTCTATTTGTGTCTTTCCTTTCAAGGGCACAAATTTCAAGTGGATCATTGCCACTTGGTACGTGTGGATTCAGTGCAAACATGAGGGTGGATAGCTTATTATAGCATAAGGTTGTTTGTACTATGGTTCCAAGATCATAAAGTTTGTGATGAGTTTTCTTTTGAGCCTTACAATAAATTGGGAGACTCCTCTTATATGTTTTTAAATTTATTATGTTGGTAAAAGTAGATGAGATAAGGATGTGAGTTCCTTATAGCACACGAGGTGGATACCAGGGTAATGAATCCTAGTATCCAAGATGTGTCAATAGTATGGGAAGTATGTGAAGGTTGGAGATGTTTATTAAATGAACATTCTAAGTACTCCTCTCCCTTAGGGAGAGAGAGTTGATGATGACCCTCTAAATGTTGTAAAAATAGTGATTCTATAATGTTGTGTATGGTTCAATGATAGCTGGACAAGACCATTATCAAGGATAGATGGTTTGTTAGTCAATAGATATGCAATACCATGTTCCTTTAAGATAAACCTATGATCAAATATCAATGCATAAGATTTAGATTGATTCACATGACCATGATGAGTTTAGAGTTATGTCCTATAGACTAACCAATGTACAAATAGAATTTATGAATAGGAGGAACAGAGTGTTCCAGTCATGTCATACAAGTTATATCAAGTTTTAAATGATGACATGTCAAAGTATTTAAAATATGGTCAAAAATACGATCAATATTTATTCAAAAACCTTAGAGTTGTAGAAGAAGCAATATCTATGAGACAAGTTGATCAAGAATGAGATGAGGTTGATTAAATTTCTTTATGGGATCATGATATGTATTCTAAGTAGGTTGTGTAAATCCTAGTAAGGTGAAGATAGTCTTGTTGTTTCACCCCTAACAAGGTTGACTAAGAATGATGTTTCCTTGTATGGAATGATAGCTACCAGTGTCAACATTTTTTTTGATGTTGAAAAAGAAGTTACAAGAGTTCTAGTGTCAGTGTATAAAAAAAGGATGGATACATTGCCTTTTTTTATGCTTCAAGATTCAAGGAATGGTGTGGGACACATGCCATGATTGGTAAAAAGCTAGCAAGTATGACTTTTGAGTAATGTGTTGATACAATAGATATAATGTTTGGATGATAGCTAGAATTTAAAGTTGAACATTAGTACTACTAGAGTTATACAGGTGGCACAACAAGTTTCTATGTTCAATATTTGCAAATGTCTTCTTATGTGGGGTTTTTTATGCTGACCTAAGATGAGATATGTATGGATGATGTGACATCACCATGATAATCAAGTAACCATGTGAAGGCAATAGTATGAGGTGCATAGGAAGTACTCATCTTTGTTTACCTTGGATTTCGGGGGAGAAATCCCTGTTAGGGGTTTATAGATGTAAGGCCCCTAAACTTGCTTAATGAGTTGAATAATCTTAATTATCATAATTGAATTCTTATAACCCTAATATAACCTTGTGATATGCTTTTAAATCATAATGCAAGCTTACGTTTCAAATTTGGTCCAGTTTGGACATTGTTTGAGCAATTTATGCAATTTTATGCACATTTTAGACTTTTATGCAATTTACCCAATTGAGAGGTTTTCTTTGCAATTTATCACTTGCATTATGTTCCCTAGATATTCTATCATCATTCTTTATCTTTTTTATCCATGGGGCACCTATTTAAATCTTAGTTGAAGGCATTTTCTCCAAGGGTAGTTTAGGGTTTAACCCTTCACGGATGAGCTACCTTTAGTAGCTATCAACTAATGAATTATTTGATTGGCTAGGAAATTCAACAAAGGAAATCTAAGCAGTTATATACACATTATGGGGGAGCTACTTTTGTGTGTGCTTGTATATTCTTAATAGTTTAATGACATAGACACATGGGAAAGCTACTTTTACACCTCATTCTTGCTTCCATCCTTATCAATGGGCTATATTTACCTCTTCCTTGCCCAAGTTCAAAACTATTCTTGCTTTATCTTTACTTTAACCTAGATCAACGACTCCCCACTATTTTTCTATGTAACCAAGTGCTCAAAAGTAGAAGACAACCTCTTTTTGGAGAAGAAGGTCTCCTAGAGCTCCATTTAGCTTCTTCCTTAGACCTTCCTCTAGGTCAGAACCTTGCTGGTCCATGGTAGAAATTTCTCTAAAGCTCTAAAACCCTACCTTTCTTTCTCCTTACGCTTAGGGTTTGCTCATTTGATGAAGAAAGGTGCTAGATGGATGAATTCATGGCTTACTCTTGGATTTTATACCATACCTGCTCGATATTTCCTCTATGTGGGGTTTCATATTCTCATTATAGGCAAGTTTTATAACTTGCTCCACATTTATTGCTTACCATAAACTTTCTAGATCATGCTCTTGCTTGAAAATGATGATCCATGCACTAAAAAGCTATGCTTGACTTGGATTTTGATTTTTATCATGTTCCCTGTTCTTATTTCAGTTATATATGAACCTATGATCATGTGTAAATTATTCCTAAGGTATAATATGACTTGGATCAGGTTGGTTTGACAACCTATGGTGCTAAGCACCTATCAACCAATGGTCAATTTTAGGGTTTAAAGCTGATTTCTTCTATAAACCATGACCAGATGATGGTACCATTGCAACAACCCAATGGTGTTGTCTTCATAATAACTCATGGTCGTGATCAAGGGTGTCAAATAATGGTGACAACCTATGGTTACCCCTTAGGTCAGGTTTTGTACCAATTAGAAGTTTAATGATCAACCATTAAATACCCTACTAATGTTATCAATCAATGTTGACATTAGCTTAATATTTGATGATGATTAATGAATATAGTGTTGATCTAACAACCTATGGTGATTTCATGATCACTAATGATGGTGGATCAGGTCTCTACAACTTATGTTGACTTAATCATTGTAGTTGTATCATCGATTAAGCCTTAGACCAATGGTTTCTTGGGTCATTTGATGCAATGGTCGGACCTATATTGTAATTGATGGTTTTCATATATGAACTTGACCCAATGGTCAAGATCTACTGTTTATTCCTCCAATAAATTGGAATGATGGATAATGTAATATGTTGGTCCTAATAATATGATTTATATGGTTTCTTTTATATGATCAACTTAAGGATCTTACTTTTTGACAATGGGTGGCTTGTTTTAACTGAACAGTCGATTGTGGGTTTTACCCTACTTTCAATGGAACTTTTTGTGTTTTTAATCAAGGGATTCCTAGGGGACACTTTCTAAAGCATAAATCAAGGACTTCATAGATGGTTTATCCAATGTGTTTACTTATGTAAACAATCAATGGTCTTACCTTTTAAATATCCAATGATCCTTGGTGACATTGTGGTATAGTGATATGGGTTGAATGATGATGGAACAAATGAAGGGTTACCCTTAATAAGGTAGTCTTACCAATTCACTCATATAAATAGAGGGGATGATAATCATATTGTGTTGATATGTAACCCTAATGAGGTATAATGTGTTATACCTAGCTTTAATATAACTAAATGAGCGTAGTTGGGTATGCATAGTCCTTGAATGACTAATACAATCATGAAGTACTCTGTTACTATTGTTGAAACCCTAGTATGCTATAACCCAATCGTTACACCTTTATTTATGTGTGGGTTCATACTTGAGAATGATATGGAATGTGATGGTGATGATTCACCTTATGCATCCATGATCCAATGGGGATGTTGTGAGTTAGGGTTTAGGTATGAGTGTTGATTAGTAACATTGATATTATTTATCATGTTGAACCTAACTCTAATGCAAATAGATAAAGATGAGTATTCATGTTTAACATTCTTATATGATGGAATGATGGTGGAATAACCTCCTTAACATGATCATAATCTTAATGTGTTAATTGGTGGTTATCATAGCCACATGGTTGATACTTTCTTATGCTGAACATGTGCATTGGGAATATGATGAGTGTTAATCATATCTAGATTCCTTGCATGTTGATGTAATAAAGGAATTTTCTTAATGTTAATAAAACCCTGCTATGATTATTTATGAATATCTCCTAGCTCATTAATGCAATATTTTGTTGATCTGGTATATTATATATAAGTGATGTTGTTGAGCCTTGTTATAAGGCATGCAAAGATAATGATGATCTTGCAGGGAATAATATAATGGTCTTAATGACCTTTGGGCATGGTTGAGCCCTGAATGAGGTGTCATCCTCTTGTTTTGATAAGGTTTGATACCCTGTGATATTGTGAAAAGGATTTATATCCCGTGATAGTATGATGGTCTTAATGACCTTTGGGCATGGTTGAGCCCTGAATGAGGTGTAATCCTCTTGTGTTGATAAGGGCTGATACCGTGTGATATTGTGAAAAGGATTTATGTCCATTGATAGTATGATGGTCGTAATGACCTTTGGGCATGGTTGAACACTAAATGAGGTGTAATCCTCTTATGTTGATAAGGGTTGATACCATGTGATATTGTCAAAAAGGATTTATATATTGTGATAGTATGATGACTAGTATGGTCTCATGAATGGCAAGTGAATAGTACCATGTGATGATCAGATGAGAAATTATGTTTCATACGTTTTATATCTTTTGAAAGTTGTGATATTTATATGCTTTCTAGAAGTGAATTAGGGTTTGTATGTCCACTTGTTTGATGCAGCCTTAATTCACCCAATTGGCATAACTAATCAAGTAAACTATAATCATGTAGTGCCATGTGCCATAGATCCATCTAAGTGTCATAATTTTCCAGATGGTGAAATGAGTATTCCTAAGGGAAACTCAGAGCGCATACTGTTGAGTGTGTGGGGGTGGCAAGTTGAGGATATATCCTTGTCATCCACAATGTAGATTGTGGAGGTTGGCTATGGTCATGCCTCATACATCTTATGTGATTGAGAATGACTGTGGTTGTGTCTTGGTGATTATATATTTGATAAGATTGGAGGACAACAGTGGTTCTCCCTCGGATGGTAGGGTATGTGTACCCACCTCCTTTCACTAGTGTCATGGCCTGTACCAAGGACGGACTAGGCTATTAGCATCTTGATCTTTTCTGTCATTGTGGCGGACCCGTACTGACCGGGGGCGGAGAAGATCTTAGGAGTCCGACTCTTCCTAGATCTTGTATGGCACTAATTTCGACTTAGCAGTGGTGAATTGGATTTTGAGTGGTATCCTCAATTTCCTCAGGGCATAATAAAAGATGTAAGACAGTCGTGTAGCATATCTATTTAGGGTTATACACAATGCTTCATATTGGATGATAACCCTTGTTTGCTTTCTTTTCACTGAGATCGTGTATAGTACAATAAGAGATAATAGATATGCTTATGTTGTAGTTATGCTCATGTTATAAACATGGTTATGTTGTCAAATATATTGACACTGATGGTAATGATGATGCTTCTAACTATGTTTAATACTACTAGACTTGCCTTTGTAACTAGAAATGCATATACTACTAATCATGCTTATCTAGATAGTTGTGCTTATGTTGTTAGCTCTTCTTATGACGTTAATATGTTCAACCAATTAGACATGCTCATGTTGTTAGCTATAATTATGTGCTAGACTTATTCATAATAATAGAGATTCTATGTTACTAGACTTGCTCGTGATGCTAGATATGCATATGCTATTGAATTGCTTATATTGTCAACAAGATAAAGGATGACAGTCTAGCTAATGATGATAGTTATTATCTGCTCCTTAATTTATTTTGTTAATCATCAGTACTGCTGATCTTATTTGTTATATCTGATTAAACTACTTAATTGTTTAATTACTTAAAAATCTTGTAATCAATAAACATTGCTGGAGGTTATATCTCTTAATGGGACATGGGTCTCACCCTTATGGTTCACCACATCTTTTAGGTAATCGGCAATGATAGCAATATAATCATGGAAGTAAAGAGGATCTATAGTAATGAATCTTTAAGAAAGTTGACTAGATGTCTAAAGTGTCCTAGAGTCATCCTTGTACTCTCAAGTCCGGACGAGAAAAAAATTGTATATGATGTTTCAAACGAATCAGACTTTTGTTAGCATATTAATGCTTGTTTGTGTGGCATATAATAATATTGTTGTCATGTGTATATATGTGGTGGCTAAGATGATAGAGAAATTTGTATCAAATTCTTGGCATAATATGGATATAAGAAAGATTTTGGGCTCTTATGCAAATGTTTCTGAGCGGGTGCTGACGTTAAAATTGGTTTAAATTTTCCCATATTTTTGGGTATGTGATTAATTACTGATTGATTGTGTTTTTTGTTTTGAGTAATCTCATTTAGAGTAATGGGTTCTCACAATGATGGTCTTAATGACCTTTGGGCATGGTTGAGCCCTGAATGAGGTGTAATCAGGTTGATACCCTGTGATATTGTGAAAAGGATTTATATCTTGTGATAGTATGATGACTAGTGTAGTCTCATGAATGTCAAGTGAATAGTACCCTATGATGATAAGATGAGAAATTATGTTTCATACATTTTATATCTTTTGAAGTTGTGATATGTATATGCTTGCTAGAAATGAATTAGGGTTTGTATGTCCACTTGTTTGATGCAGCCTTAATTTACTCAATTGGCATAACTAATCAAGTGCAACTCTAATCATGTAGTGCCCTATATCGTAGAGCCATCTTCAGTGTCAGAACTTGCTGGATGGTGAAATGAGTATTCCTAAGGGAAACTCAGAGCACATATTGTTGAGTATGTGGGGGTGGCAATTTGATGATATATCCTTGTCATCCACAATGCAGATTGTGGAGGATGGCTATGGTCATGCCTCATACATTTGATTTGATTGAGGACAACTACGGTTGTACTTCAAATTAGAGGGTTTTGTATACCCTAGTTTCTAGTGTCGTGACCTATACCAAGGGCAGACTAGTGGTTAGTAGCTTGACTATATGTCATTGTGGTGGCAACTTTGACTGATATCTCACTGCCTTTTTACTCGTACAAACTGAGGGGAAGAGATCTTAGGATACCGACACTCCTAGATCTTGTACGGAATCGATAGCCCTTCGCAGGGGTCGGTTGGACTTTGAATGGTACGATTCTAATTCCCCAGGGTATAATAAAAGATGTAAGACGACCGTGTACCATATCTATTTAGGGGTATACACAATGCTTCATATTGGATGACAACCCTTGTTTGATTTCTTTTCATTGAGATCATGTATAGTGCAATAAGAGATGATAGATATGTTTATGTTGTCAAATATACTGACACTAATGGTTAAGATGATGCTGTTAGGTATGTTTAATATTGCTAGACATGCCTATGTAATGACAAATGCTTAAATTGCTAATAATGCCTATGCAGTTAATTATTCTATGATGTTAGTTCTACTTATAATATAGATCTCATCACTTTATTTGAGATGCCAATATTGATAGCCATGTTATGTTACTAGTCATATTCATGATGTTAGGGATGCTTATGCTACTAGATTTTTGGTATTGTTAGCAAGGAATATGATGATAGTTAGATGAATGATAATGATTGTTATTAGATGCAATTTGATGATATTTGAGTAGATATCTATCTAGAGAAATGGATTTATTTGTTATCTATATATGCATTGATGATCAT
Organism: Alisma plantago-aquatica; assembly: GCA_963693085.1. NCBI lineage: Eukaryota > Viridiplantae > Streptophyta > Magnoliopsida > Alismatales > Alismataceae > Alisma > Alisma plantago-aquatica. Next base: position 731,023,933 of record OY856412.1, read on the forward strand.
ACTTGTTGCTCAGATGATTTTCTTAATCTATTTAGTATACTAGAAATGTTCAATCTGCTCAATTGATTATTAAATACTCCAAATGCTTAGTTATCTATTATTTAAAATGTTGGAATCAATAAGCATTGTTGGAGGTTATATATCTTGTTGGGACACGGGTCTCACCCTTGTGGTTCGCCACATCTTTTTAGGTAATCTAAAGTGATGAAAACAAACCTGTGGCGGAAAAGAGGAGCTATAGTATTGAATCTTTGAGAAATTTGATTATATGTCTAGTGTATCCTAGAGTCGTCCCTATACTCTCAGGTCCAGGCGAGAAAAGTTTGTATGGTGTTTCAAACAAATTAAACTTTTGTTAGCATATTAATGCTTGTTTGTGTAGCATATATATGAATATTGTTCTCCTGTGTATATATGTTGTGGCTAAGATGATAGAACAATTTGTATCAAATTCTTGGCATAGTATGGATATAAGAAATATGTTGGGCTCTTATACAAATGTTTCTGAGCAGATGCTGAAATTGAAACTGGTTTTGAATTTACCCATATTTTTGGGTATGTGATTAATGAGTGATTGATTGTGTTTTATGTTTTGAGTAATCTCGTTTAGTGTAACAGGTTATCACAAAAAAACTTGTTGTTAATGAGCATGCAGAGGGAGAAATCAGTGAAGATGATATGCCCAAAATAAAGACAGATGGGCCAGTAGGAGAAATAGTACCTACCTTTCAGGACTTTGATAGATGGGGTTGTGAAAACCTTTTGTTGGAGTCCCTACAGCTGATAATGCAGTGCCTAAAGGAAGGCGATATTATGGGGGAAGTAATCTTTGAAAGAGATGGCATTTGTGCACTAAAGGACAACTCCACAATACTTTGAAAGAAGGAGGGTATCTCTCAGTGAACACTATGTCTACTTAACAATCATTATTGGGTGACAACCTGAAAAATGTACACATGGCATATTTCCTGCTCATTAATGACATTCTGAAAGACAAAAAGTCAGAAGAAAAAGAATGCTTGTAGAAACGTCTGACGACCTCTCTCCCAGACTATATATTCCTTCCCATTCTGCATGATAACCATCGGACTCTTATAATAGTCAATATAATAGCAAGGACTACAATTCTATATAACAACTCTGATTCATCCTTTACTTTGAACAAACACACCAACATGACTACTGCAAAGACACCTATAGAATAAAAAGTCATTACATGTGCCAAAGTAATCATCAAGATGATCTGAACCAAGGGAAGGGGTACAAGCATGCAAAAGGCAAAGTTTTCTAAAAGACAGTTCTGCAATAGAATCCCACAACATGTTCCATTGTCTAATGACTGTGGATTTTATTTCTTAGCTCGGATGATAGCCCTGGCCATGATGAATATGAAGGTTGAAAGTATGCAACATGAACAATATCACACGCTCCATGGGATGTATGCCAACATGCTCATGCAATCAAAATGGGTAATCACCGAAAACAAACAACAATAAAGTAAGCATGTTTATAGCTACAACTTCATTTTTGACACTTCGAGACGGAGTGAATGATAAGTTTTAGGGAGGAGTTATAAACGGGCATGAGAATTATAATTTAGTCACTTAAGTTTAAATTTCACTTGTACATATTCTTACTTTTACCCTCTACAACTATCAGAAATTTTGAAACAATTTTAAACAAATACTTGCTATAGTCCCAGATTTAAACTTTTCCCTTTGTGATTCAACTTTCCCTTTTCTTAGCCAGGTTTGTCCTTTCACTACCTTTTAGCATAATCATTGCTAGAGTGGTGCAAATGAGCTATAATTCATGTAAAAAGAGAAGGATACAACAGTACGATTTTACTTCGTCCTTACAGTAAAATGTTGTGCAAAGGCGGAAGGACACCCTTGAGTCAGAGAAATCCCTAGAAATTAAGAGGACTTTACCAACCATACTCCCAATCAATCTTCCTATCCCGAAAGTTCTATCTAGAAAGTTTACACCTCCCACGAGAAGGAAACAACTACCCCTTCCAAATTTAATTACCACCGCTTTGGGATGAAAACAAGCTTGCCCCCCCCCCCCAAAAAAAATCCTTCCAAATCCCTTTCCCAAGCCTGAGACATGAATGAAAAGCCAAGAAGAAGAAAATATCACGAGAGTTGTGCCTGAAAAGAATGTAAAGGATCCCACATGACTGGTGTATTGTTGCACTCATGAATGGACTTATTCTGTTCCCAGAAGTGGAATCTTAAAGCTGAGTTGTACCCACCTGCACTCCAAGGCAACTCTCATACAACCACCTGACAATACATCGGGGCCCATTTGGGTAGTACTATTTTTATGACAGCCATTGGTCGAGGGATACTAAGGGTGCAGGCAAACACTGAAAGCCTTATCTTCTCAAACACAATAGCTTAGGCAAGACCAAAATAAATGTAGCGTGTGAAAGCTACCCCTTACTAGAATCGCTTACAAGTATAGCCAAGAACTTAGGGAAGGAGTGTCATTGTGAAGGAGAATCCTTTACCACAAAAGGCAATGGTTTGGGTGTGAGGTCAAGCAACTCTGGAAATGAAAGGGAGAGAAATGGAAGTACAAGAAGTGGACCAAGACTAACACAAAGAATTTGTTTTAAGGATGGAATAATTTGGTAATGGTGTGTTCATAATGAAAAAAATCATATATAGCTCATCATTTGGCAATTTGATTCTATTGTTAGCCTGATGATAGGCTAGACTCTAAGTTTGGTGGAGTTGATAACATCTCATTCTGTGAAATTTTTGCATATTTTTTATTCCTATTTTAGCATCCCTTGAGTGGACTTTTCTATTTATTTGAATGTCCTTGGGCGAAATCTAGATTTGATACTCCCTCCCACTCCATGTAGGTTCACACTACGTCGTGACCATGAAGAAGACCCATGGATGTCTCGCCCGAGACAAAGCCCATGGTCAATAAGGCCTAGTTGCGACCACGACACTGGTCACGACCATGATGACCCATTGCGACCGCCAAGCATGATGCAGAAGATGTCATCATCTGGATGAGGCCGCGACCTGGATAGAAGAAACCATGGCATGCGTCGCGACCAAGGATGTGTCACAATGATTCCACCTATTTCGACCTCTACTAAAGTTGCAGTTGTCACGATACCTCTTCATTGCGATCGAGACACTTGCTACAAAAGGTCACGACCATGACAGACGGTTAAGTCGGTGGGTTGCACCTATAAATAGGCCCCTGACCCCTCACACCAGGGGGCATTAGGTCATCGAGAGTCACTAAGTGCTGCCACACTCCAGAATCACCCTCACTCATCTCCCAAGGTCTTAGATCTCTGAAGATGAAATTTGGAGGAGAGAGAAGGTCTACCACCCTCTTCTTTAAGAGAAGGAGTTGCCATCTTCCACCTCTACACAAAATCTAGATCTAAATAAGTATTGTTAGTGTATCTCCCCCTTCTTTCTCTAGATCCATTGTCTTCCCCATGTTGTATCTTCCCCTCTTCGTTATTCTTGATGTATCCATGCATTTGTAATGACATTATGTTGCCCGTTAACATGTGTGGCTAAACACCTTACTTGGGTTGGGAGTAGCCACTAAGGCTCTCCCGACATGTATATAATTTCCTCCTTTTGAATATGTATATATATATATACTTAGCAATGATTATCTTCATACTCTTATTTTAAATACTTCATTTGTATGCTTAGCTACCATCTTGTGATGTTTGATTATTAATGCCTTGAAAGATTAGTATTAATGTTATCTAAGTGTTATGGAGTAGCATGAATGCATGAAAATGTTGGAATGCTAAAGCTAATGGTCATATGATTTGCTTGGTGATTGTTCGTATGCCATCTCGAGAGAGAGACAACCTTATAATCTAGATCTATCCTAAGCTCGAGAGAGGAGGGAATAGACATATATGATGATTTCTTGTAATATTGATAAGGGTATATATAAAGGTGTGAGTATTGCATGTTGGTGAGAGATCTTAGTAGGCGAAACCCAACCCAAGTTTCCTTCCATCCTTTGGTTGCATCTTCCTTGTTTGACTTTATTCTCTTGTTTTATTTTCTTACTTTTGCTTTTATTGCTTTGTTTGGGATAAAATTGTTCCTTAGGGAACACCATCTTGATCTACCTTTTCATTTGATCAATTTGAGTCTAAGGGTCCACGTTTCTAGCACATACCCACCTTGTCCCTGTGGTTCGACCCCGATCTACCGCATCATACCTCATATAATAGTTGTGGGGGCCTGAATGTCGGGTTATAAATCTAAGAGTCTGACTACTCTAGATCTGTCCCAGTTTGGACGTGCAATTCTGGTCGGTCAAAGGGTTGCTACCTTTATAGTTGGGAGTTGACATTCATGGGAACATAATAGAATTAGTGAATTGCTATTATGTACATGTCATTGATGAAAATGTTATATGTTTTGTATGATAAGAACATTAAGTTTCATTTTAAAAGATATGATCTTTTATGGCAATGCTCTATGTCTCACCAACTATACTTGGTATTTGTAAAGACAAATGTGTATGACACATAAACTGATTGACTTGATAACTCAAACAAACTATATACCTATAGCACTGTCATCTAGAGCGCATAAACAATAAATGCATTTCTAGGTACCATATGATGGTTATCTAGACTCTTTTGGTTATTGAATCGATAGAGACATGCATGTCTTATTTGTTGTGCAATATGAAAAAGCATCTTCACTAGATGTAGTAGGAGATCAACCATTCCATTAGGATTAGTATATACTATGTACACAGACCTTTCGGAATAAATGATAAAGGTAGTTACAAGTACCTCATTATATTTACTAATTTGGTCAGTACTATTGATATTTGTATTTAATGAGATACGAGTATGAAACTCTTGAAGTGTTCAAGGTGATTATGAATGAAGTACGTTACTCACTTGGTAAAGTGTTAAGATACATTGATGTGATAAATGTTGAAATATTTTAACCAATACTTTGAGAACCTTCTGGAGAGACTGTGATAGTGTATCACAATGAACTCCATCTCAAACATACAGATGTGTTAGAAAGAAGGTATCACACCCTGTTAGATCATGGTGACATTATCAAAAAATCTAGCTAATATTCCAATATTCTTTTGGCACATGCTTTACACTAATAACAATGTACCATATAAAACAGTTTAAAAGACACCATATAAAATATGGCATGGGAGGAGTCCCGATGAGTCTTTTATAGTGATTAGGATTGAAGGCTTATATAAGAAAATTGTTTCTTAAAGGGATTTATCCACAAATCACATGAATGTATTTGTTGCTAGGATGGATGAATTCCTAAATGGATATTAGTTCCAAAGGAATCAATAGGAGTAAAAGTAGAACTTGAAATGTTCAAAACAAACAAGAAAACATAGAACGAAAAGAGGTGTAATAGGAACAAGGAGAATCACAAGTTGTTGTGAAATCTCAAGTTCCTTATGTAAACACAAAACTCATAGTTCTAGTATAGTATACCTTGAGTTTGAAATATTATGATATCTTATAACTCAAAAGGCGGCGAGTCGATCTTAGATATGAGCCAACAACCTACCTAGAAACTATTGAGGGATCAGAATATGAGAAATGGCTTGAGGCCATAAGATCAATGATGGATTCCATGTAACCAATAAGGTATAACCTTGTTGGATCCACCTGAAGGGGTAAAACTCATAGGGGCATTTGGGTTTTTGTAAGAAGACCAACATGGATAGGTAAATTGGTTGCAAAGAGTTTCAAACTAGTTCAAAGTGTTGAACATGATGAAGTCTTTTCAGCAGTTACCATGGTTGAATCCATCTGGATCATGCTTGTTGTTGTAGCTTGGTATGACTATGAGATTTGACATGTGGATGATTTAAAACGTATTCCTTAATCAAAATAGTTAAGAGGATGTGTATGTGACACAATCTAATAGTTTTATAAACCCATTAATTCAAATAAAGTCTATAAGCTACAAAAATCATTATGTGGATTAAAGCAAGCATCTCAAAGCTGGAATCTTCTATTTGACAAGACAGTTAAAGGGTTTGACTTGAGTCACAATGAACATGGAATCTTTGATTACAAAAGATTTAGTGGGAGAGTATTTATATTCCACATAATGATGGGGAACAACATCCTTATCCAACAAATGTTAAAACTTGGCAAGGAAAGTACTTCTATATGAGGGGTTCAGGTGAAGCATCCTATGTGATAGGGATCAAGGTCTATAGAGATAGATCTGGAAAGCTTCTTGACCTAAGTAAGAGCACTTTTTTTGTATAAATTGAGGTCCATCATATTCATCTCGCACCTCAAGCAAGCAAAATGAAGTCATTCGGATTACAACATGTCCCCTCATATCAAAAGATCTCTCCCTCCTATCAACCTCACAAAGAACCACAAAAAAGATGCCCCTAGTAGCCTCCTCAGCCTCACCACCTATCCTTCCGTCAACCTCAGCTAAAGAAGCTCATTCGGTCATCATCAAAGTCATCTTGCTCGCTATTGTAACCTCTTATGTCTGGGTTGGACGCCACCACCTCGAGAGAAGAGTTGTTGGAGCATCCATTGCCATTCTGAGTCCAAGAGTAAGGGTATGAAATACCCCACTCACGGGCCAAGAAATCCCCAAGATGCTACTGTCACAGACGTCAAAATCCACCAGCTGAGTCATGAACCCATCTAGAAACAAATCTCACCTTCGCATCCCCTAACAACACACCTGAAATGTTAGACTCGTCTGTTAATGAGACCCCAGCCTGAATCTGCTGCAATTGTGCGTTCGGTTTGTGCAATTGGCATTCCCTCATGGTGTGACCAGAAGACTTGCATAAAAAGCACTTGATCTGGAAAGAACAACAACTCCTCCAATAACCCCTCTGAAGGCAGCGGAAGCAGCGGTCCCTAGGAGAGGAGGACCTCCCCTTGACCTTTCAGTGAGCCACGCAGTCACGCGCTAGGTGACCAGGAATGCGACACCGGAAACAGACTCGTTGTCACACCCAAATCCCATGATTACCACTAATCATGAGATTAGGGCATGCCTATGAGGATTACACTTAATACAAAGTTCATTCCCAACTTTTCCTTTTTATTTCAAACTCTTTGTTTTCTCACATTCAATCACATAAAAAAACTTTACAAGAGAATTAAACTTTTATTACTCTAATATGATATCAACATTAATGATACACATCCATACATTCATTACGTGTCTCACACTTCCATGGACATACGACATGATAATCATTAGCATTATCTCTTATTAAGGAAACAAACATACAAACATCATTTACAACTCTCTCACATCTATACAAGGACCTAGAGTGACATGGACCGGCTGAACTTAACTAATCTCATACATAACTCATGTGGTAGATCTACTCTGATGCGTTGACCTTCTTCAAGTCCACGTGGTTTCCCTAAAAATTTTGAGTAGAGGGGTGAGCCTACTCGCTTAGTGAATGAGTACTTCAAAGAAATAGTCTAAAGCACTGATATAATTACAGATATACATTTGAGTAACTGATATCAATTCTAACAACAGTAATTACTACACTGAGCATATCTAAAACAATACAGTTAAAATAATAGAGAATGTAAATATTGCATTTAAAGAACAACTACTACAAAACTGTACTTAAATCTTTCTTAACTCTTTTTATTTATAAGAAACTCTTTAAACCTATATGATCATATTTTAGCTTATGCCCTGATCATATGCAGTGTACTCTACATATGAAGACTCGTAGTGCACTACGATCTCACCGTACAAGACTTAGCCGACACACCCGGGAATGCTAAGTCTAACTATGTCACTGGTCTGTAATAGTGTAATGGCACTCTGGCCTCTAGACTCCTCCTCTAACCTGAGCACACAGGTGGAAAGTCAAGCCACCTAATGGATTTTCTGTACTCTAGTACCACTAGGATCTCTGGTTGATGTTGGACACTACATACTGTATTTTTAGGAGACTTCCACTGGGGCTTCGTCCCCCATACTACCTATTAGTACATTTCGACCCCCGTATATTGGCCACTACCAGGGTTAGGTCATTTCATCCCTAAGGCGCATACCTCTTATAAGGATTCTACAGTGTTCAGGGTGCCTGAGTCTATTATAACTTGATTATATCTTTCTCTTAGACTGATTTCTTTTAACTCTATATCATACTGACTACTTAGACTACTGAACTAAATTCACTGATAATACTGAACTGAATGCTTAACATATTGTTTACCCTTTTCTTAGGGTTTCACCTTACTCATGTACACATAGCATTTCTCATGTATTCAAACATATATCATGTCTACTAAACATGTATTCTCATTCAACATTTCACACATATATACATGGCATCAATAACATCCCAATCTAGAGCATGTCATATCTCTCTGCTTGCAATAGCATAATAACTTATCATTTCATGACAAGTATTTGAATTAGAGAATCTAAATCTTATAAAAAAATCATACATGCATATAAGATAATATTCAGCTAAAAACCCACAATATCACATTAATCATCTCAATCAACCATTCAATACTAAATTAGATATGTATACTTTTAAAAGCATACTAGATTGGGTTTCCATCCTTGATTACTTGCTATTCACAGGATATGTATTATGAAAATTAGAAACTCTATTGTCTATATATCAAATCAAAGAGATCAAACATATAGAATTGAATACACTAGGAACATAAGTAAGATCAATTAAGCTTAAATCTGAATTTCAGCTATAATGTTGTTCAAGCACCCGAATAACTTAATAATTCAGATCTTGAGAAGATTCTCAGTCAACTTATCAATTCCTTATTATTCAAGATACATGGATATCTATATCAATGTCATCATATAAACAATTTCATATCGTAGTTGGAACATGGTTTGAAGTATACTATAAACTAAATTCAAAAACAATTCTTTCCATTTATTGTCTTCTAGGCAGAAATCGAGAATATCACCTAAATCATGTAATTGAGTAAAATTGATTAAATAAAGTCTATCATGTCAAGAAAATCCTTTCAAATGGATTTCATGATATCTATTCGTAAATATCCAACTTTCCTCGCATCTAGGGTTTCACCCTCTTTAATGAGATATCAAACAAACACTATTCACCTTAAATGTAATCCAAGATAGTTCTAACATATTTGTACTATGAATTTAGATAAACAATCATTCATAACCAAGGAGATCCAGATAAAAAAAATTCTCTATTTAATTATACAGCAAATTCAATCATAGACAAATTCCCTATATTTTAGCTTACTCATATAACCTTTGCAAATACTTAGGGAATTCTCATTAAGATATATTGTACGCATTTATAATGTGATTTTATCATCTGAAATTCATCCAAACAGAGGAAGAATCCATTACATATCATTTTGCAATAACTTAGATCAAAAGACATTTCAGGGTTTGTAGTCGCGTGCTAAGCAATTGAAGATTATGGGTGATTTAACAAATTTTCATGCAATATACTATTTAAAGGAATTCCCACTCACCCTAAGGTGTGAAAACACCTTAAAAAGCATCTCATCCCTGAAAATCACGATCTCATATCAAATCCCTAGCAATTCACCCGATTCTTCTTCCTTTCAACTTGGAAACCCTAGAAATGAGGGATTATGAACAAAGAATGAGAAAAGGGAAAGTTTTGATACCATTTCAGATCAAATTATAGGAGGGATGAAATCTTGACATGTGAGAGAAGATTCACCATGAAAGGCTATGCAAAGAAGCTAAACTTACTTGATTTCATCACATCTCGGATAGAGAAACCCTAAATCAGTAATTCCACCTCTTTCTCCTCTCAAACCCTAACTCTCCCTATCTCTCTAAGATTTCATTTCTCTAGATTGAATCACGAATTATGAGAGATTCTAGTGTGTTAGGTTGACCATATAGAGCAATTCAGCTGCTTGGGTAAATTGTACATTGATCCCTCACTAAACTTTTTCTTATTTTAGCATATTTTTCTGTCATAAAATAGTTACTGTAATTTGTGTATTTTAGAGATTAAACCTTCTCCAAAAATTATGATAATTTAGAATTTTTTGTATAATTGAGTTACAAAGATTTATTTAAAATTTTAGATCATTCCGAGCTACCATTATATAATTATAAATCAAATAGCACACTACTATCTAGAATTCTGCAGAAATGTCAGTTGAAGAGAAAATGCCCCAGAATGCCCGTGCAAGGTGCCACGGCCATGCCAAGATGGACACAACACATTCGTGCTATCCAAGACTAGATACCATTTTCATTTTCATTTTCTTACCTCTCTCATTCCTCTCCAACATTGGCTTGTTGGGTAAAAACCCTAATTTCAGCCGACTAAGGTTATATTTCTCAAACCCTAATTTTTCAAAGTAAAAGCACACTTAAAGTTCTTATTAGGTTAAAAACATCATAATTGAATTATCATCATTAATTAGATTTAAGCAATGATAAATCCAATTAAGCATGTAATCATCCAAGTAAACCCTAGTTTACCAATAAAGCTCAAATGCAGTCATAACAATTCTTCCCCCCTTATAATGTTTCGTCCCCGAATCATAAACGCACAAGAAAAGTACATTCAAGGTCTATTTTAAGCTTCTGAAATCTTACATGTCATTATATTCTTGTATTCCATACTTGAATGCAGTTTTCAACATTATGTCCTTTAAATCTTTACTAAATCACAACATGTTTGAAATAGTTCTCAATAATAACAAACAAATTCTCTATGCTACAGTCAATCATAAGATAGAGAGATAAATAACCATTTCAATATTTTCATACTCTTGAGGAGTTACCTCAACATTGATAATCGGATCCAACTATTTCAATTCATACGGATCAATATGTACTATTGTTATGTATTACCTCTAAGTCACAAAAGAGAGTTCACCAAGTTGGTTTGAATTTCACGAGATATGTATTATAAAAATCAGAAACTCTATTGTCTATATATCAAATCAAAGAGATCAAACATGTAGAATTGAATGCACTAGGAACATAAGTAAGATCAATTGAGCTTAAATCTAAATGTTAGCTATAATGTTGTTCAAGCACCTGAATAGCTTAATAATTTAGATCTTCAGAAGATTCTCAATCAACTTATAAATTCCCTATTATTTAAGATACATGGATATCTATATCCATGCAATCATATAAACAATTTCAGATCATAGTTAGAATACGGTTTGAAATATACTATAAAATGAAATAAAAAACAATTCTTTCCATTTATAGTCATCTAGGAAGAAATTGAGAATATCAACTAAATCATCTAATTGAGTAAAATTGATTAAATAAAGTCTATCATGTCAAGAAAATCCCTTCAAATGGATTTCACAATATCTATTCATAAATATCCAACTTTCTTCGCATCTAGGGTTTCACCCTCTTTACTGAGATATCAAACAAACACTATACACCTTAAATGTAATCCAAGATAGTATCTGATATATATGTACTATGAATTCAGATAAACAATCATTCATAACCAAGGGGATCCAGATATACAAATTTCTCTATTTAATTATACAACAATTTAAGTCATAAACAAATTCCCTATATTTCAGTTTACGCTTATAACCTTTGTGAATACTTAGGGAATTCTCATCAGGATATATTGTATACATTTATAATGTGATTTTATCATCTAAAATTCATCCAAACAGAGGAAGAATCCATTTCATATCATTTTACAACAACTTAGATCAAATAGACAATTCAGGGTTTGTAGTCGCATGCTAAGCAATTGAAGATTAAGGATGATTTAACAAATTTTCGTGCAATATACTATTTAAAGGAAGTTCCCACTCACCCTTAGGTGTGAAAACACCTTAAAAACACAGCTCATCCCTGAAAATCTCGATCTTGTATCAAATCCCTAGCAATTCACCCGATTCTTCTTCCTTTTAACTCAGAAACCCTAGAAATGAGGGATTATGAAGAAAGATTGAGAAAAGGGGAAGTTTTGATACCATTTTAGATCAAATCAGAGGATGGATGGAATCTTGACATGTGAGATAAGATTGACCATGAAAGGCTATGCAAAGAAGCTAAACTTATTTGATTTCATCACATCTCGGATAGAGAAACCCTAAATCAACAATTCCACCTCTTTCTCCTCTCAAACCCTAACTCTCCCTCTCTCTCTCTCTTTCGGATTTCATTTCACTAGATTGAATCATGAATTATGAGAGCTTCTAGTGTGTTAGGTTGACCATATAGAGCAATTGAGCTGCTTGGGTGAATTGCACATTGACTCCTCACTAAACTTTTTCTTATTTCAGTAGATGTTTTTGTCATATGAAAATGTTACTTTAATTCGTTTATTTAAGAGATCAAAACTTCTCCAAAAATTATGATAATTTATCATGTTGTGTATAAATTAGTTACAAATCTTCAATTAAAATTTTAGATCATTCTGAACTACCAGTAAATTAAAAAAATCAAATAGTGCACTGCTATCCAGAATTCTGTAGAAATGTTAGTTGAAGAGAAAATACCCCATAATGCACGTGCAAGGTGCCACGACCGTGCCAAGATGGATGCAACACGGCCGTGCTATCCAAGACTAGATACCATTTTCATTTTCCTTTGCTTACCTCTCTCATTCCTCTCCAACATTGGCTTGTTGGGTAAAACCCTAATTTCAGCCGACTAGGGTTATATTTCTCAAACCCTAATTTTTCAAACTAAAAGCACACTTAAAGTTCTTATTAGGTTTAAAACATCATAATTCAATTATCATAATTAATTATATTTAAGAAATGATCAATCCAATTAAGTATGTAATCATCCAGGTGAACCCTAGTTTACCAATAAAGCTCAGATGCGGTCATTACACTGGTTCACCGTGCAATGGAGTCGCTTGTGTCTGCATTTCAAGCAACGGAAACGAACAACTCTAGAAGCATGGTGGTGGTCCTGGATGGAAGCCACCGTCTGTACCACTGCCACCGTCACACTCCCATAGGCAGGTGCCGACATCGCTGCCCTTAGAGGGACACAAATGGAGCCCACCCAGAAGAAGTCCCCATGTGTGCCATCGTCACTGTCAATACCATCTGCAGCCTCTCAACCCAAAGCCGGATCATCACAGCCCAGACCAACTGTTTGAGGCAAAAGCTCAAACACCTTACAGTCATCCTCCATGACCCTATGGCTCTCTCCTTTCTTGTCTGTCACCACGACCAACAGGTCATGCTCAAGCTTAATGGAAGCCTCAGCCCCTTCTTCAACATCACACCCACCAACATCCGCCTCTTACCAAGCCACCCCCATCAGCATCTCGTGGAACCTGTCTGCCTTCCCTAGCAGTAAGGATGTCTCTCGACAGCACAATGATAGTCGTGGGTGTCATTGGGGTGAGATCCCCTATAATCCCCCAAACCTCCTTCGCCGCCGTCAGCGTGGCCCTAAAAGTTGCGACAGAGTCACTCGGAGGCAGGAGGGGGGGAAGAAGGTGAGCAGAGCAGGAGGGAGAAGGACCATGGATGGTCATGGTGCGTCGTTGGCCTTCGAATCTTCCAAGACATCAGGAGATACACTTATGCTTGCCGTGAGTGTACAGGGGAGCCCCTCTCATAGAAGCTCGGTCTGCCACCATCATCTACCACCAGAGTGGTGGCCAACAAGGCCGAGATCTACCGCCTAAGCACTTCTACACTTCCCCCTATTGGTGTGTGGCTTTGGGACACCCTACTCTTACCGCCACCCCTAGGGCAGCACCCCTAAGGCACATCCGATTCTTCGCATCCCAGCTCTCGCACCAAGCCACATCCCATATGTTGGGAATGATAGTCATCTAAGTAAGAGCACATACATTGGCAAAATGCGGAAGGGTTCAACATGTAAGATTTAATGAGAGAAAATGTGTCGATGATCCATGGAGTTAGTCAGTCAGGATTCTAGTGTCCCAATTCTTATGAAGAATAGGAACACATGTATAGATGTCATGTGCATTCACAATTGGATATGTCTTGAATTTGATGTTATGTACTTATCCTGTTATCTCGTATGTATTGGACATGACAAGAATATATCCAATAATCTCTTATAAATTTGACATGACGAGAGGATATCAAGTCATCTCATATGTATTTGACATGATGAGAAGACATATATATACCTTCCTAGCAATCTCGTATGTACTAGACATCACGAGAGGGTATATGTCGGATACCAGTGAGAGTCACTAAACTACCATAAAGAACATCCTTAGGTGCTTGTGAAGCACTTAAAGTATTGTTTCCTTGGTTATGGTAATATATAAGAATTGGATGTAAAGGGTTACACCCATGCAAGCTTCCAAATTGCAAAATAATCACAATCTAAGTTTATGTTGGGCAACAAACAAGGATTGTAAGCTAGAAAGAGTTCTGAGCTTATGATAGTTGTTTGAATCTATAAAAGAAGTCGAGTATATCTATGTTATAAGAACAATAGAGGATATTGTATGGATTAAGAAGTTCCTACATATGAACTTATGTGAGGTTCCAACCATTGATGACACGATAAAAATAGATGACAACAATGGAGCTACTTGTTATGCTGGGAATTTCAGATAATATACTATGACATTTCCATTTCATACGAGTAGTCGTACATCTAAGAGATGTTAAAATTGTAAAATATTGACTCAAGTTAACATAGAGGAAAGATAACGAGGTGTTATCATCTTAACCTAGAGAATTAAACCTATATCAATAGCGTGATACATTCAATAAATTATTAGGACAAGCCAACATACGTGTATGTTTCAAGTGATGTTGTCAAGATAAACCCCATAAGATCTTGTTGTCGTTCCAAATAGCGATGCTGATTGGATCACTATAAAGTTGGAAGAAGTGCTCCCATATAGACATGGTGTATTGACAACAAAAAAAGAGGTGACGACAAATAATGTTGTTGACATAAAAAGGAAATATGGGTCCCAAAAAACCTCTAGAACACCAATTATAATGAAGGAGGAGCTTATCTAAACAAATCAACCAAGTAAGTGTCAACATCTTTTAAGGACATTTCATATGTCAAAATTTGACCCCTATTTGAGGAGCAATACCAAAGTTTTTAAAATATACATAAGCATTACAACTTCAAATTGCTCATTCAGTACATAATTGATAGGTTTTGATGTTGAAGGTAAGAATCTCTCTTATAGATGTAACATTAGCCTATGAAAATTCAAAACCAAACTGAACTCAAACTAAATCCAATACATCCCGAATTGACTTGAGATTAAGTGAAACCTATACTAAATGCCAAAATACCCATAATAGTATTTTTTGTGTGTTGGCTGGTTTGTTTTGTTTATGTCGAGATTGAAATCCAAAAAAATCATATGCTACTAAGAAAAAAGTAATAACGATTTCTTAATTTAATAAACAATTACCATATATTAGCTATATATTTATTGGTCGGTCTTATTTCTTTTGTTTCTTATCGGGGAACAAAGTAGTAGTATAGGGGTTTAAAAAAAATAGTAGTATAGGGACCACATCTTCTGTGCCTATATCCCGTTCTTTGTTCCCACACTCTCATCGGTGGTCAGTCGACCCTCTCATATCACACATCACTCCCTCCCTAGACAGTGTTGCCACCCTTCATCTTCCTCCACTACCTCATCTTCCTTCACCTCCAAGGCTCCAACCACCCCCACCCAAACGCAAGATTGCCGACGTCTCCTCCCCCTGCTATCTCGGCAGGTTGCTTGCGATCAAGGAGCCCGGTCATCTTCTTCGACAGCTTCCACTTCTTCTACTCTGCCTCCTGCAACCCCATCCAAACTCAAGAACCAATAATCATCCCCAACGAGGTTCCCACCCACCCATCTTCCACCATGGTGGATGCTAAGTACTACCACCGCAAAGCCCAATAGTATTTTCACAACCACAAGTCCGAAGGGAGCTCCACCCTCCAACATTCTACCACTGACGTCAAGTGCCTCGTCAATAGCTTCTCCAACCACGACATGCATCCTCTTACCCGAGTGCCAAGCGAAGGCAAGCCACAACCCCTCCTAACCCCACCTTCTACATCCGTCTTTCCACCCACCCTTACTCCCTTCTGCCCCTGCCGTCGCCTGATTCTAGCTTCGGCCTCGTCTGGTTTCTGTAGCTCCCGACATCTCTCTCTCTCTCTCCTAATATCTCTCACTGTATCTCGATGACTTCTCTCTAGTGTTCACAGGAGGAGGCGCTTGATCGGCAAGAAACTGTGGTAGTGCCAGCACAGTCGACATTGTCCCTGACAAGGACACTGCCAAGGTTGAGGCAGAGGAAGGGCGGTCGTAGGTGGGAGGGAGGGACAACAACAACAACGGATGTATAGAGACAGGTAACATATGATGATTCATATTCTTATCCTCTTATGCTTACTCCGCCATGTCATATCAATCATCCTGCCACCTCCTTCTTTATGCGGATACTTTCGATTCTTGGTGTTTTTCAACCAATCAGGGGTTTTCTCCTGAAGTAGCTCCGCTATCACCCGAGATCATAGGGAAAATAGAGGGAATCTTGAGTGCTAGAGCTCGTTACTTACTTCTTCACCTCTCCCTATATTGCTTTCCCCTCACACCGAGAACCGATTGCTTCATTACGTCATCCTTTTATTTGTATTATCTCTTCTGGAAAATAGAGAATGATAGTTCATCCTCTGGGGGCTGGGGTTTGCGGATTATTATGTTCCCTTCAACGTGTTTTAGTTGAGATTATTCATTCACACACCTCCTTGCTTGTTCTTCATCCACAAGAAATTCTAGCATTTTGTTCTAGCTTCTTGAAGGATCCTTGAGCTGGTTGTAGCTTCTTAAAGATCCTTCCATACAAACTGAGTTAGAGATATGCAAGCTGCAACACACAACATGAAGTGATAAACAATCACATCAGGAGTCACTAAAAAGTAATAAGCACAAAAAAGGCCAATAGTCATATCAAGCATGAGAATAGTCAAAAGAACCGAGATACAGATGCATCATCAACATCTAAAGTCTATAGTAAGATAACATCAATAATTTGTTATGCGACTCATCAACGTTAATCCAATCAATGGCAATCAGATCCAATTTCAATAACCTCAAAAATAGATGCAAATTATTGTACTAGCTGAAAT
Organism: Alisma plantago-aquatica; assembly: GCA_963693085.1. Taxonomy (NCBI): domain Eukaryota; kingdom Viridiplantae; phylum Streptophyta; class Magnoliopsida; order Alismatales; family Alismataceae; genus Alisma; species Alisma plantago-aquatica. The sequence goes on from OY856412.1 coordinate 731,041,065, forward strand.
GCTAAATTCTACACTTATAATTCAACTATATGATACAATGAAAGTATCACACTGGCTTTGAGGCCTCAAGATACATCTAACATACACCAATCCATTCAACCCATGGTGCTCCAATGTATTCACCTTGTTTGGAGTGGAGATGATAAAAATCACTCTAGTTTATCTTATAACCACATGGTTGTAAGTTTGGTTCAAGACACAAACCAAAATCTTCTTCATATTAGGAGCCTCATCCCAAAACATTTTCTACCATTCACCTACACAGTCAATGCGAGGTGCAATTTCAGTTAGAAACTACAATTTTGACTAATGAGATTATGGAAACTATCAATTATTAGAGACATGCCTATCAATTTCTCATTAGTGAAGAAAGAGCTGATCTTCTTCGAAACTTGCCTTCTTAGTTTCTAAACTTCTCCAATACTTTTGTACTTTTTGTAACATTGAGAAACTTACAAACATATTCTCTCAATCACATCATACAAACCGATATCAATCTCAAGTTGGGTAGAGAAAGTAGCAATATGCAAATGTATATGCAATTGTTTGACCCATATTTATTCCAATAGGGAGAGTATAATTTTTTCTTATTATCAAATAAATTTCTTATTGCCTCCTTACCTATATCCATAAATATGTATGTACATAAATACATATATAACCATTAATGCTTTTATAAAGGGGTATAGATACTCATGATAACTATTGAATGTGAATATAAAGCTTAAGATAAAATGAAATGAAAATATTTGTGGTGCCAAGGTAGATATTTGTTCATGGCACTTGAATGCCTTGTCCTCTTAGCCCTTGTGCTTCAGAGATAGAGCTATCACTCTGATCGACATATTGATCTTTACCCTCTCTAGAATGTCATTATCAGGAACCAACATGCTCCAATGCCAAGGGATGCGAGGGATGGAATTTAAACTATGTGAGTGCTAGGAGTTTATCAAGTTGACAAATGGGAAATAAAATTACCTTTGCATGATTATTGTGCACTCATCATGTTCTTCACCTTTAAAAATGTAATAACCACCAAAAAATTACAAACATCATTTATCCCTAAGATTTTCATTGTCATTAACCTAAGCCTTCCTTTTCTTCAATTCCATCTAATCTAATTCCTAATGTGGAGGAAACTTTACCATGTAAGATTCTAAGGCAGTTGAATATGCCTAGGAATTAACCAGTCTCCAGTTGAAAGGTAGTCTTTTTTAACCTTTACGATCACAAAATTTCACTTAGTATAGTAATAATGAGTTTAATTATGTAGTTTAAGGGTTCAAATATCTTTTGAAAATGTTAACCCTGATGCCTTTCCTCAACTTTCTGTTCACAAACTACCTTCTCCACCATTAGATGTAGTCACCTATCTGACTTATCTTGTTTTTCGCTCAAACACAATTTTTTTTCCTTTTAAAAAAATAAAATAAAGAAACCATGTGGTGACTCCCCTTATCCATTTCTTCCCCTACCCTTTGCCTTTTGCTTTACGCTAATCGGAACATATCATGAGATCTTGCAATCAATTTTTGGGTAAAACAATCACAATCAAATATAATAAGAGGAAATACTAATACTACATTATACATTTTTGTCTACTATGAACCTCCACCATACATGACCACTTTTGACCCATTCTAACAAGGTAAATCTTGGTTGCCCGATAAGTCCATGAGAAACACCTAACCTTTTTAATTGCACAGTGGCCAACTACGTCATGCGTGAAATTTTGTTATGAGGAGTGCCTTTTCAGGAGTAGACCCTGTGTTCCTTTTATAGAGAGTTACTGAGCTGCATAACCTGAGGCACTCCTTGTCGATATCTATAATAATATATTATATGTACATATTACACAAAGTGGACTCATATGAGATATTACAACCCTATGTCTTCTTTTTTGGGTCTCTCAACCTATAATTAGCGGGTGTCACTTTTTCTTTCTAAGTCTGTAATATTCCAATTATATTGCGACATTTGATTCCTGATGCCTTTGATATCATGGATTATCAGACCATTTGTTTTTGCTTTTACCGAGTTTGTGCAATGAATTTATATTTTTTTGAAGACTTTTCATTTTTGTTAGGGTATTAGTTGCATTTTATAAGATCATATCTATTGATGTCCCTCTCACATATCATATAATTCCTAAATAATGAAATTGCTAAAAAGATACTTCTGGCTTATATGGTCAAATTAACTTGGAAGTAATTTTTTTGGTCACCTATACAAAATGAGTATGTTATCCTTATAGGGCGTGACTATCTTTGAACCCCTTTTACATAGCATAAGAGCCTAAACATTCAGTGTGAGCCTTACTAGGATGTAGTTCAATAATGTTTTATGCATGGTTTACGGATCATTTTGGGTTTAACCATATAATATATGTATATCTAAGTGTATACAAATAAATATACTTATGGGGGAAGAATATGGAACACATGTATTTATTGAGGTCGATTACATATCTAATCTTATGTTATGCATGGTTAGACTAACCTAAAATTATAGTTCAAAGTTGGCTATTCAGAAATGATCCTTAACGTTCTTGTTCTAGCTTCTTAAAGGATCCTTCCACACAAACTGAGTTAATGAATTGCAAGCTACAACACACAACATGTAGCAATAAAAAATCACATCAGGAGTTATTAAAAAGTATTAATCCACAAAAAAGGCTAATAGTCATATCAAGCATGAGATTGAGAATAGTCAAAAGACTCAAAATACAAATGCATCATCAACATCTAAGTTCTAAAATATATAGTAAGATAACATCAATATTCAGTCGTCTGATCTTTCTCCTTGCCTTCTTCCTCCATCGCCCACTCCTCATCAACATTAATCAAATCAGTGGCAATCAGATCAAAATTTAGCAACCTCAAAAGACAAATAGAAACTATTGTGCTAGCTGAAATGCTAAATTCTACACTTACAATTCAACTATACACCAAGCCATTCAAACACACTGGATTTGAGACCTCAAGATACATCTAACATACACCAAGGCATTCAACCTGTGGTGCTCCAATCTATTCCTGTCTTTTGGACTGGAGATGATAAAAGGCACTCTAGTTTCTCTTATAACCACGTGGCTGCAACCTGCAAGTTTGGTTCAAAACACAAACCACAATCTTCTTAATATTAGGAGCCTCATCCCAAAACATTTTCCACCATTCACCTACACAGAGTGAACGTGAGGTACAATTTTAATTACAAATTACACATGACCTATTTTAATGGTGTAGTGGCTGGCTACGCTACCAGTGGAATTTTGTTATGGGCAGTGCATTTTCAGGAGTCAAACCTGTGTTCCTTTTCAGGGAGTTAGTGAGCCACATAGCCTGAGGCGCTCCTCTCCAATAACTATAATAATACATTACATATTTCACAAAGTGGACTCATACCACAAGTCTTCTCTATTGGGACTCCCGACCTATTATTAATGGCTGTCATTTTTCTTTGTAAGTCTGTAATATTCCAGTTATATTGACGATATCGATATTTGATTCCTAATGCCTATAGATATCATGGATTATCACACCATTTTTTTTTGTTGTTCCTAAGTTTGCGCCATGAATTCATTTTCTTTTGAAGAGTTTTCATTTTTATTAGCGCATTAGTTGTATTTTATAGGATTATAGTTTCTATTAACGTCCCTCTCACATATCATATAATTCCTAAATAATGAAATTGGAAAAAAGATACTTCTGCCTTACATTGTAAAATTTAGTTGGAAGTAATTTTTTAGTCACATATACAAAATGAATATGTTATCCTTCTAGGGTGTGACTATCTTTGAACCCCTTTTACATAGTATAAGAACCTAAACAGTAATAGTTAGCCTTACTAGGATGTAGTTCAATAATGTTTTATTTATGTATGATTTACAGATCATTTTTGGGTTCAATCATGTAATATATGTATAACTAAGTGTATACAAATAAATATACTTATGAGGGGATATGAATATAGAACACATGTATATATTAAGGTCAATTCAATATTTAATCTCATACTATGCATGATTCGAATAACCTAAAGTTACAGTTCAAACTAATTGGAAATGATCCTTAATGTTGATGTTCTTTGTATAGTATGATAGGGTTATTTTAGAGGTAATGTCTGAATTTTACACTTATCTTTTTATTTTTTCTCTTTTTTTTGTATTTTCTCCTTTTAACTCATCTTGTAGCCCAACCCTTCCCGAATCACTATGTCTTGTATTGTAGTTGACATAGGTGATGGCGACCTTGGGGTATTGATTGTTGTGCCCAATTATCACTTTCTAGAGAAGGTTATTGTGGGCCTTGAACTCGTAGTTGACGTAAACTAGATATTGATATTGTATCAATTGGAAGACCATGCGATGAGCACTATAATGGGATAGGGGGCTCATTGCAATATCAGAATGTGGAACCTCATACCAGACCTCTCCATTAATGGCAAACAAGGAATGTCTAGATTTTGTTGCCCTTGTCATATCTGTAGAGTAGTTTCATAAATTGATCAACTAGGTATAAATTGTTGACTTTTGCAACTAGGAGAACTCTTCAGTGTGGATACGATGAAAAGGGCAAGAAAATATAGGTGGTGATGTCTAACTCCTCATATGGAGATTGGATTCTTCCCCACACGTTTGTAGATTATTGAGACCATCTCTATCTTGTTGTGATTGTATAAACCGAAACATATTTTTCTATGATCATTCACATTGAAAAACAAAATCCATGCTTTTCTATCGTAGTAGTATGACTTGATGAAGGCATTGATGGTTCCACAACCTCTGTCTCTTGACCACAATAATGGTCACCTTCCCTAGCTTGGTAGAACTATAGAGACACATCGACGTGTGCATTACTTTCGTAGGGTGACCTACAGTCTATAAGAAGGTTGTATCTAAGTATTAATACATGATTACCAACTATCCAAAGACAAGCTTCCACTCTGCTACAATATATCTTTTTCCAGAGCACATGTATATGATATACAAATCCTAAGTAGTTACATTCTGTGATCATGTTGTTGGTTGTACAACACCTGTCTAGGTGGTGGCATGAGAAGTAAACCCAATGATCCATGATACTCCTTTGTCACACAGTTCACATATCTCTATAACCTATATGATGGATCCGTTACCTCCGGTACTGAAGTTAGAGTTGGAGCAATGGACGAGCATAATTTCATTCTGGCTTTCTAGTAGACATGCCTCCCTAGTTGAGTGACATCTATGGTGTAGTGTGCCTCCTTCACAAAGAAACCTTTCGCTTCACAACACCGCACATCTATCGGCACGCAACATACTCCACTTCCTTATGAAACTATTCCATCACCTTCTAGAAGCAACACACCATCACACAACATTCATCTTTCTGTTAGGGCTTCCAAAATATGAGCAAATAGGGTGAATGATCAAGCTATAGAAAAGGAGCTTGATTTTGGCACCTTTTGTTAAACCAATGGCATTGTAGACTCATCTTGATTTTGACGTGTTATGTCGATCCACTAACATTGCATACTCTAGGACCTGAGGGGTCGTATGGGCCCATTTTCTAGGAAAAGCAACCTTTCTTGCTCATTTATCACATGCAAGAAGGTAATCAAAATCTTGAATGATAAGCATGTCACAATCAAAGTTAAAAAAAGTGACTGGAAACCTCATTAAAGAAGGTTGAGATGCATGATTTGTGGTGTCCTAGAGGATTACAATGATGAATTCAAGAAGCATGACACCTACAAGATGCTCATCAGTGAGCAAAAATTCCATACAATTCTAGCGACACATCATAAATTCGAAACCCAACATCGAGTGAGCTTCACAATTGAAGTGAACATTTTCTATCACAGTGGGGGAATTGAGTGGCACAACTCCATCAAAGGCTTCGTGGATGTACCCTGAGACTACTATAAATGATCGAAGTTACTCTAGATGGCTCCGATGATGTATACCTTGTTGCCGGGGTCGAGACAGTGCCCACTAGCTGGTAGTTACCCGACACACTGGAAGATGATCAATAAAGGTCGCTACTGCCTTCCTTAGGATCACGCGAAGTTACATGGGCAGATTTTTGAAGGTCCAAAGGCTTGTAGATGAGAGGAATAGTGAGGGAAAGGAGAAACAAGGGTAAAATAGGGGAACATGGAGGTCGGTGCAGACAGACCACAAAAACTTGAAACCCTAGTATATATTTATAGCCAGTGCTTTTAGGATGATATATGGAATACTAAGGAAGGGAAAATAGAGGGAAAGATGAAAGAGAGAGAGAGAGAAAGAGTCAGGGAAATGTGAGGCATTGTGTGCATGTTTTCAAAGAAAAACGGAAGGTAGGAGACACTTGACGTGTCGTCCGGTTAGAATCTAAGGGCCCATATGAGATCCGAAGCCAAACACATGTGTGAGACAACCAGAACATTACGGTACTAGGTAAAATAGACCGCATGACATATAAAACCATAGAAAAACCGAGAAATAAACACGCACGACAATATAATTGATAGAACTTTACAAAATTGATAGTATTAACCCATTTAAATAACATTTTATGGCCATTTTATCATATTTTTATTGTTTGAGAGCTTAAATAAAACTCAAATAGTTCCAAATTTGACACATACTAAATGAGACCCAAGGAGTAAGATTTTGAACTTAGATTTGGGTTTTTAAGCTCCCTTTTATGATTTCTAATACAATTAGGGTTTAGACTCTTTACTTTTATATACATTATAATAGTACATCATTTTCATCCATATTTGGTCAACTCTAAGGAACCTATATCACTAGCCTTTTAATCATGAAATAGGGTAAGATCCTAGATTTTAGTTCATTACAGATACTCAACTTCATCAGTGACTATAACATTACCCTACCTTTGACTCTATGATTGGGGACAACATTACCAGATGCCATGCCAACCTACATGCATCCTCTCGCGAGATCACAACAACAACCATTACCATATCACTAGACACCATTCTATTTTTTTTCATGCACCACTCTATTTCAAGCCAGACTTTTCATTACATCATCAATATGGTGGCAATTACATGGATTTCTAGCATCCCCTTATGTCGGAAGTTTAGGATTGTTCAAGGATAAGAAAAATCCTAAGATTGGGGTGGTAGATTATACCCTTCCTATCCATTTTGTTTGCTTTTGCATGCATGCACTATCATTTTCACATTTTTTTGTGGAAGTTTTTTTTCTTCTTTATCATTACCATGCCATGTATTGACCCCCAATGCTTACTACTTTCTAGAGCAGGCTTTACTACTTAGTATGAACTCTACATATTTTGTAGCTCAATGATTATGATTTATTATGATTTGATCTCTGAGGCAATGTTTTAAAAAGCAATATGAGTTATGCGTGCGGAGAGGTCACATTATAGAGTATATGTGTTATACGGGAGCATAAGTAGAAGTATATACGGTTTTGATTTTTTTAATAATTTTATTATTATATATAAAATAAATCACGCAATTGCATATTTAATTTGTACAATTACATATTTAGACCCTAAAACTGAGATACATTCATATATAATGTTCAATGAAAAGTAAATCACCATTTAGAATGCATTCTATAATCATTTAAGCATAAAATCCAGTGAAGCACACACAAAATGGTTTAACTTAAGTACATAACAATAAAGATGAACCAATCATAAAAAAGATGGTAGCATGTCCTAGAGGTCCATAACAACAAACATTATATAAGCATGTGACTCATGTAGAAAAAACATACAATAAATAAGTACAATAAGAGAATGTTATCAATAAAAATATAATCTAGTTTAGGATGAGATTACAAATGTCCATCTAAAAATCGTCGACTAATCGACCTTATAAGCGGCTAAGTATATGTGGGCCACTTATGCGGCATGTGCGGCCTTGTTTATAAAAAACTGCTTGTTTATCTTTCATGATTATTATTTGGTTGTTCCATGATTTTGGTTCTTTATTATTTCTCAAACTCGATTCAATTGATCGTGATCCTTCTTGAGCTTCATGGCTATGCTTGGAAAGTGATTCTATGATTTTCTTTCTTTATCTATTAGGGTTCAGAATCGCTTGTTAGCTTGTCTTAACTCTACATGATTTTGTGTGGTTGTTTGAACTGATGTTTAATTTATCTCCAATCGACTTTTTTGTGCATTCGTCTAAACTCTTAAGGATTCTCAAACCACAATTGATCTCACCTTTTAATCTGGACTGCAAATGATAAATTTTGAATTGAAATCAAGTTGGATTGCACCTTTTGAAGACATATCTCCCCCCCCACATTATATTCTAATGTGCAAACAAGATTCATTTTCCCTTAGTTTTAAAAACGTTTTAAAAAGAACCTTGAAAATGAATAAAACTGATGCCAATGAAATAGAATGCAACTAATAAAAGCTTGAGCATGAATAAAAGAATGTGTGATTGTTTTTTCATTTTTAATAGAGGTTACTGGTGCCTGACTGGTATATGACAGCGCTAGTGGCAAAGGTATGTTGTGCCCCACAATGCTGCTTGAAAATTCATTGGAGAATCTTTTAAAACCCTTAGAAGATTGGTGAAATCCTCCCTAGAGCAGGGCGGTTTGAGTGTGGTGCAAAGAGATTGATTTGTTGCTTTGGGCCAACTGGCGCATACTTTTGATTTGTTGCTTTGGGCTAACTGGCACAGACTGTAGGCAATGCTGCTTGCAACATGGACCACTTGTAGGCTGTAGCAGATCGAAGATTCAAAAAGTCAATAGTCCTTTTGATTTATTATATATATAGATTATTTGAATGAATTAAATCTAAACTCATTGTGAAAGCATGAGTATGCTTTTTTTTGGAAAATCTAGGGTGATGCTCGATGGGTATATGATTGCGACATTAAAACGTGTATATTTTGTGCCTGATAGTATCACCCAAAAACTCATTAGAGATTTTTAGGTACCCCTAGGAGACTGATGGAATTTTACTAGGAGCAGGGTCGGTTCAGGCATGCTATGAGGAGGTTGACTCACTACTTTTGGCCAACTGGCTCAAACTGCTAGGACCTTTGCTCACATGTAGCTAATCGAGGATTTCTAAGGTCATTAGAGTATTTTCTATTTATTTATTTTAGTTTTTGAATATGTGGTTGTTGCAAAATTCCTGATAAGGTTTGTCTAAATTCTAGAGGATGATTACTTGCTTACTTCATCACTTCTCATGATTCTTTTTGGTGATCCGTGCATGGTTCTTATCTTGACAAGTTTTCTTTTAGTTTGCAACGATCTTTAGATGTTGTGTGATCTTTCATTGGCAAGTTTTAGTATGTGTAGTTGATGTTTGTTGTGGGGCAAATTGTTACGGATGATTTGCGGCCTAATACTGACTTTTCAAACTTTTTTGCCAGAGAATTTTTCATTATTCTTTGTTTCTCATTGAGTTGAGTCTTTCTTAGGAAAAACAATGATAGTTGATAACACCTGATTTTGATATTACTTCTAAATATTTTCCTTGGATGTCTTAAAATGATTAAAAGTGCTTAACCAACACATTTTCCAATGATAGTTCACATGGAAGAAGTAAACATCATGCTTCTTTATTACAATTTACGACTCGATGAAAGCATTGATGATTCTGTAACCTTGCACTTGATTGCTAAAATGCTCACCTTCCCTAGGTTGGTGGATCATGTTAGAGAGTCTATTTATTTAATTTGTTTTAGTCTATGTACTTAAGTTGTTTTAGTCTATATGTAATATGGCCCTAGTTGTGTCTTGGTCCATTAGGGTTTATCTTGTGTCTGTATGCTTCCCCCTTATCCTATATATAGGAAAGGGGGGCTCCCTCTTATCAATAAGAAAAACCACTCTACACAGAAGGGGAATTCCCCATCATCTCTGTTTTCTGCAGATTTGAAGAGGCACCTCCACTTGTGCTCCTTTGCAAGGGACTACAAGTTGGTGAGACAATTGTACCATGACATATGAGAGCATCACCTTCTTAAAGATAATGTCGTATCTCTATTGCAAAATATGCTTTTCCAGAGCACATCATGCATGCTTTTTACGCATCTGAGGTAGTTAAATCTTGAGGTTTGGTGTTAATTGAAAAGGTAACTAACTCTATAAGGAAGTCACATGAGAATTTGACCAAAAGCTCCATGATGCTCCTCTGGAACACATTGTGTATCTCTATTACACATTTGATAGAGAAGAGTATTGAATTTAGACTAGGAGTAACTGGATGATTTGGTTTAATGTGATGTGTGGTTTAGTGTAGGTATCATGAATCAACATAGGAGGTGTAGAAGGTTAGACATGACTGTGAAAGAGGAAGAGAAAGAGGAAAAAAGTGGGATAAGAGAGAAAAGAAAATAAAATCAAGAATAATATTAGGATGCCACATGTAATTTTTTGAATTATCATGCTACATTTAATAAAAATAATTAAAATCATTTCAAAATCATTATTTCAAATATCTTTTACGAGATTTATAATCATGTATAATTTGTGATTATGAATGTTATGAAAGTGCCACATTATGAATTAGAGACTAAAAATAAAACATACATAAGCCAAGGCTTACCAAGTTACCTTGCCATGACTCTCAACACCTTATTGTAACAAGTTTGGTTCTTCTCATGTAATTGTTATGCTTAGTATCTTATTCATGTCATATTTGTTTAGGTACATGCGTAGAAGGTAGACTCAATAGAGTGATATTAGTTTTATATAGCCCCTAACTCGACGTTGTTGTTCCCAAGTGTGAACAAAGCTCCTTGCTAACTTTAGCCTAGGTGTCATGGTGCCCAAAGGAAGTGATCCTTAACTAGAGACATACCAATTCACATATCATAGGAACCCTAAATACTCATACCTCACAATTAGCATGAACGAAATGTATTTTATAATTGATTTATTCGTAGTATAGGGCTTACTTTTGGGATTGACAAAAAAACTATGTATATTTGTATAAATATGAACAGGCATTTGACATGTATATTTGGGAAAAATTCTCTGGATGACTAAAAGCTATAATTAATTAGAGAAAACACACTTAAATTAGAAAATTAAAGAGCTGTGATGGTTTAACAATTATGCTTCATGTAATACTTGTCAAGAAACACGACTTGGGGCCGAGGCTTTTTATGCTAGTAAGCATTGACATACACCATTCCTGATTTGCTAGTATATGCCTTTGTTTGGTGTAAACAAGGTCGCCATAGTTATATTAGAGTTGGTCATGTTTATCATAGGAATCCTAAGTTGTTTCGGTTGTCTTATTTTTGCATTTGTATGTTTATTTTGACATTGTAGTTTAAACTTTGCATTTAGTGGAAGCATGTTTTATTTCACCTGATTACAAGTCTATGGTGTAGTCAATGCCTAGAAATCGAATCTTTATAACATGGCATATGCTTTATTTCTTAGAATATATTTATCTTTTTCACAACAATGCTTATCTCCTAGTGTGGTTTGTCCTGGCCTTAAATTGTGTGTTAACGAAAGTCACAATGCATATTCGATGAAAATATCATTCGACCAACTACAATTTTTATTGTATTACAATTCATATCAGAACATGAGTGATAGAAAATTCTTAATAGAGATAAAATTTTAAACATGATTTATCTATTGTGGTTCCATTATTTATGACAAGCATTAATCTTCCCTGTAATCATCACAAATCAACCAATCTCAAGTATTTCAATACAAGAACCTAGTGATGAACCCACTTAGAAAAATTTATCTCTAATAACAACTTGACCCTAATTCTATCGATTGAAAATTAATCAATTTTTTTTTAATCAATAAAACTTACAAAAAGAGGCATGAAACAGCCCACCTGGTATGCCAATCTAGCTTAAAAATCCGATCTGGTCACGTGGTTGGGTGCCTTGTCATTAAAAAAAGAGGGCCAATGACACCCCAACCAGCTCCCCACGCAGGCGTAAGTCTTAATGAGCAGCCGGGACTGGTAAAAAAATGCTATAATTGTTCCATATAGAAGAGGGGAAGATAGTTGTACTTAGATAAGGAGTACCTAGGATGGAAAATCACTAGGTTTACTGTGTTGAGATGTAACTTAGAGAATGGGGGATTTTGGAGGATGTCTGGGTAAATTGGTTGTTTGTTATAAATAATGGAACCACACTAGATAAATTTTGTTTAAGTTTTTGTGTCTATTAGGAAATTGCAATGACTCGTGTGTAGATGTCACATTTACACATCAAAATTTTAGTTTGTTGGTATGATATTTTCATCGGATTTACAATGAATTTTATTAACACTCAATTTTGATGACTTTCACTAACACTCAATTTCAAGACATGAAAAACAAACTAGGAGATAAGCATTGGTGTGAATATGATAAATAAAGAAACAAAGCATATGCCACGTAAGACGGTGATAATCCTAAAAAAGAATTAATTTCTAGGCATTGGCTACAACAAAAGATTTGTATTGTATTAATCAGAAATTAAACATGCTTATACTAAACACAACGTTTGACCTACAATGACAAGATAAAAATGCAAATGCAAAAACCAAACAACAGAAAAAATTTAAAATAGTCTAGTTTCTACCCCTCCCCTAAAAATTAATTTTTGTATCTGAGCATGCAATGAAATTGACAAAGCAATACAATGGTCCCTCACTATAGAATGGGTCAAAAGTACTATGGCTTAACACTGTCTCCACAAGGAATTCAATGCATATCAAACCTTAATCTATTCAATTACTTTATGATTTAAAGATTAAAAGGATGGTTTTGATTTAGTACTAAGTTAAATTAAACTAACTATTAGATCACTTATAATTTGCATTTGACAGATAAATACACATGTTGTCGTAGTACATACAAGTCATATGGTAGACTAATCAATTATTCAAACCATTTCTCTTCGTCCTACATCAGTATTATTATTAGATCACTTTCAAGTTGCATTCAGGAAACATAAGCACTTGGTGCCATAACACATTCAACTTATATGGTAAACTAATCAGTTATACGAAATCATTCCTCTTTGTCTTATACCCAAAAAAAAAATTAAATTCTCCAAACTTTTGATCTCAAATTTATCAAGAGTTTCCCTAAACCTCTTCAAGGAAATACGAATTACATCAAATTAAAGCAGGGACATAAATTGTGACTAACTTCTATTCATTTAGATACAATCCTCTAAACTAGTATATTCTAAAAATTTGAATTAATAGAAATATATATTTTTGACCAAGATTTTCATAAGCAAACAAAAACAATTTAGAGAGACACAGAAGAAAATTACTATTAAAAGTTGTTCATCACGTGAGGTGTAGATGCCATTTAGGCACCAAGTACAATGAGAATTATGTTAGATTCACACATAGACATGCAAATCATGTTCACAACGAAACACATTGTGAAAAGGAGAATAAACAAAAGAAGAAAGAGAAAAAAGCAAAATACTATACTTGTAAAGAGAGATTCTCTACATCAAAGATGCAAGGGGCAAGTCTCCTCTTCTAAGAGAAGGTAGATTCTCCTCTTCTTCTTCCTTCTAGCCCTTGGGTGTAGAATTTCCTCTTTATTCATTTCTGGCTCTTCATCTAAAATTAGAAGTTGAAAATCAAAATATCGCCCCTAATAATCATTCTCCATGAATTTATATTTCTACGGTCAGGTAGACACGGCGTCTCCTTGAGTGACACAATAGGTTGCTTCAGAGGTCTGCTATATTTTTCAAGTGTAACCACCTGACATAATGCATTGTGTACACAAGTGCATTGAGCAATTACTGGTGAATGAGCATGACGTGTTTTTGAACGGGCAAGACATGCCTTTTCAACGTCGACTTGGCCGATTTGTGTTGTGACATGACTAGGGCCAATTTAGTGTGGACCCTTTGTGATGTGACATAACGTGTCGTTGACTGGAAACACACTGTCTCTTGTTGTGAAGGAACTGGCTTGCTTTTGGATGATGACACAACATGCCTAAGATATGACATGCCATGTTTGATAGGAAAACATCTAAATTTTTCATTCTGAAAACCTACATAAAAATTTATCCAATTACTTACTTTAGACAACAACTTAAGAGATAAAATGACTAAAATGCATTTACAAGTACTATATTTAGCCAAAACCAAGAACTTGAAGCGTTGTCAGACCTCTCCATTAGTGGAAAACAAGGAATGTTAGGTTTTATTTCCTTTGGCGTATCTGCAAAGTAGTTTGATGAAGTGACTAGCTAGGTACAATTCGATGTTGAATTTTGCAACTAGGAGGCTTCTGTGTGGCTCCGACGACGAGGGTAAGAACATATGGGGATGGTGTCCAACTCCTTGTCTGGAGATTGGATTCTTTCCCACACACTTGCGGCTTGTTGAAACCATCTCTATAATGTTGTGAATGTAGAAACAAAAGCACATTTTTATTTGTTCATTCACATTGAAAAATAAAACCGCGTGGTTTTCTATTGTAGTAGTATGACTCGACAAAGGCATTTGTAACGACCCCGCCTCCCGGTAACCCCCAATTAAGGGAGACCTAAAGGTCAGAGCCGTTATTCAATTAACATGATCAAAGGTTCGTCAAATAATCAATAATAATTATGAAATTCTACTAACTAACTGGAATTTGGTATAAAATTAAAACTTTACTTACCTTTGAAACTTTGGAAATCTATCTATCCAGAGCTTGAATTATTCTACCTAATCCTCCTTGCACTTTATTTCTTACTTCCACACTGTGTCACTTTACTGTTTGTTCTTTCAATTGTTGTTCCTAAAACGTCGACAAACAAAACTTCGGTCAGTATATCGAAATATACTGGTATATGGGAACAACCAAAATCTTGCAAATATGTCTAACAATTTAATACTCACAATCAAATTATTTATCAAGACAATTTACATTTTCAATGCGTCATTCTCCACCGCTTTTGCCCTAACCCTGGCATACCCCTCTAGGGTTTCTCTTTTGCCATTGACTTAAGGCCACCTTCTCAAGCCCGAGCTTGGTGCCTGGGAGTCACCTCTCATGGTGCTCCATAGTCATGCATCATAGACCACCTTCTCATTCCCGAGCTTGGTGTCTGGGGTCACCTCTCATGGTGCCCATGGGTCTACCCTCTTGGGCCAGACCTTTATGGCATCTTCCATTAGGGTGGCATGTAGGTGCGAGAATACACATTTCTTTATAATTGTGATAACCATAGTGACTCTACAATTTTGCAAGTATGAACATCCAACTGTTTAGATTGCATTCAATACGAGGAAACATTCGAAAAACACTCGGGAAACTAATGCGATTAATCATAATTAACCACATACCTGTACATGCAGATTTGAGATAGAATAGTCCAATCAATCAAGACATCCAATCAAGCAAGCACACATATCAAGATCCTAAAACAATCATTCAATTGTCCTTTTATTACTCACATCGTCAAGGTCTAATCAAACCTAGCTTGCTTCCTAGGGTTTCTAATCCACTTTTAGAATTTCCTTTGCAATTAGGGTTTCCCCTTCATATTTTATTATTTTAAACCCTAATTACTCATAAACCCCAAATATTCATCTATTCATCACAAAATATGTTAAGATTATTCTGTAACAACATTTAATCTTATTTTCGGATTAACAACACCATTATCTATCAATTAAGTCCATCAAGCCTCTTTTAATTAAAGCTACTATTTTAATCCTTTTAATCCATGACAAGATCATTATGCTCATTTACCCTCAATTCTATCTTTTATTCATTAGAAAACCCTAATTACCATGTTAAGGGTATTTATCAACAGTTAGGAACCTTTATACTCAAAATAGCTTAGAATTATCATATCTCGACTTTAATCATGAATTTGAACAATTAAAGCTATTAAGAGTCCTAATCACCCACATTAGGTTTTCAAGGCCCATTAAAGTATATTCATGCACATGAAACTCTGAATTAGGTCAATTAACCACAAAGATCATCTTTCTAGATTTTAATCTCTCTTTTACCAACAATAGGTTATTACCAACTTAACTTCTTCATTGAACTTTACTAAAACTCATTAACATCAAAATCTAGGGTTTTTCATTAGTAAAACCATTAAAGATAGAATTTTTACATACTTTCTGAATGGCAATTAGAACTAAGCTCTAATATCATTTTTATCACGTACTACACATTTTTCTGATCATTTTTCATATTTTACTTATCTTAATTGGAGTTACCAATCTTATACTACGATTTTTGTAAAATATGTACCTCTTGACCAATGGGACGCCGCCACATCAGCCTGGCAGCTTATTTTATTCTTCCCCATGCTGGGTCAGGGTCTAGTGAACCAGACCTCACCTCTTCAGTCATGCTCTCTCACATGAGCAAAGATCTGTGATTTCCTCTTTTGTCCCTAGTCTCCTTCACGCGCTTTGAGGGTATACTAGTAAAACTCCACGCTAGCTTCTTCAACCTCCGCTTACCCTGACTCTGTTCGCGACACAGCGTCAGACCCGGTCAACCCTGAGGTTGACTTCGAGATCCACTGCACCGAGGTGCCAAGCGAGGGCACTGAATCCCTTCATGGGCCACCCCGGACTCAATGACGACCTGTGGCTGAGACGAGGCGGCCTGCAGTGGCCGACGGCGGCGCCCCTGCAGTCGAGCACAAGAAGGGGGAGAAGGGGTATTGCTGCTGTGATTTGGGAACGAGGACTGGTTCGATCAGTCTTGCGAAGCGACTAGGATAGGGTTCCGATCTCAATGGGGTTGCCCATCCCCCCCTCCGTTATATACATGTTGGCCTCGACAGGTTTCTCACAAGAGTCTGTTGAATTGGGGAAACCTGCTATATCCTTCCAAAGGGGATAAAACTGAGGTCTGTTGGATCGTCTTAGTCTCGCGAACCTAATGGGAGACTTCCTAAGACTGCCCGATCTGTGTGGGGCAAGAGAAAACAATCCCGAAATCTTTGTTTCCATGTTCTAATTTTTGATAGGGCGCAAAGAATAGCCATTGTTGGATCTAAATCCAACGGCCCACAACGAGGCGCCAAGAACACTATTTTCATATTAATACGATAAATATGGCTTTTAATACCTTTTTTTGTAAAATATCATATCTCTCAATCCAAATATTCTTTTTCAACCAAAATTTAGGGAAACCTTTCTCTTGGACTTATCTACTCGTATACCAAGTTTGAGTCCCAAATTTCAAAGGAAAAGGGTGTTTCTTTCATATTGAAGGTATCTATTAACTTAAGCCAATTTAATTTGGTATTTCCTCTTTCTTTGCCAATAAATTATTATTATGAGTTCCTTGAACCTCAAGGAACCTTAATGGCTCGAAATCCCATCTTGGGAATATACCTTAGCCTTTTACTTATCTTTTATCCATTATTTCCCATATCTTATTTATTTCTTATTAAAATATATCTTTTGAGGATTTGTCTTTATCTTTCTTTTTATTTTCCCTCATTGGTATTCCTTTTATCATTAGGAATCCTTGGGATACGAAATTCCACTAAGGATAACTCAATTATACCTCTTTTCACTTATTTCCACATTTCATCAATATTTTCACTTTCTTTCTTAATAAAGAAATACTTAATTGATATTTTCATTTCTTATTGCACTCTTTATGCAACTTGGACTCCCAAGGAACCCAAGAGGCACGAAATCCCTCTTAGGATAAAGTTCTTTACCTTCTAGAGGTTTCAACATCTTTCTTTTCTCAATTTCTTAATTAATTGAATTTCCTTGTTATTGGGCCCAATAGCCAATAAAGCCCACAATACAATCATCAAGGCTATTGTAAACGAAATTACATCATTATTTGTCCAATATGAGAGTTTACATTTCTCATCATATGAACCCAACAATTGGGGTTGTTACAACATTGATGGTTCCACAACCTCTATACTTGAAAACAACATTGTCACCTTCCCCAGCTTGGCAGAACTATAGAGGTACCTTAATGTGTGCATCACGTCTGTGGGGGCACGAGTTTGTGAGAAGGTTGTATCATAAATATATGATACAAGACTACCAACTATGCAAAGATAAGCTCTGGAGCACATGAAATAGGTGTGATACAAATCATAAATAGTTTCATCCTTTGATTGTGTTGTTGGTTCAACGATACTTCTCTAGGCGGTGGAGTAGACCCCACGATCCATGGTGCTTTATTGACACAATTGACATATCTCTACAACCCGTATGATGGAGCGCAAATCTCTAGTACTAAATTTAGAGATGGAGAAGTAGTGGGCAAGCATCACTTCATTTTGGCATTCTAGGAGACGCACTCTAACGAACCCCTCTTGCCATAGTTCCCATTTAGCCGGTGCCTGCCGATGTATGAGATGTCGTTGCCTCGGAGATTTCTTGGGGCCTCAGTGGGGCGATGCCTACCCAGGCTCGCAGCCTCGGAGTGTTGATGGATACTCCAACTACTCATCTTTTGAGTTGGTGGATAGCAGCCCTAATAGTGTTGGATATGCAAGTGAGATAGATGATGATGATGACTTGGTTGGTTCTTTAGCTGTCTTTGGCGGTAGGAACAGCGGAGGCTGGTTCTGATGAGAACCTTCTTAGGGGTGTGTTTGTATTTTTGCAAGGTTTGAATAGATGATTAGTTGTGTTGTTTGGGTGTGGATTACCTTGGAGGGGCTTTCATGGTAAGTGGTCTTTTTGTTCTTTCATGTGTGTTGGTCGAGGGTGATCTTTTGTAATCTGGATGACATCACTCTGCTTGCTTTAGGGGCAAGATGAATATGACTGACCTCAGATAAAATTTTAAAAGAAAGTAGGTAACTCATATTTCTAAGATTAATAACATAAATAAAAAATAATAATCAATAAGTCCATAGTTTAAATTAGGTAAATAACGTATAAAAATGTTGGACTCTAAATGGAGGTACACAACTAGGAATCTAAAAACAAGATTTCAAAACTTAAATCTTTTAGGAAACTGAAACCGAACCACTATTATCTAATTTTGGCTTTTTCTAGAGCTTTGTTCTTTGCCTTCTATCGAATCAGCCACAACTTTGAATCTAGATCCCAAGTTTAACCTAAAACCCCAACAAACAACGAGTCAACATATTGCTATGTTTTGTACGTGGGTGCAACTACAACAATGCATATGGTGGTAACCACATACATGATAGTAAATGAGCAAAATATCTTGCAAGATTGAACTATACAAATATTTTTATATTTTCAACCCACAATCAGTTATCTCGAGCAACCTTTAATGCTTAATATGAACTCTGCATAAGTTGTATCTCGACTATTAGGAATCATTATGATTTGATCTATGAGGAATTCCACCTATCTTTCATGATTATTATTTGGTTGCCCCAATATTTTGGTTCTTTCCTATTTCTTAGACTCGGGTCAATTCATAGTCGTCCTTCTTTAGCTTAATGGTTCTATTTTGCAAGTGATTTTATGGTTTGATTTCTTCATCTCTTAGGGTTTAGAGTTGCTTGTCAGTCCGTTTTTGATTATGGACAACTCGCCAAGGACTTGTGTGGCTTTTGAAGTCGATGTTTGACAAACTCAAATAGGCCTTTTCATGCATTCATCTAAACTTAAGGAATTTGGACCATAGTTGATCTCACCTTTCAATCAGGCTTGGATGTCTAATACCGAGTAAATATTCTTAACTTGAACATTTTCTTATGATTGATTACATTGAAGAAGAAAATTCATGCTTGTCTATTACAATCGTACGACTCAGTGAAAGCATTGATATTCTACAACCTTGCACTTTATTCTGATGGGGTACCTCGACTTGTACTTCTTTATAAGGGACTACGAATTGGTGAGACAATTATATATAAGTATGACATATGAGACCATCACGATAAGGTCTATATCTATTTCAAGATACACATTCTTTGTATACATCCAAGGTAGTCACATCTCGAGGCTTTGGTGCTAGTTGAAAAGTTAACTAACTTTATAAGGCAGTGGTATTAGGGAATCAACATAGGTGTAGAATGTGAGATGGGGTTATGAAGGAAAGAGGAATGCCACCTAAAATTTTTAAAATTATCATGCCACGTAACAAAACAATAAATATCATTACGGGATATTTCTCCTATCTTTCATGGATTTGGACTCAAATCACTTCATCAATATCTTTCTTAAGCTTCATGGCTATGTACGACAAATGATTCTATGGTTTGTGTTCACTTCATCATTCAAAACTTGTCAACATGTTTCAGATTATGGGCGACTATCCTATGAGTTGTGTATGGTTGTTTTAGATGATGTTTAATTAAACTCTGAGCAACTTTTTCATGCATCAGGCTTGCAAATGACAAGTTTTTGATTTAAATAGAGTTGGCATTGCATCTTTTGAAGGACCTCATTTCTTTTCATGTTAGGTTTTAGAATCCAAAATGGAAAAAAAAGTGCAACAGAGGATTTCCACAATCTCAAAAAAATCACAAAAAACTCAAAAGAGCATAAAAACATAAAAATTGAAGAAAACCCATGCTAGTGAAATGAAATGTAAAGAGTAAAACCTTGACCATAAATAAAAGAATGAGTTTTTTCCCTTTTAAAGGAACCTAGGGTGGTGCCTGATGGGTATATGACTGTGATAGTGACATAGGTATGTTGTGCATGGAAGTGTGATATGAAAACACATTTAAGAGTTTTTTACAAACCCTAGGAGACTTGAATGTGGTAGAACCCTAGGCACAACTTTGGTCCAAATGGCCTAAATGTAGGGACTGTTTCTCACTATATGGACCACCTGTAGCAAATTGGGGATTTCAAAGGTCATAAGGGTCTATATATATGTATATATATATCGTCATGTTTGAACAAATAAATGGCTGGATGTGAATACAAAACAATGTTTTTTTCATTATAAGTAGAGTCTAGGGTGGTGCCTGACAAGTGACAAGTATCTGACTATAATAGTGACATGGGTCTGTTGTACCTAAAAACTCATTAGTCTCTTAGGTAGCCTAGGAGACTGATGGAATCCTACCAGGAGCAAGGTTTGTTCGGGCATAGTGCAATGAAGTTGACTCATTACTTTGGCCCAACTGGCTCGACTGCAGGATTGTTGTTTTGTATATGGACTGCATGTAGTAGATCAAGGATTCCTATTAGAAAGTATTATAAGCCTATATGTTAGTTAATCAACCCATATAGCCTACCTTGAATCCTAAGTATAATAACACATGAGTTTTCTCCTCACACTTTTCAACACGGTATCCAATGTTTTAGAAAGCGGAAAACGAGAGGCGTGAGGACATCTATAATAATATATTATGTGTAAATATTACACAAAGTGGACTCATATGAGAGATTACGGCCCTAGGTCTTCTTTGTTGGGTCTCTCAACCTATTATTAGTGGGTGTCACTTTTTCTTTCTAAGTCTTTTATATTGCAATTTTGCTTTTACTGAGTTTGCACAATGAATTTATATTTTTTTGAAAACTTTTCTTTTTTGTTAGGGCATTAGCTGCATGTTACAAGATCATATCTATTGACGTCCCTCTCACATATCATATAATTCCTATATAATGAAATTGGTAAAAAGATACTTCTTGCTTATAATTTTTTTGGCCACCTATACAAAATGAGTATGTTATACTTATAGGGTGTGACTATCTTTGAACCCCTTTTACATAGTATAAGATCATAAACAGTCAATGCAAGCCTTACTAGGATGTAGTTCAATAATGTTTTATGCATTTTTGGGTTTAACCATATAATATATGTATATCTATGTGTATACAAATAAATATACTTATGGGGGGAAAGAATATAGAACACATGATTACATACCTAATTTACCATTCAAAAATGATCCTTAACGTTCTTGTTGTAGATTCTTAAAGGATCCTTCCACACAAACTGAGTTAATGAATTGCAAGCTGCAACACACAACATGTAGCGATGAACAATCACATCAGGATTCATTAAAAAAGTATTAAGCCACAAAAAAGGCTAAATAGTCATATCAAGCATGAGATTGAGAATAGTCAAAAGACTCAAAATATCAAGTTCTAAAAGATATAGTAAGATAACATCAATAATCTGTCGTCTGATCTTTGTCCTTTCCTTCTTCCTCCATCACGAACTCCTCATCAACATTAATCAAATGAGTGGTAATCTGATGAAAATTCAGCCACCTCAAAAGACGGATAGAAATTATTGTGCTAACTGACATGCTATATTCTACACTTACAATTAATGATATGATAAAATGATGTTATATGAAAGTAACACATTGGATTTGAGGCCTTGCTCCAATGTATTCCCATCTTTTGGAGTGTAGATGATCAAAACCACTCTAGTTTCTCTTATAACCACATGGATGCAACCTGCAAGTTTGGTTCAAGACACAAACCACAATCTTTTTAATACTAGGGGCCTCATTCCTAAACATTTTCCACCATTCACCTACACAGAGTCAATGCGAGGTACAATTTTAATTATAAATTACACATGACCTTTTTAATGGCGTAGTGGCTGACTAAGCTACAGTGGAATTTTGTTATGAGCAGTGCATTATCAGGAGTCGAACCTGTGTTCCTTTTTAGCGAGTTAGTGAGCCACATAGCCTAAGGAGCTCCTCGCTACTAACTATAATAATATATTATATGTACATATTACACAAAGTACTATTATTAGTGGGTGTCATTTTTCTATCTAAGTCTGTAATATTCCAGTTATATTGACATGGATTATCACACCATTTGTTTTTGTTGTTCCTAAGTTTGTGCCATGAATTCATGTTCTTTTGAAGAGTTTTCATTTTTATTAGTGCATTAGTTGCATTTTATAGGGTTATAATTTTTATTGACGTCCCTTTCACACATCATATAATTCCTAAATAATGAAATTGGAAAAAAGATACTTCTGCCTTATATGGTAAAATTAAGTTGGAAGTAATTTTTTAGTCACCTATACAAAATGAATATGTTATCCTTATAGGGTGTGACTATTTTTGAACCCCTTTTACATAGTATAAGAACCTAAACAGTCATAGTAAGCCTTACTAGGATGTAGTTCAACTAATGTTTTATTTATGCACGGTTTACAGATCGTTTTTGGGTTTAATCATGTAATATATGTATAACTAAGTGTATACAAATAAATATGCTTATGAGGGGAAATGAATATAGAAAACATGTACATATTAAGGCCATTACATATCTAATCTCATACTATGCATGATTAGTTATAGTTCAAACTAATTGGAAATTATCCTTAATGTTGACGTTCTTTGTATAGTATGATAGGGTTATTTTAGAGATAATGTCTGAATTTTACACTTAGCTTTTCCTTTTTTCTCTTTTTTTGTATTTTCTCCTTTTAACTCATCTTGTAGCCCAACCCTTTGACATAGGTGATGGTGACCTTGGGGTATGGATTGTTGTGCCCAGTGATCACTGTCTGGTATCAGAACCTGTGCTCTAGCCGACCTGCAATCCCAGCATCATGTTGACAACCAACAACACCACCACCATTGGAGTGATGAGCTCGTCCGGCCTCCTACCCACACCTACATTTGGCCATCACTTCTGTGGAAAGCTCAATTTCTTCCCTATCTCCGTGGGTAAAACCTGCTTGGCTATGTAGATGGCTCCTAGTCGTGCCCACCCAAAATGATCGTTGAAGTAGCAGAAGGAGGTGCAAATCAGGTCATGAATCTAGAGTACCTCAAATGGATCCAGCACGACCAAATTGTGCTACGAGCTCTCCTGGCTTCATTCTCTAAAGGGGTGCTCGGATGTGTGCTCTCCTGCACCACTGTGAAGCTAGTTTGGGAGGCTCTCGAGTCTATGTTCTCCTCAGGATCGAGGGCCCAAACTATGCATATACGTGTCCAACTGGCTAACATCAAGAAGAATGATATGCCAATTGGACAGTACTATAATAAGGTCAAGAAATTGGCTGACACGATGGCTTCCATTGGCCACAAACTAGAGGATGAAGAGGTTATATCCTACATGATGGTTGGGTTAGGATCTGTAATCCACTGTTCACCTCTATTACCACACAGGTTGAGCCCGTGACACTCACTGATCTCTATGCTCACATGATGAGCTTTGGGATTAGGAAGGAACACAATACTGACGACTTACAGATCAGTACTCCCCCATCTGCAAATAATGTTGTTCGCAATGCTGGCAGAGGTAGGTCTTCATCATGTGGATGAGCTGGTCATGGTGGCCGCGGAAGAGGGGCAACATCCCACATAGCACAAGGATCGTCAAATGCACGCCCGACCTGCCAGGTCTGTGGCAAGTTTGGCCATAGTGCACTGAAATGTTATTTCAGGTTCGACCATGCCTACAAGGCTGATGCACATGAAGCAAATCTGACACAAACTCCCACCTATCAAGCTGATCCCAACTGGTATGCTGACTCGGGAGCAACATACCACACCACCAGTGAGCTCGATCATCTCTCTATTCGTGACAAATACCAAGGAAAAGAGCAAGTACAAGTAGCAAACGGTGCAGGTTTGAAAATTGCCCATACTGGTCATTCTATTCTTCGTACTCCCTTTTGCAATCTTGCTCTCCAAAATGTTCTACATGTTCCCAAAACCGCAAAGAATTTACTTTCTATACATCGTTTTGCCATTGACAACAAAGTTTTTCTAGAATTTCACCCATATCACTTTCTTGTCAAAGATCAGGTCACGAAGAGTCCTCTTCTTCAAGGCAAATGTGAAGGAGGACTATATCATCTACCCTCTGACATGCCCAACCTGAATAAGACAACCTTGTCCAGCACCAAAGCATCTCGAGACCTATGGCATTGCAGGCTGGGACATCCTTCACCTTCCATAGTCCAGGGCGTTCTTCGGACCAACACGCTTCCCTTTACTGCTTCAAATAACAGTGACATTGCAATTTGTAATGCTTGTCAGCAAGCCAAATGTCACCAACTCCCATTTCCTTTATCTTCAAGCATTTCATCTACCCAACTTCAACTTGTATTCTTGGATGTATGGGGACCTGTTGTAACCACTACTTCGGGGAACAAGTATTATGTTAGTTTCGTTGATGATTTCAATAAATTTACTTGGATCTATCCTTTGAAATCCAAATCTGAGGTGTTTCCCACTTTTCTACGATTTCAACATGTTGAACGCTTATTAAACACCAAATTAATTGCCTTTCAATCTGATTGGGGAGGCGAATATCACAAGCTGAATAAACATTTTCAAGCCATTCGTGTAAAGCACCTCGTATCTTGCCCTCACACACACCAGAAAAATGGTGTTGCTAAGAGAAAGCATCACCATATTGTTGAAGTAGGGTTATCTCTTCTCTCCCAATCTCATAAACCCTTTAGGTTTTGGGATGATGCCTCTACCACAACATGTTTTCTTATTAATAGAACACCTAGTTGTGTTATAAATTTTTCTACACCTCTTATGTGTCTCTTGAATACAAAGCATGATTACACAATGTTGAGAACCTTCAGATGTGCTTGTTGGCCCAATCTATGACCATATAACACGCACAAACTTCAATTCTGCTCTTTACCATGTGTTTTCTTGGGTTATAGTCCTATGCATAAAGGGTATAAATGTTTACATTGCCGTACTGGACGTATGTATATCTTCAGAGACATCATCTTTGATGAACGCGCCTTTCCTTTTGCTCATGATGGTAACAACTCCTCACCCATAACATGAACAGCTTGTGACTCATCCACACTGTTACCTACTCTTACACCACTTAAAAATGACCATGTTTGGGATGGAAACCAACCAAAATCATAGGAGACAAAGAAGATATACTCCCAAATTTTGCATATAAATCCAAAATCACATATACTCCCAAATTTTGCATATACTTTGGTTCAATGACCTCTTCGAATGTATAATGCGTACCCTGACCAAGATTTTCATAAGCAAACGAAAGCAATTTAAGGATACAAAAAAGAAAATTCGAATTACTATTATAAGTTGTTCCTCACAGGAGAGGTAGATGCCAATTACACACCAAGTATAGGAGAATTACCCATGTTAGATTCACACATAGACATGCAAATCATGTTCACAATGGAATACATGGGGAAAAGGAGAAGAAACATAAGAAGAAAGAGGAAAAAAATAAGTACTACACTTATAGAGAGTGATTCTCGGTCTCCTCCGATAGATGGTTGATCCTCTTCTTCTTCCTTGTGGGTGTAGAGTCGCCACTTGAGTCGCCTCTTTCTCTTCTCCTTAAGTTGATAGTTGAAAATCAAAAGATCTCCCCCCCTAATCGCTCTCCATGCATTTATATTTTTGTAGACACTCAGGCAGACACAACGTGTCCCATGAGTGACATGTAACTACAAAATATGCACGTTAATATCTTGACTTTTTTTTCACACTCCTTAAAATGTGACAGTTGTGCAACAAAAAGATTCGTGTTTATATCTTTACAAGTGGGGGGATTATTGGCTTTTTCCCAAAAGTGGTCATACGGTTGTTTCCCATGAACTTTTGACTAGCGCGGGCTTATCCTAATTTCTAAGCCTCTTTCCCTCTCCTTTCGGTCTCTCCATGCATCGTTGTGCCCATGGAACAAGACTTTGACTTCGAGTTGACTCCGACAGATGTGGAAGTGGAAGTTTGTGGAAACATCGAGGAAACTTTGAGGATTTTTACAACCAAACTTTGACGCATCTTTGACAAAAATTAAGCTCAAAATAGTAATTTCATGATGAAAATTGATAGATTTCATCAAATATATCTTAAAAACTAAATATATGTCTATATATAGCCATCCACACATGTTTACATATAAAGAAAAACAGTCACGTACAAATGTAAAAGATGTTGTCTTAGTATCAACATCGACAGGCAAGGAAGTGGAAGTTTGTGGAACATGTAAGGAAACTTTAAGGACGTTCTGGACTAACACTTTGACGCAAAATGAGCTAAACGATAGTGAGATTGTGAGGGGATTTGGCATAAAGCATCAAAGTTTTAGTAAACACATACTCCGTCTATAATCTTTTATATGAAATGTTTAGAACTTAGATTTGTTCTATATATATGTTTTGTATCTACAAAAATCCCAATCGGATCACATTCCAGAATTAAAAAACATGAGCTTATCTTCAAATACATCAATTTGTCAAGAGGGGAAAAAGTAACATAGGTGAAATTTTATTATGTCTACACCAAATTTTGCAAAACTTGCGGACATCTAGTAGAGAAATAAACTTATCATTACTCTCTAGTTAGAAACCAAGGAAATAGTCATCTCAATGTGAAGAATGGTTTCCTACAAGTTCTTTATGCCTTCACTATGTGTGCAACAATAATAACTACAAAGATCATCAAGAAAATGGGAGGCTTTGAGATAGCTAAGTCAATTTCATCACCAAGTAGGCTGAATTCATTGACACATGTCAACAAGTAGGCAACATTGATGTCGAGGAAGTTTACTAGGTTTCGACATCGACAGGCGTAGACACATGTAACATCGAGGATATATCGCCAGATGTCGAGAATGTTTAGTACCATGGTTGTGCCTTTTTATTTTCCCATGCCGCTCTTTGACTTCTCCGCCCTGAATCCCCTATTACTCTATCCAATGCCTGCAATCACAATTGTTGTGAGCAACCATCCTTTCATTCCCTCATCTGCCCTCCTCATACATCCATAGTATGTGGAGAACTATCGCTACTCTATACTAGTTTTAATGCTTCCGATTTGCCATTACAGAACGAGAATCATTTTCACAAGGGCATAAGAAGGCAGACCCATCAAAAAAGGAGAAATAAGGTACCTAAATCAATTAGAATTTGTAACGTGGGTCAAAATTTTTTCTTTTTCTTGACTTTGAAAAGCAAAAAGGTACGGAATGTATTTGATCTCCAGCGGAGAAAGACAACACAATGATATTTCTTGAGACAAATCCTCGTTGAATATCGTTTGTTTATGTCATATTTTTTGTATTTATATATATATTTAAACATGTGAATATGTATGATCAATGGTACAGAAACTGGTATAAGATATGTGTATTTGGTATGATTAACATTTCCAATCCGATTTGTCTAGTGTCAAATTCGTCTTTGCCAACGCCAAATATATACAGGGGGCGAAGCTCTTATTTTTCATCCACCTAGAGGATAGGATATTTTTATACAAGAATTCATACACAACCTCCCTCTCAGTGCTAATAAAGGTCATCAGTACAGCTGGCAGCCAACTACACCAGCTTCACTTGCATGCTTTGTTAGATGGCATTTTTTATTTTCTTAGCCGCACTGTTTTGTGAATAATGGAAACTGACTATATGCCCAAAGACTCTTGCAATATTGATGTTACAAAACTACTTATAGTTGAATCCATTTAAACTATCATTTACCTTCTCTAAGATTTGTGTTTATTTCTGTCTCCAGCTCGCCTTAGATTCAATATGCAACATGCTACATTATACATGGAGAAGTGGAAGTTGGATGCCTTGCAAAAATACCACATTGATGATCTCACGGCTAAGGTTTTAAGGCTTTAGCTCATGTTCCCTAGTATTCATATTTGCTGGGGCTTATTGGTAAGCTAATCAGATCTATCTTTATCTAATTGAAGGTTTTGTTAAAATGGTAGTAGACTATTATATGCAAGGCAATTAGATTGTGCATGGAGGTACATCTGTTTGAATCAAAAGTGCATTGAGAAAACATTTCACGGTAAAAACAAATCTATCATAGGCATGAAGTACCCAAATACATCTTGCCATTGGTATTATACTACATCGACTTTACTTTTTGGGTCAGAGGTCGCCATTTTTTTACATCGTTATAAATTAGTGGGGGTATCAATATCCTGGAAAAATAGATACAAAACAAAAATGCTATTATAGAATCTATATTCTTTTACCCGTATATTACTATAGATTAGCATTTTGATTTTTCATATATGCATTAGGATATTCGATATGTGAAACTAGATGAAAAATAAAGGAAAATTTCCCACATAAAAATGCACACATTTTTTTTGGTATCCATCAATGTATCAATGAGCGTATGTCAACTTGTACCTGTCATAGTTTATTTATAAGTCGATGTTAACAAATGTTCCTTCTTAGTTTGATGCTTGTATATCAGTCATTTTTTTACTTGTTTAAACATGTTATCACTATTTTTAGACCTGATCCAGAGGTTGATTCGATGATTCCATCGATGTCATAATGATATAATATCTATAATACAACTTATACACACATATGTTTGTAGACACGTGTATAAATACATATACTATGTTTGTATAATATATGTGTATATATATGTCAAGAAAAGAGATAATCTAATAGATCATGATTAGGAACAATAATACTTTGGGTCTTGCCTATGGAGGTTCTAATGATCTTGACTCATATTCTAAGATGAACACAGTCTGATCTGGCAAAGCTGTCTCAACAAATTTTGTACCTCAAAGTGAAAGTTTGAAATGCATGTTGTTACAACCCCAATTTTTGCGTTCTTTAGGTGAGAAATGTAATTTTTCATATTAAAGATATTTGAACAAATAATGATATAATTTGCTTCAAATAAATAGATTTCAATAGCCTTGATGATTGTTTTGTGGGCTTTATTGGCTATTGGGCCCGAATAACAAAGAAATTATGTTTGAAGCCTAATTTTGCATGATGTTCAGAAAGTAGTGTAAATTATCATCTTTAATGAATTAAAGATTAAGAAACCCTATTTTGAAATGATTAATGTGTTGAATAGGGTTTAATGGATCTTTAGGGTTGATGATAACCTGTTAAACGTAAAAAGGTACATAATGTTCAAAAAGGAATAACTTTGCACATGATTAGTCTAATTTAGAGTTTATGTGCTTAAATATGCATGAAATTTGAAAAAGGCATAAAGTTGTTATCTTTAATGATTTAATTAAGGAAAAGCCCTTAGTTTTGATGATAGATGATGATATTTGGATAATTCAAGTTGATATTAACATGTTGTTAATAAAAGTGAGAATATGATCTAAAAGATGATCTTTTTATATAATTGGTTTAATTTAGGGTTTTGTGCATGAATATGCACTAATGAGCTTGAAAACCCTAATTTAGATGAATATGTCTTTTAATTGGTTTAACTGTGTAAATCCACGAATAAAATAGAGAAGTGATGATCCTAAGCCAATTTGAGCATAAAAGATCCTTAATGTGGATAATTTGAGTAATTAGGGTTTTTATGAGTGGAAAAGTTGTTTTAGGGTTTGTTGACCTAAAAAGGATAAAGTTTGAGAAATTGATATAAGAAACCCTAATGCATCCTAATGAGACTTAGAAACTTAGAAAGGTGTCCCAAGTCAATAAGGAGTTGTTTGGGATATGCTTGTGACAATTTTTTTAAAAAAAATAAGCCAGGGGTCACTTTTATTCATCACACCCCTCTTGTGAGCAAAAAAACCATCAAAACGATTACAGCTCCTGCTTATAACCAACGCAGGTATGGTCCTTCATCAGACCTGAAAAAAAAACACCGCAACAACAAAAAAAATCTGAAAAAGCCGAACCAGTCTAAGCAGGTCAACCCCAAAAGAAACCGGTTTCCACTATTATAGGAATCAAGGCTCGCCTCTACTAATGTCAATATATGGCATGCCTCTACTAATTGTCACAGCTCCTGCTTGTGACAATTAGACATTATACATGTTTTCAGGATCAATGTTTGCTTGATTGATTGATTGGCTTTCTTGATTGGACATCTAGTTGGATTTGGATAAATTGTTGCTTGAGATATCCAAGACAGGTATGTGGTTACTTATGAATAACCGCTTAGTTTTCCGATGGTTTCTCAGACGTTTAATCGCATTGAATGCAACTAAACTGCTTGGATGTTCATATTGCAATTATAAAGTGACTATGACTATCACTTAATGTATTTGCCTATAAACTCAGATCCTGGTTCTCTCTGTGGCATAATAGCTAACCTAGTACATGGCTGCCTATGGGTAGGTCCATCAGGTTAGAGAAAGGCCTAGTACATGGCTACCTATTGGGTAGGTCCATCAGGTCTATGGATGACCTAGTACATGGCTACCTATTGGGTAGGTCCATCAGGTCTATGGATGACTTAGTACATGGCTACCATGGAGGTAGGACCATCAAGTCACATTGAGTTAGATATTGGGCTACCTACGGGTAGTGCCATGCGACTCTATTACTTAAAAGAGAGGTGAAATCTATGTCCACTGTAGGGACAGCCCAGAGTTTGAGAATATGTATGGATTGAGTTGTATGGCTTAAGATGTAATCTTGATTGTTAAATGATTAATTGAATGATTATATTGTTAACATAGTTGAACATTATCTGTTTCCTCCACATACCAGCTTCGGCTGACCCACATTTTGTTTGTCGGCGTTTTAGGTACAATGAAAAGAACAAACAGCAAAATGACACCTTGTGAATTCAAGAATTAAAGAACAAGGAGGAACTAGTTAGAATAGTTCAGCTGAGGTTAGAAGTTTAGTTTGTTCCAATCTCTACAAAGGTATGCAAAGAAAATTTTTATTACCATTTTCAGTATAGTATGTTAGAATTTAATAATTGTTTATGGTTATATGTCGAACCTTTGATCCGAGATTAATGGGTGCGGCTTCAACCTCTTGGTCTCCCTTAATTGGGGGTTATCGGGAGGTGGGGTCGTAACACATGTATTGAGGTTGATTTGTGGTGCTATCCCCCAGACCGCAAGAGGCATATATATATATATGTGTGTGTTGTGTGTGTGTGCGTGCATGTGTGTGAGAGTCTTCTCTGCACATGCGTGTGTGTGCGAGTCGTCTACACGCAGTCTATGTGTGTGTGCGAGTCATCTGCGTGCGATGTGTGTATGTGCACGCGTTCGTGCGTGTGTGTCTGTGTGTGTGTGTGTCTTGTGTGCCTGTGTGCGTATGTGCGCGCATCTGTCTTGTGTGTGTGTGCGTGCATGTGTATCATGTGTGCACACGTGTTTTCATGTGTACGAGTGTGTGTTTCATGTGTGCACGCGCATCTACGTTTGTGTGCTTGTGTCTGTGTCAATTTGTGCGTGTATGGTGCGTGCGTGGATGTGGGAGTATGTGTTTGCGCATGCGTATTCGTGTGTGTATAACTTATCTAAGTACACTTCCATTATCTTCATATTCTCTTTTTCTATCCTTATCACTAGAATGCATATTCTTGTAAGCTCTCACCAACATGAAATGACCTTTGACCTTTGGAAGCATGACTATGTTCACAACAACATAAGGGGCATATGAACTACGATCTCAACCCCACAATTGAAAAAGTATGGCACAACATAATATTTTAAGAAAAAAATGAAGAAAACATATAAACTACCAACTAAGCCATCTCCCCATGACCCTCTCCATCTCAGACCTTCCCCTTCTCTTTCTTTGTCACCATATCCACCTTTCATGTGGTGCCCTAATGCTCCTTCTCACCATGTGAATGGCGTTGCCCACTCCAATCTATCATTGCTACCAAATAAATGAGGTAAGAATGGGGTTCTAATGTGGCTATTGGTGTATGCTCTAAATAGATCCAATAGCCTATATGCTCTCAACCCTGGCCATGTTGGGGTTGATACATCATATATACCAATCATCTTTTTTAAGTCATTTTTATATTAAGTAAATAAAACTATGATTAGAGAACTACCAACATTCATAAATTACCATAAGCATTTTTTATTGTTAAAACAAAATCACAAAATGGTTGTAACATAATAACATCTTTTTATTATTAATAAGTTATGACGTTAATCATTTAGATTTACATTTCCTTCACTTTATCAATAACAGATTTACTAGGTCCATCATATAATAATCTTATTCCTTTCAACATTGTCCTCAATATTTGTAATTCTCAAAATAATATTTAAGTAGAGCTTGTTAGTAATAATATGTCAGTGTCCTTTGATTGAAATGACCTATTTTATTGAATTGAGGTAGGGAAAAGGGAAGGGGAAGATAGATAACTGTAAAGGGGTCAAATATTTGATCCACCTATAACTTCTCTAATCACAATGATTATGTCATGCCATTGTTGCTTTCTTTGCCGTTTGATACTTGGATTGCGATGTTTCTCTTGATCCCCTCTTCTCCTTCTCTTATTCTTCTCTCCCTTCATCATCACTACCCCATCTTAGCCATTGTTGTAGTAGGTTGCAAGATAGTTTTAGATGTTTTTTGAAGGTTATGTTTTTGTACACTTCTATTGATAAGGATATTGTGTCTTTGCATATCTAACTTATGTTGGAGTAGGAAACATACTCTTATACAATTTCTTACATATATATTCTTATTCTTGTTATGTGTAGATTTTCCAGCCATATTTGATGGAATAGAACTACCTAAGGATGATGTTGAAACAACTTAACTGGTTGGTGTGAGTCCTCTTAGAGTTTGTAAGGTAATCTTGAAACATGCTTTGATATAAAAAATGATCTTGGAATGGCTTAACTTGTTGGTATGATATGTATTTTAGTTTAGAATTTTATCATTTTCAGTTTTGATAAGGATTGAAACCACTAGTTAATGCCCACCTTTAAAACTATAATGAAATTGAAAGCATGTCCACTCATGGGAAACTAGTAGTGGAATATGTACTCACAAAGCAAAGGGATTGGTTTTAGATTTTTTTCAAAGATGGAAGCAAGTGCATTGTTGATCCCCACCTCAATTCTCACCTCATGGTTGGGATGTAACCTAAGACACAAGTATCATTTACCTACCACCTTCTCATGTTATTTTGTGCCGAATATGTTGCCCACAAAAGTTCCTTGCATAATTCGTCAATCAATGTTTTTACTCTATGTGAATGTTGATGATAAACATTTCAAGTTATAGCTTTTGCTGCACATATAAATTTCTTACCTATATTTTCTTATTTGTAGCATATAATCTTCTAGGTATGACATAAGCACATTTATTACCATGTTGACTTAAACATTGAATAGATGGTTTTTCTCGAGTCATGAGTGAGAGGGTATCTTAAAACTAGAAGCTTAAATAGGCCAGGTTATGCTATTTGATGTGAACAATGTCTATACTTATTGATATCACATAAAAATATCTCCTCTCTTGTATCAATTTCTTTCCTACACTTTCATATTTAGTTGCATTATCTGTTTCAAATTGCACAACATTCTCTTCCCCGAGCATCTCAATTGCCAAATCAAGAACAGAGAACATATAATCATTAGTTTGAACTACAGAATAAGAGTCAATAGAAAAAAGAAAGAACCCTCAGCAGTATTCACTAAGAAATTTATCAAATTTTTGTGTCTCCTATTAGATCATCAATCTAACATAAAAGTGCATCCACATAACTTATAATGATTTTCATGCTCTCACTCCAACTCTTTGGCCATTAATATTGTCTCTCCAAAAATGGTTCCCTCATTTGGTGTATGAAGGAGGGGGAAGACCTTTGCAAAATTGTCTAATTGTTTCTACCATCACCTAAAAAGATGTGTAGTTCATTGCACTGAAAGATATACATGTAGCAATAAAGCAAAAATACTTACATATGCAACTTGTGAAGCCTCCTTAAGAGAAAAATCAATGATGTCCATCACCTTTCCTGCCTTCCTTTACTACATACGTAGTAGGACCAAGGTTGAAAAAACCCTATACAATTTTTTTCATACCGGTTATCCCTTTGGAAGATTGGAAAAAAGGATTAGCTTTTGTCTCACTCCCACCAATTATCGGTGCAACACGATCCTCCCACCATAAAGTTTTAATGTCGGCATGGTAGAATATATAAATAAAGTTATAATGTAGTACCTTAATTAGGGATTGGGAGAAGTAGAAGTTCTCACATCCACCACCCACCACCCAAAATAACCCATTCTGATAGTAAATTGCAGGATGTCCATTTCATTTTAATGGCCATGCTTTTTACAACCTTTATCAATAATAAGTGCAATTCAATGCTTGACCTATTACCGACAAGTTGCGTTTGTTTTAATTGGCTAACTAATTTCCTTTCCATTATTGACAATTGACCACAATCTTTGTTTAGCACATTATAGACGTACTCATGTCAATTTACTGCGTAAATTTTTTTTCATTAGAAGTTGGTAGTAATAAATGCTATGTAGTGCTTGAATACTGGTATATTTTATCAAACTTTTTTGTACGCTGCAGGTCTCTTTTAATGCTACAAGTGTGCATATATCTAAAAAGTATCTTTGTGAATGCTACAAGTATGCAGATATCAAAGGACAATACGTAAAAGAATCTATTATGCAAGATTTTATTGCTAAAGACGGAGCGTAGCGG
Organism: Alisma plantago-aquatica; assembly: GCA_963693085.1. Taxonomy (NCBI): domain Eukaryota; kingdom Viridiplantae; phylum Streptophyta; class Magnoliopsida; order Alismatales; family Alismataceae; genus Alisma; species Alisma plantago-aquatica. Next base: position 731,076,291 of record OY856412.1, read on the forward strand.
GCTGTGCTGAGCGTCGGCCCTAGGGAAACCTCTTCTGCGCCTCGCCGGCTTGGGGGAGGGGCGCCTGCCGTCTCTCGGTGCCGGCCTTCTCCCCCTGGCCCTCTCGCCGGAGCTGGTGGTTCTCATGGGGTGGTACGCTTTGAATCCGTTCTTTTCTGCTTCTCGGCGTTGCGGCTGGTTTACTCGACCAATTTTTGGTTTTGCGGGGCTGGTGCATCGGCAGCTGTGCGGTGGCGGCGGCTACTTCTATCGGCGTGGTCCGGTCGGTGCTTCATCTTTGGACGGATCTAGCTTGTCTTTTCCTTTTGGGTTCCTTCGACTCTGGTTTTCTTCTTCCTTTCTTTTCATCTTGTTGTTTTTTGTGTCGTTCGTAGGTCTAGGTTGTTGGAGTCTTCCTTTTTTTGTCTTGTCAGTGTCTGTTCTGCCGTCTGAGATTTGGTGGGTCTACCCTCAGTTTCTCTGTTGGCTTGCTGGGGTAGGAGATAATCAGGGGTCTTGGGTTTGGAGGTGTTTCTTCCATTCCTCTCTCGATTGCAATCGAGTGAGGTTTCTTGGTGAGTGGTGGTGGAGTTATGCTGTGTTTTCTATCCCCCATCCTTGTTCTTCCTCTGGCCTTTTCTGCTCCTTTGCTTGTCCTTGAAAGGGATCTGTAGTGGCTTGTTCTGCCGGTGCCGTAGTGCGGCCTGTTATCTATTATCTTTCTCTCTGTTTGTAGTTTTCTTTAGTGAGTTATAGGTTCTATGTTGTCGTGTGGTTTGTGTCCTCCTTTCATGTTAGGTCTTTTTTTGTTTCTTTGTTATATTGCAGCAAGTGTGAAGGTGATCTCTTCTTCGGTCACTGGTTTGGAGCATATACTTTATATCAGATATAATCTCAAGTTGAAGGAATCTCTCATAAAAAGCTGTTTTGGTCAGCGATATAGAAGAGAGATCAATACATCATTGTTCTTATCACGTTCCGATATGAGTTTCTGGTTATTGTATCTGCTCTTTACTTTTTTGTGTTCGGTTGGTGTATCTCCCTTTACATGTAGATGCCATATGGCTTTAATGTAATGAATGTGGTGTCTTTCAAAAAAAATGTTGCTTTGGATGCTACAAGTGAGCAGATATTGAAGAAGAGAGTCAAAAACAAATGTTCATACATGAAATATGAGTTTAGTATTCCAGCAAAAAATTCAATGCTATCCCCTTGTGAAATCTTTGTCATATAGCATAACGACAACGTCCTTTTAGAATTATTTTCTGATGTATATGGGATATGTACGTCACGTTGCAGCTATAGTGTATTTTTAGATGTATATAAGATATGGATGGTGATGAAATTTTGGTTAAGAGTGTCAATGTTCCTATATCAATTTGTGTTGAATCAAAAACATGTGCACATGATTGTATATAATCTTATTGTCCAGAATTGCAGCTACTATAGCATTATGAAGTCAAAATTTCTTGATGATAAGAGTTCATAATCTTTGGTGCCAAAGATTCTCTTGAGTTTTTGCATGCTTTAAAATGTGTAAAACATTGGCCGTTAATGATCCCGCTTGGTTCTCCACGCTTTTCAATATTAATAAAGTATTCCCACCAATATGTAAGCATAGGAACAGAACCATATTAATTCAGTCATATGTGTGAAAAAAAATTTCCACAAAAAAAAGGGGAGAAAAGTACCAAGATTAGAGCTACTCTGAATGGTGTTGATAGTTTTCTACACTCAATTTTAACACGCTTTTATGAAACATGGAAAAATATATTTTCCACGCTCTTAAGTGCAGAAAAACTTTAGATAAAGCGTGGAAAAGGACATATGATTTTTGTTGCAATATTTTTGAAGAGTACCATATGAAACAACACAGTCACCTCGTGTCAACTGTTGCTTTGAGTGGTTACTGGAGAATTGACACCTCATGTGATTCATCGGGCACGATGTGCCTTTTTTAGGCCGGCTGGGCCAATTTGCATAGTAACATGACACGACACATCATCAAGGAGACACGCCGTGTGCTTGTGGCTGCTGGAGTCTTTGGTGTGGAGCCTCTTTGATGTGAAATGTCATTTTGTTGACAGAACATGACTTGTCTCTTGTTGTGAAGACATAAGCTTCCTTCTAGATGTTGACACAACATGTCTAAGCTATGTTTGACAGTAAAACATATGAAGTCTTCATTTTGAGACCTTCAATGCAAGAAAAATGAGGATAATAAGTCTAGATGACTTCTAATTTAAGAAACATGCATAGAAATGTATCCAATTACACCCTATGACAACTTAAGAGATAAAAGTGGTGAAAGTCGGCATTAAACTATCCTTATTGGTGTCCTTGGGGTTGTAGTTGGCGTAATCAACAATTGATGATGTCCTAGTTGGAAGATCCCACAACGAGTAATGTAATGGATAGGGGGCTCATTCCAATCTCGAAATGTGGAGCATCATACTACACATCTCTATTAGTGCAAAACAAGGAAGGTCTAAGTTTTGTTGTCCTTGGAATTTCTGCATTTTAGCTTCATTATGTGACCATCTAGGTACAACTCGTTTTGACTTATGCAACTAGGAGGAGGCTTTTATGTGGCCTCGATGAACTAGGCAAGACGTCCAACTCATCATCAAAATATTAGATTCTTCTTCACACGTTGCAACTTGTTGAGACCATATATGTCCTGTTGTGAATGTAGAACTCGAAACACATAGTTTATTACCATTTACTTTGGAAAACAAAACCCATGCTTTTCTATCGTTGTAGTATGACTCGATGAAGACATTGATGGTTCCACAACCTTTACACTTAACCACAACAATGTTCACCTTCTCTAGCTTGGTGGAACCATAGCGACACCTTGATGTTTGCATCACCTTTGTCAGGGGACTAAGAGTTTGTGAGAAGGTTGTATTTAAGTATGGAATAGGTCGTTGGCTTGCACCTTGCTATTACTATGTTGTAATCAACATTGAGATTCACCTCGGGTTATGTAATTTATAAATCAACAATTAAGAGGTAACTATGATTTGATCTTTAAGGAATTTCACCCACCATTGATGGTTGTTATTTGGTTGCCCCAAGATTTTGTTCTTTCTTATTTCTTGGACTCGATTTATTCCATCGATATTCTTCTTGAGCTTCATGGTTATGTTTGGCAAGTGATACATTTCACCATCATCTCTTAGGGTTTGACGCTACTTGTCATTCTGTTTTAGATTGTGGACAACTCTCTAGGATTTGTGTTTGGTTGTTTACCCAGTGTTTGTACAAACTCCATCAACTTTTCATGGATTCTTCCAAACATTTAAGGAATTTTGGACAATAATTGAAATCACGTTTTAATTAGACTTGTGGATGACACATTTGAACTTTAATCTAGTTGGATTGCTTCTTTCGAAGAACTAACTTCTTTCCACATTAGGTTTTAGAATAAAAAATGTGCAAAAGAGGCTTGGCTGCTCTTAATCTAAAAACAACTAAAAAAGGTCTATAGAGCATACAAACTTAAGAAATGAATAAAACCCATTCTAGTGAAAAGAATGCTCCTAATAAAAGCGTAAGAGTGAATAAAAGAATAGTTTATTTTTACTTTCTCTGTGAGTCCAGGGTGGTGTCTGACTGGTATATGATTGTGACAATGACATACATATGTTGTACCCGGTAGTGTCTATGTAAGACTCATTTGAGAGTCTTTCAGGAACCCCTAGGAGTCTTGGTGAAATCTTCCCAATTGTGGTGTTGGTTTGAGTGCACCAATGAAGTAAGAGGTTGACTCGTTGCTTTGGGCCGACCATTACTTGCTACATGGACTGCTTATAGCTTATCAATGATTCTAAAGGTCATTAGAGTCCTTTCTTATGTATATATCTTAATTTTGAATGTATTTAAGGATGAATTATACTCATTATAAAATCATGAATAAACTTTATTTTAGGAGAGTATATTGTAGTGCTTTATGGGTACATGACTGTGATAGCGACGCAAATATGACGGGAAAGGTAGAATCACCCTAAAACTCATTAGTCTTATAGGTACCCCTAGGAGACCGATGGAATCTTACCAGGAGCGTGGTTGGTTCCAACATGATATGAGGGTGAGTCACTACTTTGGGCCAAGTGGTTGCTCGAACCATTGCTCGCTACATGGACACCTATATCAGATTGGGAATTCCTAGGGTCATTAGAGTATTTTCTTTTAATTTATTGTAATTTTTGAGTAAGTGGTAGTTGCAAAATTCTTGATTAGGTATGTACAAATTTTTTAGGATGATTATTCTTTTTTGTTTGTCGTGAGATGAGTCTTGCTTAGGGACAAGAAATGGATATTTGATAACACTTTATTTTGGCAATATTTTCTAAATGTTTTTCTCAAATGTCTCATAATGAGTAAAAGCGCTTAACTAGCATAATTTCTTATCATCGTTCACATTAAAGAAGAAAATTCATGCTTGCCTATTATAGTCATGAATCTTTTCTACGACCCATACACAATTCTTATTTTGACAAGTTTTATTGATTGCATCGATCTTGCTTAATAATGCTCACATGTGTGTGATCTTTCACATGAAGCTTTTGGTATGTCCAATTGATGTTTTTTCTAAAGAAACCTGTCACTAGTGACTAGTAGCTTGATATCGACTTTTCAAGCCTTCTTTTTTTTCTAGGCCATAAGATCTAACTTTATTTTCAAAATATTTTCCTTGGATGTCTGGTGCTTAACTAGCACATGTTTCTATGATGTCACATTGAAGAAGAAAATTCGTGTTTGTCTATCACATTCAAATGATTCGATGAAAGCATTGATGGTTCTATAACCTTGCACGTGATTGCCAAAAATGGTCACCTTCCCTAGTTTGGTGGACCTGACGAGGAATCTCAATTTCGTGCTTCTTCGCGAGAGACAACGAGTCTCTTGATTTCTTACTCGTCTAAGATAGTTGCATCCCAAGGCTTGGTGCAAGTTGAATGGTAACTAACTCCATGAGGCCGACAATTAGAACCAATGCTCCACGGTGCTTCTTGAGCTCACACTGTGTATCTCTATAAGAGAAGAGTATTGAATTTAAGTATTATTAGGTTGTTGCCTGTAATTTTAAATAATAATGCTACATAAATAATTTCATTTGAAAATAGTCATTTCGAAAAGGTTATACGAGATATATAATGGTGCATAATTCATGATTATGAATGTAATTAATACCTTATGTTACAAATGAGAGACTACTAATAAAAACAAACAGGAGCCAAGGCTCACCGAGGTACCTTATTTGGTTTAAAACACCTTCTTTTAACAAGTTTCTTTGTGCTCATGTTTATCATGTTTGGTATTGAAAATGTTATACCTCATCTTTACAATAACTATCATTTGAAACTTGTTGTTTTGAAAATGTTTTACGAGATTTATGATGGTGCATAATTCATCATTATGAATGTAATGAACACCTTGGATTACTAATGTGAGATTATAAAAATATACAGGAACCAAGGCTTGCAAAGGTACCTTGATTTGGCTCTCAACACCTTGTCTTAGCAAGTTTGGTTTGTGCTCATGTTTCTATTTATGTTTAGTATCATTGTCTTATAATATCTATTAAGGTGCATCCTAGGAGGTAGATTCACTAAAGGGTTATTGATTTTATAAGCTCCTAACTCAACATTGTCTTAACCAAGTGTGATAAGGCTCAATTCTCACTTCAATATAGGTCTCAAGGTGTCAAAGAGAGTGCTCCTTAACCAAATCTAGACCAAATTTCATATCATAGGAACCTCAAGTACTTATACTTAACAATTAGTGTTAATCGAAGCTATTGGCACCAATGAACTGTACTTCATAAATATTTTATTCATTGTTTGGGCCTTTTTGGGATTTACAAGAAGTGTATGTAAATATGTATACCTATTAATAGACACTCGACATGTTTATTTAGGAAAATTCTCTTAATGACTAAAAGAAATACTAAAACTAGAGTAAATGCACTTACATTTAAAAATTAAATAGCCATGATGGTTTAGCGGTTATGGTTTCATGTCATACTTGTTAAGAAATGTGACTTGGGGCCGAAGCTTTTTAAGCGAGTACGCATTGGCCTATATCATTCTCGATTTGCTGGCTTATGTCATTATTTAGCATGAACAAAATCCCAATAGTTATATTAGAGTCGGTCATGTTTATCACTGGACTCTTAAGTTGTTTATGTTGACTTATTTTTACATTTGAAGTTTATTATTTTGATATTACAGTTCAAACTTTGTATTTAGTGTAAGAATGTTCAATTTAAGTTGATTACAAGTATTCAGATGTAGTTGATGCCTAAAAACTAAAACTTTCATGAATTATCATTGTATGACATTACATATGCTTTGTTTCTCAATACACATTTATCATTTTACACCATTTCTTATCTCTTACTTTGGTTTATCTTGTCTCGAAATAGAGTATAAATTATAATGACTACAATCTTTGATGGAAATGTCATACCAACCGACTAAAATTGGGATGTATTATAATGCATATAAGAACATGAGTGATAGCAAATTCTAATAGACATTAAATTTTAAATGATGCTTTATTTACAATGTTTCTATATTTATGACTAGTAGCTAATCTTCCCAATATCATCATGAATAAAATAATCTCAAGTACTTCATGCAACAACTGAATGATGAACTGACTCAGGGAAAAATATCTTTAGGGACAACTTGACCCTAATTCTATCAATTGGAAATACTCGAACTAAAATTTAAAATCATTGAAACTTACAAAAAGAGGCAGGAAACAACCCACTTAGTATACCAATCTAGCTTGAAATACCTATCTGGTCATGATGGTTAGGTGCCTTGTCATTAATAAAAGAGGGCCAATGATGCCCAAACCAACTCCCCACACAGGCGTAAGTCTTAATGAGTAATCGAGACTGGTAAAATGTTGTAATTCTTCCATATAAAAAAAAACAGGAGCCAAGGATCACTAGGGTACTTTCTTTGGTTCCAAACACCTTGTCTTAAGAAGATTGTTTGTGCTCATGTTTATGTTCATGTTTAGTATTGAAAATATCATACCTCATCTTAACAATAAATATCATTCGAAACTTTTTATTTTAAAAATGTTTTACTAGATTTATGATGGTGTATCATCATTATGAATGTAATGAACACCTTGGATTACTAATGTGAGATTATAAAAAAATATAGGAACCAAGGCTTGTGAAGATACCTTGCTTTGGCTCTCAACACCTTATCTTAGCAAGTTTGGTTTGCACTCATGTTTCTATTTATGTTTAGTATCATTGTCATATAATATATGTTAAGGTGCATCCAAGGAGGTAGACTCACTAAAGTGATATCGGTTTTATAAGCTCCTACCTCGACATTGTCTTGACCAAATGTGAATAAAGCTTGATTCTCACTTCAATCTAGGTGTCAAGGTGTCAAAGAGAGTGCTCCGTGACCAAATCCAGACCAACTTTCATATCATAGGAATCTCAAGTACTTGTACTTAACAATCAACGTTAATCAAAGCTATTGGCACAAATGAACTATACTTCATAAATATTTTATTCATTGTTTTGGACTTTCTTTGGAATTTATGAGAAGTGTATGTAAATATGTATACCTATGAATAGACACTCGACATTTTTATTTAGGAAAATTCTCTTGATGACTAAAATCTACACTAAAACTAGAGAAAATACACTTAAATTTGAAAATTAAATAGCCATGATGGTTTAACAATTATGGTTTCATGTCATACTTGTTACAAAATGTGACTCAGGGCCGAAGCTTTTTAAGCGAGTACGCATTGGCCTTACCATTCTCAATTTGCTGGCTTATGTCATTATTTAGCATGAACAAGATCACAATAGTTATATTAGAGTCAGTCATGTTTATCACTGGAATCTTAAGTTGTTTATATTGTCTTATTTTTGCATTTGAATGTTTGTTTTGATATTATAGTTCAAACTTTATATTTTGTGTAAGAATGTTCAATTTAAGTTGATTATAAGTATTCAGATGTACCCAATTCCTAAAAACTAAAAATTTCACGAATTATCACCGTATGACATTGCATATGCTTTGTTTCTCAATACACATTTATCATTTTTACACCATTGCTTATCTCTTACTTTTATTTATTCTATCTCAAAATTGAGCATTAATTATAATGACTATCATCTTTGATGAAAATTTCATTCCAACCAACTAAAATTTTGTTGTATTATAATGCATATAAGAACATGAGTGATAGCAAGTAGCCAATCTTCCCAATATCATCATGAATAAACTAATATCAAGTATTTCATGCAACAACCAAATGATGAACCGACTTAGGAATAAATATCTTTAGTGAAAACTTGACCCTAATTCTATCAATTGAAAATAATCGAAGTAAAATATAAAATCATTAAAACTTACAAAAAGAGGCATGAAACAGCCCACTTGGTATGCCAATCTAGCTTGAAATACCAATCTAGTCACGATGGTTGGGTGCCTTGTCATTAATAAAATAGGGCCAATGAATCCCGAACCAGCTCCCCACACAGAAGTAAGTCTTAATGAGCAGTTGAGACGGGTAAAATGTTGTAATTCTTTCATATAAAAAACAAGCAGGGTCCAAGGCTCACTAAGGTACTTTCTTTGGTTCTAAACACTTTTTCTTAACAAGTTTATTGGTGCTCATGTTTATGTTCATGTTTAGTATTGAAAATGTCATACCTCATCTTAACAATAAATACCATTCCAAACTTGTTATTTGGAAAATGTTTTACGAGATTTATGATGGTGCGTAATTCATCATTACCAATCTAAAGAATTATAAAAATATAAAGGAAGCAAGGCTTGCCAAGGTACCTTGTTTTGGCTCTCAAGATCTTGTCTTAGCAAGTTTGGTTCATGCTTGTGTTTCTATTTATGTTTAGTATCATTGTCATAACATATCTGTTAAGGTGCATCCTAGGTGGAAGACTCATGGAAGTGGTATTGGTTTTATAAGCTCCTAACTCGACATTGTCTTAACCAAATGTGAATAAGGCTCCATTCTCACTTCAACCTAGGTGTCATGGTATCAAAGGGAGTGCTCCTTAACCAAATATAGACCAACTTTCATATCATAGGAACCTCAAGTACTTATACTTAACATTTAGTGTTAATGAAAGCCAAACAAATTTTCATATCATGGAAACCCCAAATACTCATACTTCACAATTGGCATCAATGAACTGTACTTCATAAATATTTTATTCATTGTTTTGGGCTTTTTTTGGAATTTATGAGAAGTGTATGTAAATATGTATAGCTAATAATAGACACTCGACATGTTTATTTAAGAAAGTTCTCTTGATGACTAAATGCTATACTAAAACTAGAGAAAATACACTTAAATTTGGAAATTAAATAGCCATGATGGTTTAACAGTTATGGTTTCATGTCATACTTGTTAAGACATGTGACTCGGGGCCGAAGCTTTTTAAGCGAGTATGCATTGGCCTATACCATTCCCAATTTGCTAGTTTATGTCATTGTTTAGCATGAACAAGATCACAATAGTTATATTAGAGCCGGTCATGTTTATCACTGGAATCTTAAGTTGTTTATGTTGTCTTATTTTTGCATTTGAATGCTTATTTTGATAGTATAGTTCAAACTTTGTACTTAGTGTAAGAATGTTCAATTTAAGTTGATTACAAGTATTCAGATGTAGCCAATGCCTAAAAACTAAAACTTTCACGAATTATCACTGTATTTCTCAATACACATTTAGCATTTTTCCACCATTGCTTATCTCTTACTTTTGTTTATCCTGTCTCAAAATTGAGTATTAATTATAATGACTATCATCTGTGATGATAATGTCATACCAACCAACGAAAATTTTGTTGTATTATAATTCATACAAGAACATGAGTGATAGCTAATTCTAATAGACATACAATTTTAGATGATGCTTTATTTACACTGTTTCTATATTTATGACTAGTAGCCAATCTTCCCAATATCATCATGAATAAACTAATCTCAAGTACTTCATGCAACAACCGAATGATGAACCAACTCAAGAAAAAATATTTTTAGTGACAACTTGACCCTAATGCTATTAATTGAAAATAATCAAACTAAAATTTAAAATCATTAAAACATATGAAACGAGGCATGAAACAGTCCACTTAGTATGCCAATCTAGCTTGAAATACCGATCTGGTCATGATGGTTGGGTGCCTTGTCATTAATAAAAGAAGGCCAATGATGCCCAAACCAGCTCCCCACACATGCGTAAGTCTTAATGAGCAGTCGGGACTGGTAAAATGTTGTAATTCTTCCATATATAGGAGCCAAGGCTCACTGAGGTACCTTCTTTGGTTCTAACCATCTTGTCTTAACAAGTTTGTTTGTGCTCATGTTTATGTTAGTGTTTAGTATTGAAAATGTCATACCTCATCTTACCAATAAATATCATTCAAAACTTGTTATTTTGAAAATGTGTTACAAGATTTATGATAGTGCATAATTCATCATTATGAATGTAGTGAACACCTTGGATTACTAATCTGAGATTATAAAAATATAAAGGAACCACGGCTCACCGAGGTATACATTGCTTTGGCTCTCAACACCTTGTCTTAGCAAGTTTGGTTCACGCTTATGTTTCTATTTAAGTTTAGTAACATTGTCACATCATATATGTTAAGGTGCATCCTAGGAGGTACTCTCACTCAAGTTCTATTGGTTTTATCTTAGGGATGAGATTTCATCCGTATTGGTGGTATACCGCTCGAAATACCAATGTCGACGGGTACCGGTATAGATACACATGATTCTGCTGTTAGGATCACAAATATCGGCATACCAGTGGGTTTACCGCCAATACCGCCAAATATCGAGGGTGCCGGTGCAAAATGCACCACTTAAGCATCGGTATAGGACGGCACAGGCGGTATACCACCCGAGACACCGTCATTTGCAAGTCTTCTGCTGTTGTTGTTGTTTGAAGAGGAAAACCTTGGGGATTTTGGAAATTTTTTGAGATTGGAGCTCAAATCAGCCCTAATTCAGGTATGTTTACTTAATTTCTTGCATTTCCCATCATTTCCAACCTCTCCCCTCTCTTCTCTTCTTATAATTCTATTCTCACCTAAAAAATTCACCAAATACCCCCAAAATCCTAGATCTACTCCAAAATACTTATGATTGATGTTACTTATCACTAAATCTATGATTATATTATATAGATCTACTGATTTATCACTAGATCTACCTAATTAGCTCACTAATAATTAACATTAACATCTAATTTCACTAATTAATAGTAATAATACAATTATTACCATTAATAATAGGTATTTAATTTAGGTTTAGTAGAAGAAGTTCTATCAAAGACTAACATGAACATATATAAACAAAAATATACCCAAAATATCTAAATATTTCGTATTTTTTATTTATTAAAAATGTTGAAAATAAAAAAAAACATTTTTAAAATTTTTTCTTTTAGAATTGTGTGTGTTAATGTTGTATAAGGCGAAACTAGCATGTGGAAAACATATCACTTGTCTTTTTAATTAGTAAAATCATGTTTTATAATTTAAAAAAATTTAGGCTTTATTCATATTGAAAAAAATATCTTCAAAAGAAAAATATTAAAAAATCTTGTGTTTGATTCTATAATTACAAGTAAGTATCATGCATTATAAAATATCGATTTGATTCTACAATACATAAAAGAAATCGATTTTTTTCACTTAATGGCTTATTTTTATTTGATATTAGTATAGTCAATAGAGAATAGAATAGACTTAATAGTTAATACGACAATGTACATTTCTTACTAGAACTTTTTTATTAAATGCTAAGTTACTAATATCATTTGCTTTGCTTGTTTGTCTTTGTCTTTTACAGTGTTGACTTTTGAGTTTCGAGAAGATGTCTTCTTCGTCTTCAAGTGACGCCGAGGGTGTTGCGGTTGGTTATGTTGCATCAAAGGATGTGGATTTTGCATGGAGTCACAACAAGATTGTACCTGGGTCTGGGAATAGGCAAAGATTGTCTGCAACTACTGTAAGAAAACACTTGGTGGTGGGGGAATTACTAGATTCAAGCGTCACATTACTGATGGTGACAAGAATGTGGCAATGTGCCAAAAGTGCCCTCCAAGTGTTAGGGATGACTTCAAGAAATTGATGGGTGCAAAGAGGCAAAAACAACAAAAGTTGAAGTAGGTTGAAAAGGCTTACACAGATACACTCTTTGATGTTAGGGCCACAAGTTCTTCTACTGAATCATATGATGATATTGCATATCCTCCAGGGTGTGATACTACTTATACACATCATATGTATAGGCGTGCTCTCAGAGACTCTCACAAAAGTGAGTGGGATAGGGAGGAGGCAGCTCGGCTTATGAGGAGAAATGGACCATCTGGTGTAGGTGGAGGTAGTGGGGTTGCACGTGTCCCTGTTGTTGACTTAGATGATGATGATGAAGATCAGCATGATCAACATAAAAGAAAGAAAGGCACCATTGATATACTATTCCATTCTGCTAGTGCAAGATAGAAGAATTTTGATGAGCCAGGGGTTAGGAAGCCTGATGCTAGGCAAAAAACCCTAAAAACAATGTTTACTGGTGCAAAAGAGAAGGTGGGCAAGGCAGTGGGTAAGTTCTTCTTTTCTCATGGTATACCCGCACATGTTGCAATCGAACCATATTTACAACACATGGTGATGTCATAGGGGAGTCGGGTAGGGGTATCAAAGCCCCCACTGCATATGAGTTGATGAATAAGTATCTTCCCCAAGAGAAAAAAGATCTACATGTATGGATTGAAAGCCAGAAACAATTATGGTCTGAGTATGGCATCACACTATGTGTGATGGGTGTACATCTGGAAATAGAAAGAAAATTAGTAACTTTCTTGTACATTATCATGGATCTACTATTTTTCTAGACTCAGTTGATGCTTCTGGTGCAGTCAGGAATTACATTTACATCAATAAGTTAATGAATAAAAACATCAAGCAGGTAGGGGTTGGGAATGTAGTGTAAATAGTGACTGATAATGGCTCTAACTTCAAGAAGGCTGGTGAAAATACAATGAAGAAATATTCGGTCTACTGGACACTATGTGCTTCTCATAGCATAGATCTAATTCTTAACGACATGGGCACAATTGATTCATCAAAAGTGTGACAATTGATTGTAGGTTGATCATGGGTTTCATCTACAACCATTCCTTCTTGTTAAATGATATGAGGCAATCTGAGTACTATGGAGGTGATTTAGTTAGACCAGGGGTGACTAGATTTGCAATGAATTACTTGGCCTTGAATTCATTAAAGTCCAAAAAAGATGTACTTAGGAGGCTCTTCAATGGTGTGGAGTGGACCTCCATGAAGGAGAACAACACCCCAGTTAGCAGAAGGATCGAAGAACTAATTGCCAGTTGGGTGTTCTGGGATAAGATTACAAAGGTGATGCAAATAATGGAACCTGTTGTTAGAGTGTTGAGGCTGGTAGATGGTGAAAAAGCCGCAACAATGCCTTACTTGTATGATTCAATTCAAGTAATGGTGGAAGGTATTAAATAAGCAACTCCTATGTCCAATTCACAATACTTGTCAATTGTAGACAAGTGTTGGACATATATGTTTTGCATCCACTGCATAAAGTAGGTATATAATTTATTTCTTCTAAATTCAGATTTATGTTCTAAGTTTCTAACTCTATAACTTGCTATAAGATAACTCAATCCAAATCTCATTTCCTTATTTGAAATTGGTGACAACTTACTATCTGAACCCGAGGTTTTAATACTCATGAAAAATGGGCTTAGATGTGACTCTAATGTCTGCCGTGTGAGATATAACTAACAAATTCTTTACCTCTACTGAAGAGAGCACCATAGTGATGGATGAGGTATATAACTAAATATATTACATAACTTACATGAAGTCATGAACATATTCATTCTTGTTTGATGTTTCATCATTTGATTTTGAAGTTTGAACTTCTTAAATATTTTTGCAGTTGCGATTGTTTTGTGATTGCCTCAGTTGTTTTGGTCATCCAAAGGCAGTTGCCGACCGTGATGAGGGTGATGCTTGTGAGTGGTGGATTTGGAATGGAACGGATGCCCCCATCTAAGAAAAGTAGTTGTTCGCATTCTTTCTCAAACAACATCTACAGGAGGTTGTGAAAGAAATTGGAGCACTTTCAATTTAATTCACTCAAAGAGAAGGAACATGTTGGGAGCAGACAGGCTAAGAGATCTATTATATGTTCACTACAACATGCGGTTGAGGGCTAGAGCAATACGAGATGCCAACTATAAGGAAGTGGATTTTACTGTCATCCATGATCCCATTGACACCGCATACACATTCAACCCATCCAGGTGTAGAGGCATAGAAGAAGCTGATGATTCAGAAGATCCTTTAGAGGAATGGATGAATGAGATAGGTTATCCCATTCTTGAGAATCTTGATGGTCGTTCAGATCCATACAAAGAAGAGCAATTTTAAGGAGATTCTGATACTAATGTTGACCAAAATCCACCTAAAAGACTTGAGCCCGAGTCTGAGCATCAAAATGTTGATATGGAGATCAATAGAGAAGTAGAAGTAGAGTTGGGTAGTACATATTCTCCTTCTTCAAAAACTACATCTGGGTCAAAATCAAAATCTGATAATGATGGTGGCAATGATGGTGGCGGCGGTGAGCGTTCTCCTGAATTTCCTCCTACTATTGATCCTCAGTATGATGATCATCCTTATGTTATGACAATTGCTCCTCCTCCAGCAAAAAAAGAATATCCCATGCATGATAAAACTTTTCAAAGGAGGAAAACTCGAACCGAAAAAGACTACAGTGGTACATTACCACCTTAGGCTACAGGATCCTATGGCTACAACAATGATTATTATTTGCTGATTCATTTGGCAGCATGAGTATTTCAGCTTCTAATTCTCAATCTCAACATGATTCAACATTGGGCTTTGGTTATATGCTATTTGGGAAAACACATGCACAACCATACCCATCTCACTCTCAATATGGGTATTTTGTATATCAAAATCAGCCATCCCCACTGCCGCCACAATCAGAAGTAGAACATCATGTTGGATATACCTATACAACAAATGTCTCAGGCCCACATTGAAGTTTTCAGTATAACTCCCTTGCATGTTCTGAGGATGGTGGGAAAACATGGAGTGGTGATCATTTAGCTCTTCCTGTTTCTCTAGTCCCAATACTTCCTATGGCTGTGCATCTAGCTATTCAACATATTCCTCAAGGAAGTGAACGTCCACTCACTCACGCTCCTTGACCTACATCTCTAAGAAAGGCATAATATCTCAGAGATTTAGAAAAATATTTTCCAAAGATTGGGATGATGCAATTTGTCAACGATATTGTATATGAGGAGCATGTGACTACATACAACCAACTTTATAGGATGCACATGTCATGGGTGGAATATCTCAATAGTATCAACTCATTATAGTATGGACAACCTACGCGCCACTCAACATACAACTGATGTGAGTTGGTAAGTAAATATGTTATTGATATGTTGTAAATTGTATATTGTTGCATAATTGTGTATATTTAAGTTTGTGGATTGTGCTAGTAAAATTTCATATATGAATTCCTACATTTTGTGATCAAAATCCTTCATCGAAATACTAACAAAACAGGATAGGCTCCTTACCTCCCACATGATGGACCCCCTCCCCCACACCCAATATAGAATTTTATTGCATAAAATGACGCATTTAGGTGTGGAGATTGCACCTGTAAAATTTCATGAATTAATTCATTCATTTTGGCATCGATACGACCAGGATTGCATCTCTTAGTATTTCCATCGGTATACCAGTAAATACCTTTTTCCAACCCGTCGAAATGACGTCAAAATCGGTCACCTTGTTCCTTGGTTTTATCAGCTCCTAACTCGACATTTACTTAACCAAGTGAATAAATCTCCATTCTCACTTCAACCTAGGTTTCATGGTGTCAAAGGGAGTGCTCCTTAACCAAATCTAGACCAACTTTCATATCATAGGAACCTCAAGTACTTACACTTAACAATTAGCATAATCAAAGACAAACAAATTTGCATATCATAGGAACCCCAAATACTCATACTTCACAATTGGCATCCATGAACTGTACTTCATAAATATTTTATTCATTGTTTTGGGCTTGTTTATGGGATTTACGCGAAGTGTATGTTAATATGTATACCTATGAATAGACACTCGACATGTTTATTTAGGGAAATTCTCTTGATGACTAAAAGCTATATTAAAACTAGAGAAAATACACTTAAATTTGAAAATTAAATAGCCATGATAGTTTAACGGTTATGGTTTCATGTCATACTTGTTAAGACATGTGACTCAGGGCAAACGCTTTTTAAGTGAGTAAGCATTGGCATGTACCATTCCCAATTTGTTGGCTTATGTCATTGTTTAGCATGAACAAGATCACAATAGTTATATTAGAGTCGTTCAGTTTATCACTGGAATCTTAAGTTGTTTATGTTGTCTTATTTTTGCGTTTAAATGTTTGTTTTGATATTATAGTTCAAACTTTGTATTTAGTGTAAGAATGCTTGATTTAAGTTGCTTACAAGTATTTAGATATAGCCAATGCCTAAAAACTAAAACTTTCACGAATTATCACCTTATGACATTGCATATGCTTTGTTTCTCAATACGCTTTATCATTTTGACACCATTGCTTATCTCTTACTCTGGTTTATCCTGTCTCAAAATTGAGTATTAATTATAATGAATATCATCTTTGATGAAAATGTCATACCAACCAACTAAAATTTTGGTTGTATTATAATTCATATAAGAATGTGAATGATAACAAATTCTAATAGACATTAAATTTTAGAAGATGCTTTATTTACAATGTTTCTATGTTTATGACTAGTAGGCCAATCTTCCCAATATCATCATGAATAAACTAATCTGAAGTACTTCATGCAATAATCAAATGATGAACCAACTCAGGAAAAAATATCTTTAGTTACGACTTGACCCTAATTCTATCAATTGAAAATAATCAAACTAAAATTTAAATCATTATATCTTACAAAAAGAGGCATGAAACGACCCACTTGGTATGCTAATCTAGCTTGAAATACTAATATGGTCACAATGGTTGGGTGCCTTGTCATCATTAATAAAATAGGGCCAATGATGCCCCAACCAGCTCTGCACATTGGCGTAAGTCTTAATGAGCAGCCACGACTGGTAAAATCTTGTAATTCTTCCATATAGAAGAGGGGAAGGTCGTTTTACTTAGATAATAAGTACTTGGGATGGGAAATTACTAGGTTACCATCTTGAGGGTAAAACTTAGAGAATGGGGGTGTGTTGAGGATGTCAGGGAAGATTGGCTGCTCGTCATAAACAATGGAACCATAATAATAAAGTTTGATTAAAATTTTATGTCTATTAAGAATTTGCAACACTCATGGTATAGATGTCAATTGTAGTGCCATAAAAATTTAGTTGGTTGATATGACATTTAAATACAATGATAATCATTAACACTCAATTAAAATAAATTTCATTAAAACTCAATTTCAAGATAGGACAAACAACACCAGGATATAAGCACTGGTGTGAAAATGATAAATAAGCCCTAAGAAAAAAATTGCCATGTGAGACAATGATAATTCAAAAAATATTAATTTATAGGCATTGGCTACATCAACATATATGAAAATGCTTTTACACTAAATGTAAAGTTTAAACTACAATGTCAAAATAACCATGCAAATGAACAAAAGATAAAGAAAACAATAAAAACTAGTCTAATTTCCACTCACCCTATAAAAATTGATGTGCGTTTTGAGTGCATGCAATTAAATAATCAAAGTAATACACACAGTTAGGGGTGTTAAAAAATGGTTATGGGTACGAAAAGCTAACCCAAATTTTCTGACAGTCAAACCTGGACCAACCCAAAATTTTCTCTCAACCCGGGCCAACCCATATTAAAAACACTAAACCGGAAACCAAACCTGGATCCAAACTTGAATTTTACAAAAAATATTTTTAGTAGATTTTTTTATATGATTGTAAAAAATTTCATTATAATAGAGATAAATTAATTAGACATCTATAATATTATTAGTCCTTTGTTTTTGTTAGAGAACATTATAATAACAAAAAAATCATCATTATCACCTAAGCACATACAAGTACCAACACAACTGCAACAACATATATATCATGCTCAAGATAAAGCATCATCTAGGTCACACTTTCTTCACTTACACATGACAGGAAATAAAAAGAATAGAAAGGTTGTCATCTTGGAACTGAAAGGTGTCATATCTATAATCACATATTGCCAATAATAAATTTTGTAAAGCAAAAAATATTTATGTTATAAAATTGAATCGTCATAAATACTTACAAAGAAATATGGATCATCATTAGGTTCTTCGATTCCCATGCTTGAGAAAGATGTGTCTTGATTTGAAGAAGAATAAGTTGTATTGTAATGCTTAAACAAATGATGAATAGTTTTGGGTTGTTTTGTCCTCTGTGTAGTCATTATATGACTGATTAGCCCATGTAGAATTGGGGGTAACCAAAACAACGATCCTCATCATGATTCTTTCTCCCACAAAATTTACAATGACGAGGTCTGTGAGGGGGGCGTTGCTAGGTCAAGCGGAGGGTTGATCACGTGCTGGTCTGAAAGGGCCTTGATGGAGGGTTGAATTATATAGTTATCCTATTAATTGCAGTTTTGACTATATGATTTACACTTATGGTTAAAACAAACCTCAATGCCTTGATCTAGGGACACAAATCTCTCCTTGCAAAGAAGAAAAGATTTTTGGCAATAATATTATGAAATGTCCATGTAATAGATTGTGCGGTATTTGAATAGTTGACGATATCAACAAACAAGCTTTTACATACATAGTTATATTTAAGATGTAATAACAGTAGATACATTATAAAGAAGATGGCGCCTGATAGTTAAATATCCAAAATTATGTTGAAGATATAATATTAAAAGTTGTAATATTTTTAATACAAATATTACATTTTATTGGCAAGTTTAACATTTTCAAGTTTATTTTATTTATGTATGTGTATATATAAGTCAATGTAGAGAATAAAATTTAAAATTTTGTAAAAAGAGTTTAAGCAGTTAGACATAGATGTTAACGAGAAAGAAGGAAGACGAACAACATTGGCGGTTGTAAGGTGCAGCTCTTGTGTGTGAGGGAAATAGCCGTCTCACTCCTTTTTATATGTTAGGGTAAGATACAAGGTTGTACAAAGGAGTAAAACCTAGAAAAACAATAAAACAACATGTATAATAAAAATAGTGACATGACGCAGATCGTCGGTTTTCGCCTCTGACGTTCTCTCGATACCATCAACATGGATGTCGATGGTATCGATGAACTGTTGTTCGGTAGCTATGATAATCTCGATACCATCGACATGGATGTTGATGGTATCGACAGAATGATGTCTATCAATGTGACTATCTCGATACCATCGACTTCCTGTCGATTGTATCGACCGGGAAGCAGGTTGTTTCACACTCTCCCTCAAGCTGGAGAGTACACATCGTGTATGCCCAGCTTGCCACATAATTTCTGAAAAGCTACCGGACCCAAAGGCTTTGTCAAGATATATGCCAGTTGATCTTCAGACTTGATATATGACGTCACAATAGTGCCATCCTTGATTTGATCACGAATAAAATGGCAATCAACTTCTATATGCTTTGTACGCTCATGAAAGATAGGATTCCTGGCAATATGTATAGCAGACTGGTTTTCACACTTGAGCTCCATAGAAGGCATAATAGTGATTTTTAAATCAGAGAGAACGGATTTGACCCATTGTAGTTCACAACATGCATGGGCCATAGCACGGTATTCAGCCTCAGTACTGGATCTGGCTACCACATTCTGCTTTTTGCTTTTCCAAGTATTCAAATGGTCATCTAGGAATGTACAATAGTTTGATGTAGATCTTCTATCAATATGATCACCAGCCCAATCTGCATCTGAGTACCCAGTGAGAGTCAAAGTAGATGGAGGCACCTTGGGTTTGGAATATGTGATCCCTTTACATGGAGCACTCTTCAGATATCTCAGAATCCGGAAAACTGTTGTCCAGTGTGACTGTCATAGTGAGTGCATATGTTGACTCACAACTCCTACATCAAAGGAAATGTCAGGTCGCGTAACAGTCAGATATATTAGCTTGCCAACTATTCTCCTGTAATATCCTGGATCTGAGTACTCAACATCATCAACCGTCTCCTTGGTGTGATAATCCATAGGAGTAGATACCGGTTTAAATGCAGTCATGCCTGTCTCCTGTAGTAAGTCCAGCACATATTTCCTCTGAGATATATTGACACCTGCATGAGATCTAAGCACCTCAATGCTTAGAAAATATCTCAGTTTACCCAGATCCTTCGTTTGGAAGTGTCACTGCAACCCTTCCTTCACACGAGATATGCCTGCAGAATCACTCCCAGTAATGACTATGTCATCAACATATACTACCATAATGATAGAACCACCTGAAGAGTTAGAGTAGAATAAGGAGTGATCAGTCATAGAGTGAGAAAAGCCCATTTGGAGTACAACCTCACTAAACTTGGCAAACCACACTCGAGGAGACTGTTTCAAACCATATATGGCTTTCTTCAATTTACAGACCTTCTGACACTCCCCCTGAGCAACAAACCCAGGAGGTTGCTCCATATATACCTCTTCCTAGAGGTCACCATGTAGAAAGGCATTCTTAACATCAAGCTGAAATAGGGGCCAATCAAAAGTAGTAGCCAAAGAAATAATAATTCACACAGAATTTAGACGAGCTACTGGAGAAAAAGTCTCAAAGAAATCAACTCCATAGGTCTGTGTGTAGCCTTTTTCCACCAATCTAGCCTTCAACCTCTCAAAAGATCCATCCGGATTATGTTTGATGGTGAAGACCCATCGACAACCCATAGCTTTCTTCCTTGTAGGTAGTGCAACAAGATCCCATGTGTCATTATGCAAAAGAGCTGACATTTCAATCTGCATTGCCTGTTTCCAGCCACTGTCCTTCATAGCATCATAGTGATTCCTTGGTATATCAACAAAATCAATCCCAATAGAAAATGCGTGGGCCTTCTTAGATAAGTGGGACAGACAACACACATTTGTAATAGGATGTCTAATAGTACAAGAATGAGTACCTTTCCTAAAAGCAATAGGAAGGTCAAGATTTGATGCTTCTCCAGGTATCCCATGAGTAGAAGACGAAGATGAAGGCTCAGAGACTGGTGTCGCTACCATTTCTGGTTCTGGTCTGCCTCACCTACTATAAACAAGTGGGTAATGCTCAATAACAGGCCTGTCTATTGCTTGCTCATCTGGAATAAAAGTATAATTAGGGATGATGGGTGGCTCTCCCTCACTCTGCACAGATGGTGCCACTCTATCACTCTGAATAACTGATGGCACTCCTTCTCTCAATTGCTCCCCTTACTTATAGCATCAGAGAAATATGGGGTGGTCTCATGGGAGATAACATCCCTAGACACAAACATCCGACGAAGACTAGGACAGTAACACTTGTATCCTTTTCTAGTACTAGAGTAGCCAAGGAACAAGGTTTTAACAGACCTAGGAGAAAGCTTGTCAGCTTTAGGGTCAACATGATGGACAAAGGAAGTACAACCAAACACTCTAAGGGGAAGAGAAAAAGGCTTGTCTGTGGGTCATAACACATAGAAGGGAGTCTGTCCTTTAAGAACCGAGGATGGTTGTCTATTAATTAAGAAGCAAGCAGTTAAAAGAGCTTCAGACCAGAATTTCTTAGGAACATTGGATTGGAACATAATAGATCGAGTATTATCAAGAAGATGGTGATTTTTCGCTCAGCCTCCCCATTCTGCTGAGGGGTGTAAGGACACGATGTGCGATGGATCATACCTACAGAACTGCAAAAATCAGACATAGCCTTTTGGACATACTCTAAAGCATTATTAGATTGAATAATTTTTATATTGCAGTCAAACTGGACTTTTATTTCAGTGTGGAAATGTTTCACAATAGATAGTACAGACTCTCAACTTTTGAGAAGATAGATCCATGTCATTCAATAAAAATCATCCACAAAGGAAATAAAGTAACGAAAACCACTATAACTCTGGTCTTTGACAGGACCCCACACATCACTATGGACTAACTCAAAAGGGCAAGAAGCCATTTATTAACACGACTAGGATAAGATAACCTATGATGCTTTCCCAGCTGACATGACTGACACTCTAAAGATGATAGTTGAGACAACTCTGGTTCCAACTTGCACATGCTCTCTAAGGAAGGATGTCCATATCTGCAATGCCATAGTAAGGGGGAACCACTCAACATGACGGATGGAGCAGGAGCAGATACTTGGCGAGGCAGACTGTCACCATGGAAAAGGTAGAGATCACCTTTCCTAGGTCCCCCACCAATCATCCACATACTCTTGAGATCCTGTAATACAAAACTAGAAGGACCAAATGTTACCATACATTTTACAGTGTCAATCAGTTTTGCAACTGAAAGAAGATTAAAAGGAAATTTAGGCACAAAGTGTACAGATTTGAGATTAATCTTGGGTGTTAGAGGGACAGATCCACTAGCTAACACTCTCCTCACTGAACCATCTGCCAGTGTAACATATTGTTGAGGGATATACGAGTCAATAGAGTGGGGCAATCTCCTCATACCAGTCATGTGCTGTGACGCGCCAGAATCAACCACCCAAGATGATGTAGAACCAGAAGCAATGAGCGATGTAGCCTGATTACTCGCAGTAGATGCCATGTTTGCTGACGATTATGATGATGACCCCATACTCATGTGTTGTGTAGCCTGAATAAACCGATCATACTCCTCCTGAGTAAGAGTGATACCGGTTCTAGAAGTAGGTCCCACAACAGAAGAAGATGAGGAATCTGTAGTAGTGGCATAATGAGCTGTCCGCACCGGTGGTGCAGCAGGTCTCCCATGTTTCTTCCAGCACTTCTCCACTGTATGTCCCAATTTGTCACAATAGGTGCACTTAGGACGTGTCCCACGTCCTCGACCCATACCAGTGCATCCCCCTCGCACTGCAGCAGCTACAGATGCATGAGACTCCCCATAAGATATAACATGATCAGGGGTAGCAGACTTGGACTCAAAGATGGATTGTTGTATTCTTGAATAGGCTTCCACAAAATCGAGTACTTTATCAGAAGCCAAAATGACACTCCGGGCGGATCCGCAAGAAGGGTTAAGCCCGAATATAAATTTTGTCGTAACTAGATCGTCTTTGTCCTTGATCTGTTCAACGACAGTTACTGGATGATAATAGCTTAGTTCTTGAGAAAATGTCTGAATAGCTCCAAAGTACTCCTCAAGAGATTTGTCACCCTGCCTCTTAGCAAACAAATGATCATAGATCATGAATTGGCGAAGCACATTTTTTTTCTTGAGAATAAAGCTGCTTCACTGCGTCCCATATCTCCTTAGCTATTGAATAGAACATGAACCTTGCCGCAATAGTAGGTTCCATGGTGTTCCACAACCAAGTATTTACCAGACTATCATGATGCTTCCATTCAGCATATCCTTTTTCAGTAGAGGCCACAGGACCTGAGTCAACATGTCCCGCCTTGTCACGAGACTTCAAGACAGTGTGGACAGCATTCATCTATAGAAGAAAGATCTTCTTGTCGAGATTGATGGAGGTGATAGGTGACACCTCATTATAGAGCATAGGTGTCTTGATATCCCCCATTATAGAACAGGACTGTGTGACAGATTGATACACACCACAAGGAAGACTGAGGTGACAGAGAGATACACATCACCCAAGAAACAAAGAGAAATATGTTACTGACGCATTCACAGCCTCCGGATAATTTTCCTAATCACACATGGAGGATGTGTGACTAGGAGAATAACTGTAGAGAGACTAGTCTTCTGGTTTAGATTTTAGATCGTCGTTGATTACCCGAAGATCCTCAAGGCGGCAGATTACGGCCGCACGCCATGCGGCGGCTCAGCCGTAGCTACTACTGTCAGTGTCGCGGTGAGAAGATCTGGAGGAAGCAAGGGGAAGATCTGACGGGCAAGAAGGAATAAGGAGGAAGAGATGACGGGCGGTGGAGAGAGATGGCGGCCTAGAGCAAACCTTGCTTTGATACCATGTTAACGAGAGAGAAGGAAGACGAACAACATTGGCGGCTGCAAGGTGCAGCTCTTGTGTGTGAGGGCAATAGTCGTCTCACTCCTTTTTATATATTAGGGTAAGATACAAGGTGGTACAAAGGAGTAAAACCTAGAAAAACAATAAAACAACAAGTATAATAAAAATAGTGACATGACGCAGATCGTCGGTTTCCGCCTCTAATGTTTTGTCGATACCATCGACATGGATGTCGATGGTATCGATGGACTGTTGTTCAGTAGCTGTGATAATCTCGATACCATCGACATGGATGTCGATGGTATCGATAGAATGATGTCTGTCACTGTGACTATCTCGATACCATCAACCTCCTGTCAATGGTATCCACCGGGAAGCAGGTTGTTTCACAATAGATAAATGGAACATGACATATATATGATAAAAATGCTACAAGCAATAATACATTTATGAGGGTAAAACCATCACTATCAAGAGATGAGATCACATTCTCCTAATTATTTGGAGTCAATTCTTTCATGCAGAGAAAAAGGAAAACATTATTGTAAGGAAACATTGTTTTGAAAAATAATATGAATTTATTGTCGTTACAATGACGGAGATATCGACGATATCATCGGTATATCGATCGGTATACCAATATCGACGACATCGGTCATCGGTTCACACAAATCTATCGTTGGGATTGCAAATATCGGTAAACCGATGGTATATCGCCAAATACCGCCAAATATCGCCAAATACTGCCAAATTTCGACAAAATATACTGGTATACCGACAGAAATACCGATTTTTTGCGTGCTTGAGTCTGTTTCCGTTGTTTGAGAAGAAATGGTGGAGCAAAGGGATTTCGACAACTAGGGCTCAGATAAGTCTAATCTAAGGTATGCCTTTATGTTTTCTACCATTTCTCTCATTTACACTTCATCTATCTCAATTAAAATGTAAATTCATCCCAAAATGCCTTAAATTGGCAAAGATCTCGCCATTTGCTTTTTTATGTCTTCCTAATTGTATGTGTTCATAGATCTACAACACTTTCTCATAATCTACATTATAATCATAGTAATATACCTAAATAATCCACGAAATATAAGTATAATTTGTTATCATTTTTAGTAGTAAGCTAATTAGTATACATATGTTCTTTTACCAATATTTTTATCACACAAAGGAAGAAAATGTACTACTTCGCAACACAACAAACAAATATTGTAAAAAAGTATAGATTTTGTAATTTTCTAGTCTTATATTTGTTTATATATGGCACTTGCTACATATATCGTACAACATGGACATGGTTGACATGTTAACTACACTTTTATATGATCGCATCCCCACAACATGCATATAGTGGTCATGGTAATAATGACTTTTATACTTATCCCGCTATTGTGCATAATCCATGGAGAAACTCACTACCACATATCAATTAATACATGTCATACTAATACACGTCATACATTATAGTAGATATTTCAACAGTACGTGTTCTGGAATTCGGTTGTACAATGAGTAATAATAAACCCAAAGAAAAATGGACAGTTCATGATTTGCAAAAGGTAAATATAGTAATAATATATGCACTTGAACATCATGATACGAAAAAACGATCTTATGAATAAAATCCAGTAATGATACCTGGCTTTCTCGGGTCTGATTATTTAGAAATTCAGCAAAGTAGCGGATGTTTGCATATTCTTATCCAAGAATAGGACTCCATCGTCATACAAAGCTGGTGTAGGTCATTTCATGGACCAGAATTTGCTAGTGTTTATAAATGTTGAATTCTAGAGTTGGACCAATCAGACCAAATATAATAGCTAAGCAAAAATGTAGAAACGCAAATGAACTGTCCTGCAAATAAATACTTGATGAGGATTTCCACCTGGTCGTTAAATGTGTCAGTAGTAGTCGGATTCCTTCACAATAAATTGCAGGTGGAAGCATAGCAGCCTGCCTTGTTCTGGAGAGAAAATGAGATCTCAATGTTCACGACATAAATTTTTTCCAGGATTATATCGCGGTGGTGGACTACTATAAAGTTTAACAGTTCTCCGACTAAACATCATGATGAACTACTGCAACTCTTCACTTATGGGCATATAAATCATGGCATCACAGTGCAATACACCAACCGACACTATGTTAGGGTCTAAATATGGAAGGATAATACGGGACAAAATCATCCATTATATTACATAATATAAAAATGTGTTAATTATCGTGAAGATTTTGGATTCTGCAATGCTTTATAGATGTCTGCCTAGATTTTGACATCACGATGGACTTATTGCAATGCTTCTGGACTGTTATTACGAAGGGAAGTAGTCCACTCCATAGTTATGATACATATCATGATACAGACATAAATCATCCAGATTTTATTATAACAAACACGTGGAATAATTAACGTGTATTTGAACTTGTTTCTCACATGTTAAGCATGTAGGGAGGACGGAGACGAGTGCAAATCCCTTGGTGCTTAGTATGGTACTATAGTAGATTGTCTCACCAGCTCATAGTCCCTTGCAAAGGAGTACAAAGAAGGCTGCTCATCAGCTCCATCAACCTAGGGAAGGCGACCATTTTGTAAATCAAGTGCAAGATTGTGGTACCATCAATGCTTTCATCGAGTCATTTGAATGCAATAGACAAATATGAATTTTCTTGTTTAGTGTGACATTATAGGAAAATGTGTTGGTTACACACTTTTACCATTACAAGAAATTTAGAAAATAATGCCAAAATCAAATGTTATCAACTACTCGTTGCTTGTCCCTATGCATGACTCAGCTCAGCTGTAAACAAAGAATATTGAACATGCTCTAGCAAAAAAAAGTTTGAAAACTCAGTATCAAGCTACAAGTCACCACTGACAAGTTGCTTCAGAACAAACATTAACTACACATACCAAAAGCGGCCAGTGAAAAATCACTTGGCATCTAAGCATTATTAAGTAAGATCATTGCAAATCCACATACATTGTTAGGATAAGAACCATGTGTGGGCCACAGAAAAGAGTTGTATGACTGCAACAGACAAGCATGAATTTTCTTCATCAATGTTAATTATGATAAGAAATTGTGCTAGTTAAGCAACGTTTACTCTTTTTTTTCTTTTTTTAAAAGGAAGTCAGGAGGTCCTTCTATTCATCCTACCCTCCTCGTGTAGGCGAAAAATGGTGAAAAGAGGTTGTACATCTCCGCACCAAAGGCGGTATAACCCTCCCCCACAAAAAAGGCAAAACCAACAAAAAACAACTATATGTCAAGCTAACAAGAAACCACTAAGTATCAATCCACTCACTATGTAAGGTATACCTTTTCTTTCCAAAGTCGCGAGACCTCTGACTTTCATAGGCTATAAACTCAGCTCTCTAGTAATAAAGTGATCCTCACTATGAGCCCCACATTGCCCCAGTTCTCTAGGAACTGAGTTCAAAAAATGGTGACAAAAATGTCCAAGCCCCACATCGCCCCAGTTCTCTAGGAACTGAGTTCAAAAAATGAGGACAAAAATGTCCAAGCCCCACATCACCCCGGTTCTCTAGGAACTGAGTTCAAAAAATAGTGACAAAAATGTCCAATAATGTTGAACTCATCTACCAAATTTTTAATCACACAGACCCATGACACCATCCTCCATGGGACCTTTCCACCGTTTCAGATGCCATCAACTGCCCTTCTATCATCGATCCCCATGCTAGAGACTCTGAGATTATGATCTTCCATCGTTTTAAGCACTACAATACATCCTTGTAAGAGGACCTCAAAAAGTCTCGCACCCTTCATCCAGAAGCAGAAAGTGAGGTGAATATACCCCAACGATCTCTCACACATCCCGCCATCCAAAACATATTTCTACCTTCATAGTGAATGCCCCTCCCCGCTGTAAGATTCATCTTAAGATTTCTCATATCCGGCGGTTGCCAACGAATTAGACTGATCTTTCAAATTCTGACCCTTGGCGCATGAAAACCAAAACTTACCATAGCATTATAGGTTTCAGTGGGTCATCAATCTTCCTATTAGAGACACCAATGATAGCGTCCCACAAAGCTTCATACCTCAAATCTTTTCCTTCGTACATGTGAAAGCATCGGTGTCTCCAAATAGACCAGAAAATGAGTTGGATCAGGCAAGAAATCAGCCACCCTGTAAGCCTGGAGGAAGAATGAAAGGATTCCCAAGCGCTAAAGAAATTCTGCAAGTCATCTTGAGGGATGATAGCATCGTCCAACGGCAAAGACTGAAGTCGATCCCAGAAAAAACGTGCGGTCTCACTCTTCAAAAAAAGATGCTCCATAGTTTCCTTAGATGGGGTTGCGCAGCAATCACACTTAGACGCCATCGGGATGTTGCACCTGGAGATATTATCATTTGTAGGGAGGGCATCGTGGATCACTTTCCATACAAGCACAACTGCTCTAGGTATGGCGGCAGATTTCCAGAACCACGTCCTAATAGGGCAATCATTTTGCGGACCATCAAACAATGACAACTTAGCTGATTTAAGAGAGAAGGCTTCATCCTCAGTGAGTTGCCATTCCAGGAAGTCATCTCTATCTGAGATTTCAACAACGGACTCACCGATCAAATCCATACCTCGTTGTGTAACAACATTTGACAGAGTAGCCCAATCCCAGATCAAGCCAAAATCCATAACTTTGATATCCAGAGTCGTATCTGACGGGTTGATCGCGTGTTGTGCGAGAGTCTGCTCACACCACTTGTCATGCCAAAAGGATAAATTCCCCCTACCAACAATCCAAGAGCAGATCAGGATCGTGACCGGGAAGCTTTGCCAAAGCTTTTTCCATAATGGGGATGCAAAAGGACTAAGCTTGAGGTGATATGACCCCAAACCATTGTTGTTAAAAGAGTTACTCTGGTATTTATCTCTACAGAACTTAACCCAAATGGAATCTCCTGCCATGAATTCCCAACATCCTTCATACGAAAAGCACACGATGTGTTCAACAGGGAAGAAAGTGTTTGTAATAATCTCAAAAGTAGACAATTTGATGGTTAACATAAGACGTTATCATCCAGAATTGAGGCGTGCGCCTCAGCTAAGCCTCAGAGTCTTAGTTCTTTGAGGCGGGCCTCAGACATTGTGAGGCGTAAGCTTCAGTCCAAGACGTCGAGGCGTAAGCCTCGAGGCGCATTTGGGATAACCTCGAGAGCCTCAAGGTGGGTTTTTTATTATCATGATTTTGATTAAGCATCTCTCTATCGCCGTTAGTGATCAACAGGCGAGATCCACTCACAGGTTGACCTTCGTCAATATCATCTCCACTGTCAAACTTTAGTGCTTCATCAGGGAGGTACATTTCTCTTCCAGGTTCAGTGTGCTTGAAAGTGATACCATCTGAGTCAACTACAGCATAAGCCACCTTAACGAGTTTAACCATGCATCTTTTGTTGAAAAGAGAAACTGATATGAATTGGGGTATGTCCTCATTGAACAACTCCATCAAAACAAGACATCCAGAAAGATCATCATGCCAAAATCTATCAAATACCCATTGATTGTACCTAAGAAAGAGAAGAATCATCCTCAAGTATTCATACAGACATAATTCGGGATTTCTCTACTACCACTTGGTCAAAAACTACAATAAATTAAAAGAAAATACTCTAACGACCTTAGGAATCCTCAAATATACTACAGGCATCCATCTAGTGATCAATAATCCATGTAGTTTGAGCCACTTGGCCCAAAGTAGTGAGACACCCTCCTCATATTGTATTGGAACCAATCATGCTCCTAGTAAGATTCCATTAGTCTCCTAGGGGTACCTAAAAACTCTAATGAGTTTTTGGGTGGCACTATCGAACACATCATATTCATCGTCGATGTCGCAGTCATATACTCGTTAAGCACCACCCTAAAATGGGTCACAAACATTATTATATATCAAATAAAAAATGTGATAGATTTCTAATGAGTTCCAATCGGAAAAAAAATTGATGACATGCCTCTCAAGGGAATGAGAGAGAGATGAACACTTATGGCATGAATAATAGTATCTCTGACGTAAATAGTATGGAAAGTATGGGTGGAGACTGCAAAAGGGTGGAGGGGCGGCGGCGACTAGGGAGAAGGGATTAGGGGGTATTGGAAAGGGAGATCTCGTTATGATACCATGACGGATGATGAATGAGATAGCATGTTAACTAAAACATTTTCAAAGGAGGCTATGTGTATAGGAGGATTAGAGAGAAGGATTAAATGGATACTTAAGTGTAAATGGATTCAATTAAGTTTATATAGATAAGTGAATAAAACATATGTGGGCCTAAGCCCAATAAGAATCTCAACATACTAGTTAGTCCTTCTGCATGTGAGCATCTGTCCTTTGTAGTTTGTACTATATGAGATAAGTCCATCATGCACCGACTAAAAGTATTAACAAGCATGTTTCTCTTCCCTTGATGAAATCCTCCAACATGGTGAGTCTTTCAAAGATAATTCAGTGAAAGATGTAGATAGTTCAAAAGTTGTGGCATCAATATCCAACTATTCTATTCAGAAAATGGTCCTATTGTAACATCCTCAATTTCATAGCTAATGTAAGCCTTTAATGTGGGGTTTTCTAGTAAGTGTATGCCAAGGGACCTAATGAATCTAACATGGCTAGGTATGTAATTAAGTTTACAAAATTTGTAATACAAGTCATTTGGTCAACCAATACCGACATAATGGCTTAAATGTGTACGATTGTAGTCTGGAGTAGATGATTGTGAATGAATTATTCCTATAAATAACAAATGTGATGAATGTATAATTTGATGACTTCACTTATCGGTTTGAGCCCTAGACCCAGCTTAGATCATCATGTTAGGTAACTAAAACAATATTGATCACACGTGTCATGCAAGAGATCAAATTGAGAAATCATATTAATTCAAGCTTTAATTTCATGATTTAGGATAAGATTAAGCTCTTTGACCCTTTGAAAGAATAAGGAATGGGCCATGTGGCCTAGAGCCCAATTCTAGCCCATTTGGACCAATTAGGTTCTTGCAAATAGGTCCTTGTAGTACAAATTAGAAATAGGGCATTTAGTGCTCATAAAAAAATGCTCAAAATATTTAAGTAGATGTATAATTATAAGATAAGATAATCGGAAAAATTTTAGATAATTATGATGTAATTAATGGCCAAGATAATTAAATAAGTAATTATCCAATATTTATTTATAAGACAAGTTTGAAGTGTCCATACAGTTATATTTTTGACTTGATATCTTTCTTATGTAAAGAAGATGACAATCGAAAGTTCTTCCCAAAAATTGGGATCAAATAGAGTTATGAGGTGTTCTATATAATTATTTATCTAATTTGGACTTTTAGCTAAACAAAATAATAATAATAATAAGAAAGAGGTGAGGGGTCGAGACTCCAGTTCGCGGACTAGAGAATCGGTGCCCTGTTTGAGCAGGACTATTCCGAAGATGGGAAACCTCCCAAGGAAAATCTAAGGATGGAAGGGCTATAAAAGCCTCCGTTTCTAAAGGTTGGCGGCTAGACGAGTCTAAGGCTAGGGTTTGGTCTCGTTTTGACCAAGAGAAAGAGAGGAAGAACGAAGAACAAGAAGATGCAAGGAATAAGAGGCTATGACAGCAAGGACTACAGGGCAGGCTTCTTCAACCCTAACCTAGCCGCGTCGAGAGACACCGCCACCCTAGGCAAGGAAGCTGGACGGAGTGGTATTCAACCTCATTGTTCGTTGCAACACCCTCAGGGTCGAGGTCGGAACCTATCTGTGGGAGGCGGCATGAACAGGGAAGGAACATGGGGCGAGGAGGATGAAGGACAGGAGGAGTGCATTGCAGGATAGTGCAAGAGAGGTTGGGAAATTGTCTTTTCCTGTTAATAGGTCCTCTACACCGCCAAATCTGAGACCTCAGCCGCCGGAGAGCACCCACGAGGCCGACACCCTGCCTCTGCAGCGCAACAGGGGATCTCGATCCCTGTGTTCTCGGCTCACGACCTGCAGGAGAAAGGAGAGGCGTCCAATTTCTTGGGTTGTAAAGTAGCCATATCCAAGTAAAGATCCACGAGCCCCAAGCCCTGGAGTTGTTGGGCGTGTGATCAAATCACAGTGGTCAACTCCAAAAGTGACGCTCCAGATTTCTTCGAAATAGGTATTATTCTAAAATTTATATCTTGAGATATAGAACTCAGTTTTTAGCAAACAAGATACCTACAAAAAGCTCATGATGATTACTATCACATAAAAATACTTCTAGATTATCATTTTGATATCTGATATTTATTAAATATAGTGTGTTCAAAACTATATGATTTTGATGTTTGGTCAATTAAAAATAGCAAACGACTTTAGAAATTCATGAAAATTTTACTGAATGTATATCTTAATATGCTTAACATGATTTCAAAGCCTGATCTTTATTATATAAAGTTTTATTAATGTTTTTTATTTAAACCCTAATAATGGTATTTTGGGTATTTCACCCATGGTCTGATTATGAAATGACTTGATATTTTAATACATGATCTTACTACTTTGTATGATTACTTTTTTGAAAGTTTTGATGGAGTTTCATACATAATTGGATTCATATTTAGTTTTTGGCCTAAGTGATCATTATGTAAGATGATTCATGAGTATTTGTGAGGCAACATGTATTTTATGTGCCTATTTAGTATGGAAAATTATTATAATTATATTTTCATCTGATTTTATAAATGAGTCAGTAAGAGTAGTATATGTGAGTGTGTATGGAGCTTACTCTTGGTATATGAGGTATATACTTATATATTAGTGTATATGCTATTTTTGGTATAATGAATATATTAGTATGTGTATGCCATATAATGTGTGAATCAAGTTTAATTCAATGTTTAAACATGAAACATGCTTTAAATCAGACTTAGTCCTAGTTAAATATGATTCTTAATTCAGTCTAGGAGATTAGGATGATGGGGTTTGAGATTTAGAAACAAAGAGAGGAGATTACACATGGACTCATACAATTTTGTTGATGACTAGGTATATATGTTGTAAATCAAGGAAACAAGGCTACATAAAGAACATCTTCAATATAAAGGTAAGTGGTTCATGCCCATGAGTATTCATATTTTAAGTTTAGTATGTCTATATGTATCCTGATAAGACTTTCATAATGTATATGGTTCAATGTTCTAAGATTTTAACGCAAACAAGAATATTCTCATATCTCTATCATTATGTAAGTTCAGATACCCAAAATCTCAAATAGAGACATGTTGCTCAAAATAGTTGTGACCCATGGACCAAGTCCATGAGAAAATTAAAGAATCATGTTCCTACAAGATTTCTTAGAAATGTTTGAAATTAATGAATAAGATTTTAAGATAAGATATGCAAGTAATTTAGTCATACTTAGTTGGTGATTTGGGATAGCTTTGTATTGAGCATTTAAGTACACATATGTTGTTAGGATTTCTCATATTTATAGGCATAACTATATATTATGATTTCAAGTAGAAACATGACATTAAGATTTCATACATATGTATATATATAACCACTAGATTCCTTAGAATGAATAATATCTAGAATTTAATTACAATATAAGAATATGAATTTTAGAATATTAAGACATGATCTACTTTTAGAAATAAAGGTACTTTTGGGATCGCAATGTATTGTAAAAATGAGTTCATGATAGCATTATGAGATAATGACACATTAAGTTATGATTAGGTGGCAATACAATATTTATAAGATTTCTATTTTGATATTTATGGTTTAATATGTAAGTTCATATACAAAGATTCAGGGTAACATCATATTTTATAAGAAGGATTGAACCATCTTGTCAGAATTGGTATTTTTTGATATGTTGTACTTATGATACTTTCATAAGCTTGACTTAAGATACTTTGTATACTTAGTATTTCTATATTTATGTCAGATCCTTTCTCATAAGACATTAGACTCATTTATGATATAATTGGTATAATGAAGTAACCTTGCCAAATAAGAGTTTTAGAATAAAGTTTACCCAGATATTGTGATAAATGTTCAACTCCAGCAATGAATTCAGTTTAGAACTTAGGAATAAGAGATTTAAATTCAGACTTAGACTACTCACTGTGTGAGTAGCCAGATTTTGAATAAAGATACATGATATGGGTTATAGAACCAATCTCAATTATGTTGTAATTTGAAATACATATCCAAATTCCATAATAGATTCAGTTCAGATTTGAAAGAGCAAAGATTAAGATTCAGATTCAGATTTCAGCAAAACTAAGTACATGTTTAATACTAAGTTTCAGATAAGTTTAGATTTAGAGTTTAGTAAAGATAGACTCAAGATAATTAATTCAAAACCTTCACATAATACATTATATAATAAGTCCTCATTTAGAGAGTCCCGATATGATTCAAAGGGTGCACTGCACTAGACACTGCGGGTGTCACAGAGAGTATTTATGCCAACAGAGGGTGTGTTGCACCATAGAAGACACTTCGGTGTCAACATAGGGCATGTTGTGCCAACAGAGGGTGTGCTACACCATAGAGGACACTTCGGTGTCAACAGAGGAGGACTTATTGTATAATGGTGGCCACAAACAGATAAAAATTGTAAGTAAAAGATACTTAAGATTAGAACATGTATTTAATCTCATCCACGAGTGTGATGAGAGGAATTCAGATAAGATATTTATGATCCAGACAATTTGGTGTAGGCCTTGAGACCCAGAGTATAGGTCTCCAGAAAAGATAGAGTAGAAAATAAGAGTTTAAGAAATGAAAGATAATATGTTTCTAGATTTAATTAGATTTTAATGTTTGTTTCATATTTATGATGTTCAAGAATCTTTTGTAATATTCTAGTTCTTTAGCAATGTATATTTTAGAATACTCATGCCACTTACTCTAACGACTGTTTTTCCCAATGCATGGCTGGGGACGCGATGTCCGCAGGATTTGGAGCAGCTACGGATCAAAGGAACAAGTAAAGGTCTAGGAGATTTTCAAGCTTGCCTAGTGGGGTGCCATCTATCGTGACAATCCTGAGTTTAGACATCTTTTATTATGTATAGTCTTGTTATCATGGTAGATTAGATGATTTGTTTTTCTTTGTCAAACTATGTATGAATCAGTTTTCCAGTTATGCAAAGTGTTTTATTTGATTTATTTGCAATGATCATCATGTTTGTGACACTCCCATATCAAAAAAAAAATATAGCTTCCGCTCATGTGTTATAGAAATCTGGGTGTTACACCTATCTTAAACATCATGCATCTAGTCTTTTTAGCATCCCCTATGTTGGTCAGATCCCAGAGGATAATGACATTTATATGCCCATTTTGGTTTAGTGCCAGTCCTCATAAGGACTTTGTCAGATTAACTCCATGTGTGCTATGCTAGATTCATATCTTATTATCAATTAGTTGGTAAAGGGGAGAGGCATATATTTGCCATTTAGAGCTTCTTGTCGATGTCCAAGATAAGTAGTAGCAATAAGCATTCTGAGGGCATGAATTTTGATTGGTGGAGTAAAACCTTATAAGAACCCAGAAATTAGGACATTTGATGACGCTGTCTAGCTAGAAAGGTGCGATTAAATCATGCAGTCATATATCAGTGTGGACTTAGATCACCATTTATATGATGACTTTGTGCAGATGGTGATACAGAAATAATGGGGTTAGATGATCATCCCAAAGTCTCTTGGTTCACATCTACATGGCAACCCAATTGAACTTGTTTTGTCAAACCTTTTTGACTTGTCCACCGTGCCATCTTGAGTTGAATAAAGCGAGCATGCCTTTGATGTTGTTGTAGCTTTCGAACTATTAAACAATCCTCTCAATTTCCCTATTCATGGAATCACTCTAGCAGACAGGAGGCCACGAATAGAGATAGGAAAATGCCTCAGTTCAGAGGTGATAAAAATTTGAATCCAACTACGAAGACCTTCATAGACATCCTTCTGGGAGCTTCAAACCACCATATTAGAATAGCAAACTTAGTCCTTGAAACTGAAGTTCCAACTTTTTGAGCTACTCTACTAGTAAATACTTTGTTAAACCTTGAGTTTACGTTTGTTTCTCCTAAAAGACAACATTTGTTCAAAGTTCCTCTCAATTTCAAGTATACTAAACAAGTTTACCATGCATATGCCATTCACCAAATATGTATTAGATGTCACCTTAGCAAAATGTTGTAGCATATGACTGAGTCATGCCCTTCATTGTCCCTTGTTTCAT
Organism: Alisma plantago-aquatica; assembly: GCA_963693085.1. NCBI lineage: Eukaryota > Viridiplantae > Streptophyta > Magnoliopsida > Alismatales > Alismataceae > Alisma > Alisma plantago-aquatica. The sequence goes on from OY856412.1 coordinate 731,112,742, forward strand.
TTTTTTTCTTGCATATCTTTCCATTTTATTGTGGTCCTTCAGTTATTTTCTGGCTCTCCAGGCTACAATGCCTTTTCTTCCACATTTAGGATTGTTAATTATATGAACACATAAAAGATGATAGTGAGGGATATGACCATATAAGGTTCTGATGTCTTCTCTACTATATGTGTGGCAGCTTCAAAGCAATATTTAAAGTTCTAGTCATGGATCTATTCAGAAACTACAACAAGTAGTTTTTTGTAACCTTGGATTAGCTTGGTGCAAACCAACGTCCTATTTTTTGGTCAAACCTGGAGTTGGCTACATCTAAACACTTATAATCAGCCAAACCTTACGCTAAATGCAAAATTTGAACTACAATGCTACAAATAAACATGAAAATGCAATAACAAAACAATTGAAACCACTTAAGATTCCTATGATAATCATGACAAGCTCTAATATAACTATTGTGAACTTCTTCGTGCCAAACAGACAAGCATGAGTTTTCTTCTTCATTATGAATGATCATGGGAAAATGTGTCAGGTAATCACTTTTATTCATTACGATACGTCCAAGTAAAATATTTAGATGCCATGTCTTATTAACTAACCATTTAAGAAACAATACTTAATCCTCTTGGAATCTTCCATGGTAAAGTTTCTTCCACCATACAAAATTGAATTATACTGGCTTTATTGAAACGGAGACTGATTATGGGCGGTGATAATAAAATCTTTAATGGATAATTGATGAAAAGTTGTTATTTTGGGTGGTTGTTACTTTATTAACGATGATGAATATTACGAGCACAATGAAGAAGTGAAGAATAACATAAAACTCCTATTTTGCTTTTTCATTTGTCAATTTGATAACCTCCTATAACCCACATAATTCAAGTTCCACTTGTCGCACCTAGCACTCGAGCACCTTGCTTCTAGAGGAACGATCTTCTAAAGAGGGAAATGATCAAATTAAGAATAGCTTTGTGTCCAAAGAACGGCTTGGAGTACTATAGTAAGGGGACAAGGCATTCAAGTCTTGTGGATGTATATCTGCCTTCTATTTTAAGCTTTAAACTTATATTGAATAGTTATTACAGGTAGCTATACCCTTATAAAACTAATGGTTATATACATAGCGATCGTTGTAAAATAAATTATATACGTAACTATATACATAAGTTTTTGTTATCCAATAATGAACCTTAAAACTATTTAAAACAATATTGAAGTATATATGTACTATTAATGCCCACTTTCACATCTAGGGTTCACATAATGTGCAAGAGTAGTTCCAACATAATTTAAATCTATCGTATTCCAATAAATAGCCTACCAAGATAACATAATCCATCCAACGATTTCATGTCAAAATAATATTTCATCTTTCACCCGAACAAGGCGTATATACACATAACATATACTAGTTACAAATGTCGGTACTTGGGTTTCCTATATTATGCACGACTTGCTAACATAACTATTGTGATCTTATACATGACAAACAAATGCCTAATATGCAAATGAAGATGAAAAGTCATCAATAAAAAAGACAAACTTGAGGTGCAAACAAAGATGAAAAGTCATCAATACTAAAGAAAAAGTTGAGGTACAAATGAAGGCATATCAAAAAGTAGACATTTAAGTGTGTATCTACCTAATCGATTAAGTGTGTTAACACCTAATATTCATTTATGCACCAAATATTGACAAGTATCACCATGGTACTAAACATCCTCGACATATGGCGATATATCCTCGATGTTACATGTGTCTACGCCTGTCGATGTTGAAACCTAGTAAACTTCCTCGACATCGATTTTGCCTACTTGTTGACATGTGTCAATGAATTCAGCCTAGTTGGTGATAAAATTGACTTAGCTAGCTCAAAGCCTCCCATCTTCTCGATGATCTTTGTAGTTATTATTGTTGCACACATAGTGAAGGCATAAAGAACTTGTAGGAAACCATTCTTCACATTGAGATGTCTATTTCCTTGGTTTCTAACTAGAGAGTAATGATAAGTTTATTTCTCTACTAGATGTCCAAAAGTTTTGCAAAATTTGGTGTACACCTAATAAAATTTCACCTCTGTTACTTTTTCCCCTCTTGACAAACTGATGTATTTGAAGATAAGCTCATGTTTGTTAATTCTAGAATGTGATCCGATTGGGATTTCTGTAGATACATAACACATATATAGAACAAATCTAAGTTCTAAACATTTCATATTGAAGATTATAGGAGTATGTGTTTACCAAAAATTTGATGCTTTATGCCAAATTCTCTCACAATCTCACTATCTTTTAGCTTATTTTGCGTCAAAGAGTTAGTCCAGAACTTCCTTAAAGTTTCCTTACATGTTCCACAAACTTCCATTTCCTTGCATGTCGAAGTTGACACTAAGACAACATCTTTTACATTGCATGTGACTATTTTTCTTTATATGTAAACATGTGTGGATGTCTATATATAGACATATATTTAGTTTTTAAGATATATTTGATGAAAATCTATCAATTTTCATCATGAAATTACTATTTTGAGCCTAATTTTTGTCAAAGATGCGTCAAAGTTTGGTTGTAAAATCCTCGATGTTTCCACAAACTTCCATTTCCACACCAGTCAAAGTCAACTTGAAGTCGAAGTCATGTTCCATGAGTATCATTAGTTAAAAAGTGATAATCAAGAACATTAATGCCCATTTGTAAGCATTGCGGCCAATGAAAAAGATTGATACCAACAAATTGAGATTAACATAGGCCAGTGCGTATTTGCTTGAAAAGCCTTGACCCCAAGTCATGTGTTTTGGAAAGTATGACATTAACCATAAATTTTAATTGATCATGGTGTTTTCATTTTCATAGTAAAGATTATTTTCTCTGGTTTCATATATCTTATAGTCATGGTTTCTAAACACAACTTGGCGGTTGAACTAGTTGAACCACCAATTGGGAAGCTTGGCAGTCTACCGAGTTCAAATAGTTAAGACGGTTTTCTCTAGTTTTCATATATCTTATAGTCATGGTTTCCAAACACAACCAAAACCTGGAAGACCAACCGGTTGAGCATCCAATACAAAGCTTGGCGGTCCAAGTGGATTCAACCCCTAATATTGGCCTAAACTAATGATTTACCTAGTGGAATGAGCGGTTGAACTACTCGCCCGCTTATGTATTCATTGTGTTGCTTGCCTGGTCCTGTTTGACTTGGAGGCTTCAAACGATGAATTTAGATGTTTTTCAGTCAAACATAGTGTCATATCTTAAGCAGGTCGTGCCATCATCCAATCTTCCTTCAGAACAAGGGACACAGCGTGTCCGATCAATGACATGCCATGTCACCTGAGACAAGTTGCTTAAGCAAAAACAACTAAACATAGCTAAATTGGCCAATGAAAGAACACATAACATCTTAGCATTATTAAGAAAGATCATTGCAAACCAACAAAAATGCTCAAGATAAGAATTGTGTACGGGTCACCATAAGGAATTTCACAACTATCACTTATTTAAAAACTACAATAAATTAAAAATATATATATAATGACCTAAGGAATCCTAGCTAGAGGCTGCCCATGTAGCTAGAAATGGTTCATACAAGCCAAGATAGTTGGCCCAAGCAGTGAATCAACTCCTCGTGTCGTGCTTGAACCAACCATGTTTCTAGCAAAATTTCATCAGTCTCCTAAGGGTACCTAAAAGACTCTAATGAGGTTTTAGGTGATACTACCAGGCACAACATAACCATGTCCCTCTCACAATCATATACATGTCAATGACAACCCTAGACTCTCAATAAAAACAATATTTACTCAATGAGTTTAATTCAACCTTCCATACATTCAAAAATTAAGATATATATCTATACTACCATCAAAAAGGGAGTTTTTCTTAAGATTAACAGTCATGCCACTTCAAAAAATGCTATCCAATCAGAAGGCAAGAATTTGAAATCCTGCGATCTCCTTAACCCTCTCTCTTCTCTCAATTTTCCTCATATTTTCTTCTTTTTTCCCAAATCCAACAACATGTATCCTCACGAGTAACTGAGTCCCACTATCCCCACTATTTGTTTCTAACAGAACGTCCACCGCGTCTCGTTTCTACTCGCTTCGAATCCCCACTCCTCACTGTTCTTGGAAACTACCCTCCATCTTATACCAACGTCCATGTCTCTCCTTCAACCCACTGCAAGAGGACAAGAGAAGCATCTATAGAGCGCCCACTCGGGTGTTATCTGATCCCTCCAGCAAAAGGGCCCTAATTTAATATCTATCTTGATAAATAGATCCCACCTCCAACAGTGCATGTTCATCACGCTTCCACTCTCTTTTCATCTCTCGCTGTCAACCATGAAAGCTATCCTTCTTCATCTTGTACCAACGTCCATGCATAACTTTCAACCTATGGCAAGAGGAACTAAAGAACAAACATTTATAGACTCTCAATAAAAACAATATTTACTCAATGAGTTTAATTCAGCCTTCAATACATTCAAATATATATATATATATATATATATATATATATATATATATATACACACTACCATAAAAAGAGGGAGTTTTTTTTAAGATTAACAGCCATGCCACTTCAAAAAATGCTATCCAATCAGAAGGCAGGAATTCAAAATCCTACGATCTCCTTAACCCTCTCTCTTCTCTCAAATTTTCTCATATTTTTCTTCTTTTTTCCCAAATCCAACAACATGTATCCTCACGAGTAACTTAGTCCCACTATCCCCACTATTTGTTTCTAACAGAAGGTCCACCGCGTCTCTCTTCTACTCGCTTCTAATACCCACTCCTCACTGTTTTTGGAAACTACCCTCCATCTTATACCAACGTCCATGTCTCTCCTTCAACCCGCCTCAAGACAAAAAGAGAAGCATCTATAGAACGCCCACTCGGGTGTTATCTGATCCCTCCAGCAAAAGGGCCCTAATTTAATATCTATCTTGATAAATAGATCCCGCCTCCAACAGTGCATGTTCATCACGCTTCCACTCCCTTTTCATCTCTCGCCGTCAACCATGGAAATTATCCTTCTTCATCTTGTACCAACGTCCAGCCATCGCTTTCAACCTATGGCAAGAGGAACTAAAGAACAAACATTTATATTCATACCTATCTGATTGCAGATCTGACTGGTCATTGCCTTCAAATACCTCTATTATAGAACACCAAAAATCTATGGAGGAAGATTTGATCCTTTAGTTATGGACAAACATAGCAACAAGGACTCCCGGGAAAGATATTGCCTCCAAGTACAATGTATAAATAATGCCAACATCATTGCTATCATGTTAAAATCCAAGAGTTTCCAAACGTCAATTTGTGCCCAACAATCGACAAAATAGCTCGTGTGTACATCAACCTATAAGGATTGATAAACTATGTTTGCATTGTTTCTTAAATGGGTAGTTGATAAGACATGGCCTTGGCATTGTAAGCGAAGATTAAAAGTCATCAAACAATAGCTCATGTGTACATCATCATATAAGGATTGAAAGTGGGCATTAATAGTATATATATACTTTAATATTATTTTAATATATACATATACGTATATATATATATATATATATATATATATATATATATATACATATATATACGTTTATGGATATATATTTATATATATATATATATGTATATATGTAAACATAAACTTATATATACGTTTATATATATATATATATATGTGTATATGTATATATGTATATATGTATACATAAACAAATATATATATATATATATATATATATATATATACATAAACGTATATATACGTTTATATATACATATATATATGTATATATGTATACATAAACGTATATATACGTTTATGTATACATATATACATACATACATACATATATATATATATACGTTTATCTATATTGTATACATATATACATATATATATATATATATATATATATATATATACACACATGTATATAATGTTTATGTATATATATGTATACAAAAACATATATGTATATATATATAAATATAAATATATATATATATATATAAATATATATATATACATATATATATACACATATACATATATATGTATATATATATATATGTATATGTATACATATATATATATATCTATATATATACATATATATATATATATATATATATATATATATATATATATATATATATTGGTAGCTATATGTAAATTGCATGTATAGTAAAAATAGTACATTCAAAAACCTGAATTTGTAGTACTTTTTTAGGAGATATTTTCCATTTTCCTTTATTGGGTTTTGTAAAGCCTATTTGAGTTCATCACAAATTGATTACTCATAAATAAAAAATCAGAAATGTTAACTATATTTGTATTTCTATTCATTAGGCGGTACATTTATAAAACAAACAGTAGATTAATAAAGTCAAATATTAGACAAGTTAAAACAGTACATTTATACTAATCAGTAGATAAATAAATAAAAAACAGTAGATAATAAATACAAATCAGTGGATAAGTAAATACTAATCAGTACATATAAAAAGTCAAAACATTATATAAGTAAATAAAAATCAGTACATAAATAAATACAAAGTATTAGATAAGTAAATACAAATCAATAGATAAAAAAATTCAAAGCATTAGATAAGTAAACTCAAAGCATTAGATAAATAAATACTAACCAGTAGATAAACAAATACAAATCATTAGATAAAAAAATACAACTTAGTTGATAAACAAATATAAATCAGTAGATGATTAAATAGTTTTAAAAAGTAGATGAACAAATACAAAGCCCTAAATTTAAATAATGTGATGAATCAAAAATCAGTAGATGAACAAAGATGAGTAAATACAAATCAGTAGATAAGTAAATACAGATCAGTAGATAAGTAAACACAGATCAGTAGATTACGTGTATTACTTCTGGGAGCCCTGATTGGGGCGGGGCTTGGGCTGCGTTGGCTTCCTAGGCGCACCTAGGCACCACCTGGGTGCCCACCTATACAACACAGCTGGTCTCCAACTGAAAGTTGGTCTTTTATTTACCTTTATGATAACAAAAACCTCTAATTTCACAATTTCTAGGTAGATCAGAAATTGTCACGTAGTAGTAATGAGTTTTCTTAGGTAGCTTGAGAGTTTTGCTCTTGCAAACTACCCTCTCCACCATCAGGTGTAGTCATCTATCTCACTTATCTCATTTTCCTCTTAAAATTAGTTATTTAAGTTTTCCTTATTTTCAAAGTTAGAACCATGTTGCGACTCACCCATAACCTTTTTAGGAGAGTTTAGGGTGGTGCCCACTGGGTATATAACTGCAATAGTGAGACATATATGCAATGTCTGGTAGTGATGCCTTAAAACTCATTAGATGGTCTTTTAGGAATCCCTAGGAGACTGGTGAAATCTTTGTAGGAGTTCAAGTATGGTATGAGGAGGTTGACTCACTACTTTAGGCCAACTGACCAAGAGTGTAGGGACCGTTGTTCATTACATGGATCACTTGTAGTAGATTGGGGATTCCAAAGGTCACTAGAGGTCTTTTATTTGGTATTACTAGTAAACACACATGTGCCCATGCACGTGCCCGATTAATCTTGTTAAATATTTAATATATTATCATGGATATAAGCATTAGTAGCTTTGAGACGTATCATGGATATAAGCATTAGTATCATAGATACTAGTAAACACACATGTGCCCATGCACGTGCCCAATTTCTCAAAGGATCTTACCTTTGAGAAACATAAACTTCTCTGAGGTTATATTCTTTCACTTATTAGATTTGTTCTAGATACAATTTGGTCAGAAATTTTATTATTATTAGTTATCCATGAAGACATGAAAGATTTTGTTTTGCTTATTCCAATACTTTGATATTATATCTAGAAAATAAAAACTTCTTTACTATTAGTAAACTTAAATGCCACTGATTTTAATTAAATAGTAATCAATTTCACGTAATGAATTTTTGTTCAACAATAATTTTGTTCAACAAGCATGTTTTTTAATAAGTAAACAAATCTAATAAGTGAAAGAATATAACCTTAGAGAAGTTTATGTATCTAGAACAAATCTAATAATTTTGTTCAACAAGCATGTTTTTTTATAGATGTAAGATCTGAAACCATCAGTATTTCTTAAAAAAACTCAATGTGGTTTCTTCACATGCAACATACCTCAAGGACAAAAAGTTAATTTTTGTAAAACCTTATGTTTTCAAATTGCTGCTTCTACTTTAATGTATTGGAGTTTATGTACAGAGAGTAAAAGAGGTAAGTGAATGTAAGCATATAATATCAATCAAATCAAGAATTTTTTTACATTAAGTGGTTTCACATTACATTTGTTCATAGATGGGATATTTCTTAGACAGTTATGGATGTGAGAATAAAGAATGAAAACCGAAGAGGGAAAAAGCAGTTATTTTTCGGTGAGAGGCGACAGGACTGAGAAGGTAGGAGGTTGCAATTGCGTGGAGGAATTAGTTGCTGAATAAGATATTTTGTTAAGGAGTTGAGAGGAAACATGGAAACTCATCCCGTATATGATGTGGACATTTTTTTTGTTGAGTTTGAGATGGTGCGAACTAATTCATTGTGGATCTGAATGAGGGAAACAGTAGGATCTAGAAAAAATATAAAAAAATAGAGAAAATCCTTTTTTTGGGGTAAAAATAGAGAAAACAATTGAAAAGAGAGTTATAAATACTACAATGAGATTTATTGGGTTTTGTAGAAAAAGAAAATAAAAAAAATTCCATTAGTTTAAACAATGCATGGTAGTATACATTCAATAAATGTTTTACGATTTAAACTTTCTAATCTATACAAGTTAACGGAACAGTGAATTATAACTTTTTCACCGAAAACATAGCTGATTGGAGAACCGATGACGATTTGGAAAGTGTGTGCAATGGAATAGTCTGTTGCAAGTCAAAGAGAATGATCTTGGGAGGCAAGGGAGGAGTGGGTGATGAGAAGAGTTTGTTAGGCAAGGTTGTTTGAGAAGAGAGAAAAAAATAGATGTAAATAGTTAGCATCTATTGCAATTACCATAGACGTCATCTATCAGAAAGTATATGAGATAATCGGAGAAATTCAAGTGATAGTTGGGGGGGAGGTCTCAACATGGAGAATGTCTTAAATTTGATGGCAAAGATGAGAAAGTGCCAAAGAGACATTTAATTACAATCAAGGAGAGAGAAAAAATGTGAAGGAAATTTATGGATAAATTGACTATCGGTTCTACTAGGATTATGGGATTGAACGTGCAAATAGTGGGTGGAGAGGAGTGGTAGGGACGGTGGTTTGAGGGTAGAATAAAAATATATTTTTGTAACAAAATGCATTGAAAAAAGAGTCAAGAAAAATACAACATTTTGAAAATGGGAACGTGGAGCCGGATGAGGGAAAAGGGTAGGACTCAGGTTGAGCAAGTGTGCTTTGCTTCGTTGCCACACTATTGTTGTACCTGCTGCACGTTGCCACCATCCATGACCATCGGTGAGCACTGCACTCACTTCTGTAAGCCGCTGTGTGGCATTATGGTGGTATAACTTATACAAAAATGTATATACTGAGCCAATATGTTTCAGGTCACCTTCTTCCTCAAGAAGGGGCATCATTTGCTGCATTATAGGAATAGATACCCCAGTCTCCAGCTAATGCAGTGCGTTCTTTAATCTTGTCGTAACTCGCATATGTGACCTCCTGACCGATCATTTCAGTTACAAATTGTTGCTGGAAAACAAACAGCAGATAGTAAAATATTATGGTTAAAAGTTGTAATTATGCAGACATTTACATGTAAAAGTACCTTGTTTCAACTTCAATTCAATAGGCTTGGTTGACAAATGAATGTTTCCACGAGCATCAGTGTTACATGGTCAAACCAAGGTTGTGTCTATCACTTGCCTTCTCTATTAAGAAAAGTTTTGTTAAAGGAACTAGTTCCATTTTGTCGTCTTTTTTTTATGATTCAGTCACCTACTGATTTGGTTGTAGATGCGTTTTTTAGTTGATTGTTGTAGGACTGATGAAGAAAAGGCCTGAGACGGAGCGATAGCATGCAAATCCTCACGATCTATGTCTGGCTTAAACAGGGCACTGCCATGACAATAAAGACTTCTTGATGTGCACTGAAGTTTCAAATTGATAATATAACCGTAGTGATCATATCCCTCTCACCGGTAGTCCTAAACTCCTACGATAAAGAAACACACGCACATAAACACTACCTTCTATCAATCGCCACCATCTGGCATCTGTTGTTAATATTTGTTATTGTCGTTCATGCAACAGCGACAGGTGCAATTTAATTAACAATTCAGGCAGATCCAAAATAAGAAACAAAGAACAAACAAAGCAGGAGAACAGAAAACAGGAGTTAGATTCGCAAACCAGATCGTTCGTTGAGAAACGAACGTGTTACTTAAAGAAATCAGTGCCCGGCAATCCTCGCGGATAGGCACCGTTCTCTCAGTCTTGATCCGGCACGAACGTGGATTGTTGCACGTCTTGATCGCGCACGTCGCACTGCTACCAATGCAGCACAGCCACCACAGGTACCACCGCCTGACAGCTGCGTCTCGAAGACAGGAAGGAGGAGTCGCGCTTCACACAGAAGGACAACTCCGCAAAGCGACTCCGAGGACGATGACTCTCGCACTCGGGATTATGGCTCACAAAACACACGGTGGCAGAAGACTGTTTTCGGTGTGTTTAACCCTAATGACCGGATGTGTATATATAGCCACGCACGTCCCTAATCCTATTCCCAGTGAGACGCAACACTCGGTTGCTCTTGTACACAATACGGAATAAACCGTAAAAGAGAAACACTTTCTAATTAGGATTTAAGAAATCCAAATAAGAAAGCAACAATTAATTACACGAGTAATTAATTACTTAGTTGTATCCTAGTGCAAAAAGAAGACGGAAGACGGAAGACATTCTCCATAATCCACAAGCCCGAGCCCGGCCCGGTTCGACCAGGCCAGGCCAGGCGAGGCATGGCGTGGCGCGCGCGCGCGTGCGTGCGTTGTGATGTGGCAATTCCACCCACCAAGGAGGTGAGCATACCTCCTTCCTAGGACTCCTTTGGACACTAGTGCCCCATGTGATCCTACATATGAGGACCACAAAAGTTCTAGGTGTGAGCAATATGGAATAAAACTTCTTTGTCATTTGCACTAGAAACAACACTACATTCTCACATGTACTTGCTGCACTACATTGGGCTTAACCCATGCTAAATAAATGCTTTGCTACAGTAACGACACTACAGTAATTACTTGCTGCAGTAATTACGTGTTGCTACAGTAACAACAAAAGTCATTTATCTAACAATCCCCCACAAAGTCCAATGTGTAGTGTGCTCTACCATTCAGTCCTCCATACTGTGCTTTCAGAAGATACCTTTCGGTTTGAATCTACCTGAGTTATCCAACTGTGACTCCTATAGGAACTAGGTGAACAAAAGTCTTGAGTCTGAACCTTGGGTACAAGAGTATAGGTTGGTAACAACACAATAAAGACATGGTAGTAAAGAAAAACAATGCATTAAGGCCATGCATACAAAATTTTATATCATGATTGATAACAGAGAACAACCCAATTCTCTTGTTGCGGCCTACACAACATCAATCACTTAGCTGGAGTCTCCAAGGATGTACTGCTAACATCCTGTCCTAAGATTTGACAATATTAAGAGACTACTCTCTTACTAACTTGCAGTCATGACACTAACATGTTTCCAGGAGATAGACACACAGATGCTTGAAGCATCAAACAAGAATACATAGTGTCATCCGATTTACCCGACAGCTTGTTATTACCACATTGAACCCAATTTGTGGGATCTCCACTCTTTTGGGTTGGGTTGCTATTGCCTGCAAATCTATAGGGGTTTCAGTCCCATCCCCAACCTGGATTTTTCCACTAAAGCCAAGGTAAGACCTTTAGTGAAAGGATCAGTTGTATTATCTTTGGTACCGATGTAGTCCACAGCCACGACCCCATTAGACACTAACTCCCTTACAGATTTTAATCTGACTTGGATGTGTCTACACTGTTTTTGATTGTACTTGGAACTCTTTATCTTAGCAATAGTTGTAGTGCTATCACAGTGAACTGAAATCGTGTATCAATTATGGAGTCCTAACAGGTTTACGTGATGTGTACTCAAACCTCTCCAGTATCTTCTCAACATAGTGAGTCTGAGAGAGAGTTATACCATCAGTAGACCTTATGATTTTAAGCCCTAAAATCACATCAGCGACACCCATATCTTTCATCTCAAACTTGCTACACAAGAATGACTTTGTCTCTTTTACTACTTTCATATCGGAACCAAAAAGCAGGATATCATCGACGTATAAGCATAACAAAATGAATCCATTATTGACAATCTTGCAGTAGAGACACTTATCAAATTCATTAGAAATAAAGCCAAACGATGATATCACAGAATCAAACTTCTCATGCCATTGCTTAGGGGCTTGTTTCAAGCCATATAATGACTTAACAAGTTTACATACTTTGGACTCATTCCCACAACCCAAAAATCCCTCAGGTTGTTCCATATATATCTCTTCTTGAAGATCACCATGTAAGAACGCGGTCTTCACATTCATCTGGTGGATATAGAGATTATAAATGGAAGCCAATGCTAAAAGCACTCGGATTGTGGTCATACGGGAAACAGGTGAATATGTATCAAAATAATCTATTCCTTCCCTTTGTGTGTAACCCTTAGCAACTAACCTAGCCTTATACTTATTGATTGTCCCGTTTGCATTAAGTTTCTTCTTAAAAATCCATTTGCAACCAACTGCAGAACAACCAGGAGGCAAATCCACTAATTCCCAAGTTCCATTCGAGAGAATTGATTGGATTTCATCATTAACAACTTCTTTCCAAAACTTAGCTTCTGGAGATTCCATAGCTTGTTTGAAAGTAACAGGATCATCCTCAACATTGTAAGTGAGAAACTCACTTCCAAAGTCCTTGGATGTCCTAGGCCGTTTACTTCTCCTTGGTTCAACTATTTCTTCAGAATCATCAGATTCAGAAATAGCTTGTTCTGAGTCGCCCCCCACATTTGTCATCCTTTCCACGTGCTCGGGAATTGAACCTGTGGTAAATGAATCTTCTTGAGAAACTTCATTGGGCACACCAGTTTTCATAGGAAACACATCCTCAAAGAATGTTTCATCACGTAATTCCACAATTGTATTGACCTCAATGCCAGAGATATCTGATTTTACAATCAGGAATCTATAAGCATAACTTGTCTCTACATAACCTAAGAATATGGCATCAACCGTTTTCGGTCCTAATTTCTTCCTTTTGTGTTCAGGGACAAGTACCTTTGCAAGGCACCCCCACACTCGAAGATATTTAAGACTCAGTTTCCTTCCTCTCCACAACTCAAATGGACTACTCTCTGAATGTTTATGGGGAACTCTATTCAGAATATGGCAAGCCGTATTCAAAGCTTCCCCCCACATAAAGTTGGGTAATCCAGATGTTTGGAGTAAGGTATTTACCATATCTATCAAGGTTCGGTTTTTACGTTCAGCTATTCCATTTGATTGTGGTGAATAAGGAGCAGTTACCTCATGAACTATACCATGTAATTGGCAAAATTCCAAAAACAAGTTCGAGGTATACTCTCCTCCCCTATCAGACCTTAATCGCTTAAGTACTTTACCGGTTTGAGTTTCAGCTTCTTTCTTATAAATTTGAAATTTATCTAATGCCTCATCTTTACTTCTAAGTAAAAAGACATAACAATATCTACTCGCATCGTCAATAAAAGTTATAAAATAACGCTTTTGATCTCTCATAGCAACACCATTAAATTCACAGATATATGTATGAACTAAATCCAAAATTTCTGAATTCCTATTCATAGAATGAGAAGGCTTCCTAGGCAATTTAGCTTGTACACAGATTTCACATTTATTGTTGCTAATTTCATATTTAGGGATCAAATCTAGATTCATCATACGCTTCATTGAGGCAACATTAACATGTCCCAAATGTGAATGCCATACATCGAATGAAACAAGATTCATGCAAACAGAACTATAATCATTCAAATTTAAAACAAAATTTGAAACAAGTTCAACATGAATCTTAAACAAGTTCTCCACATCACATAAGTACCCCTTGCCAAAAAAACAAAGAATCACGAAGGCGTGTAATAATAGCCTTATTACATTTACAATCTACTATATAACCTTCTCTAACTAATATGACGCCACTAAGGATATTGCGTTGAATGGTTGGAACATGTCTGACCCTGTTAAGAGTCAAAACCTTCCCCGAAGGGAACTTCAAGTCCACCCGTCCTTCGCCTTTGACTTCTGCAGAGCTGGAATCGCCCAAAGTCACGGACCGACCTCGGGAGGCCTGATAAGACACAAACAGGGATTTATCAACACACACATGTACATTAGCCCCAGTGTCAATTATCCAATAAAGTGGTTCAAAAATAGAAAGAATTTCAGGTTTAATAGACACGTACCCATCATTGAGGTTCAAGGATGCAGTCATCATATTGACCACAGCCTCCTCAGTTGCAGATGCGGTAGCTTTCTTTTCCTTTTTTGTAGGACAATCCTTGTTCCAGTGGCCAACCTATCCACAAGTCCAACAAGGTTTGTTCTTTGGTTTCTTTTGGATCTTTGCCTTGGGTTTATGTGCATTCTTAGATTTCTTATCTTTGGTGTTTTTCGTAGAAGTAAGATTAACAATTGGATTTGCATCAGTAGGCACCTTGACCCCTTTCTCCTTTAAGTGTTCTTCTTGTATATTAATATCCATCATTAATTCATCCATGGTGTGTGTCCCTTTGCGATGCTTCAGAGACATGCCAAATGATTCCCAAGACTTAGGGAATTTTTCTATGATAGACATAACAACAAATTTCTCAGGAAACACCATCTTGGCATCTGAGAGTTCATGAACTAGGAGGTGTAGATCGTGTGTTTGATCAGAAACTAACTTACCCTCAACCATCTGAAACTTAAGAAATTTAGACATGCAATATTTTTCAACACCTTGATTTTCAGTGCTAAAATTCTTAATTAACAATTCCCATAAAACCTTGGACGTAGTGACTGGCGGCTTTGAGTAAGAATCATACAGTTTGTTATTTAAACCAAACAAAATCAACCCGCGGCACGTTTTATCACCCTTCTTCCAATTAGCAATAATGTTTGCATTATCAGGAATTGTTTCATCAGATACATGTTCAATTTCAATTAAATACTGATCATAACCCGCAATATTCAGCCAAATTTCCATTCGTACCAGTAAACTTTTCAGGCATATTGGTTGTATCAATCTTACATCCCGAACTACCCTGACCGGCCATTGTTAATTAACGACATAAATAATGATTTTTTTAAGACTGTTGTTAATATTTGTTATTGTCGTTCATGCAACAGCGACAGGTGCAATTTAATTAACAATTCAGGCAGATCCAAAATAAGAAGCAAAGAACAAACAAAGTAGGAGAATAGAAAATAGGAGTTAGATTCGCAAACCAGATCGTTCGTTGAGAAACGAACGTGTTACTTAAAGAAATCAGTACCCGGCAATCCTCGCGGATAGGCACTGTTCTCTCAGTCTTGATCTAGCACGAACCTGGATTGTTGCACGTCTTGGTCGCGCACGTCGCACTGCTACCAGTGCAGCACAGCCACCGCAGGTACCACCACCTGACAGCTGCGTCTCGAAGACAGGAAGGAGGAGCCGCGCTTCGCACAGGAGGACAACTCCGCAAAGCGACTCCGAGGACGACGACTCTCACACTCGGGATTAGGGCACACAAAACACACGGCGGCAGAAGACTGTTTTCGATGTGTTTAACCCTAATGACCGGATGTGTATATATAGCCATGCACGTCCCTAATCCTATTCCCAGTGAGACGCAACACTCGGTTGCTCTTGTACACAATACATAATAAACTGTAAAAGAGAAACACTTTCTAATTAGGATTTAAGAAATCTGAATAAGAAAGCAACAATTAATTACACGAGTAATTAATTACTTAGTTGTATCCTACTGCAAAAAGAAGACGGAAGACATTCTCCACAATCCACAAGCCACAAGCCCGAGCCCGACCAGGCCAGGCCAGGCGAGGCGAGGCGTGGCGTGGCGCGCGCGCGTGCGTGCGTGCATTGTGATGTGGCAATCCCACCCACCAAGGAGGTGAGCATACCTCCTTCCTAGGACTCCTTTGGACACTAGTGCCCCATGTGATCCTACATATGAGGACCACAAAAGTTCTAGGTGTGAGCAATATGGGATAAAACTTCTTTGCCATTTGCACTAGAAACAACACTACATTCTCACATGTACTTGCTGCACTACATTGGGCTTAACCCATGCTAAATAAATGCTTTGCTACAGTAACGACACTACATTAATTACTTGCTACAGTAATTACGTGTTGCTACAGTAACAACAAAAGTCATTTATCTAACAACATCACACCCCCGTTGATACTCAGTAGAGCCATCTCGTCATTGGTGAAGCTAGCACGCCATATCAGAAATCACAATCACCATTACGGTGAAAGTAACCCAAAAACCTGTTGTAGAAAAGTAGACTGTCATGACCATGTAATTATCTGCACGAACTAAATCGAGTGGACAACCATAGATGTTAGTATTAGACTGTTCAAAGATATACTATCAATCCTTATAGGCCGATGTACACATGAGCTATTGTTTGATGACTTTTAATCTTTGCTTATCAGAATTGGCTTAGGCCAGTGCATATTTGCTTGTAAAGCCTTGAGCCCAAGTCGTTTGTCTTGGAAAGCATGATATCAACCATAAATTTTAATCCATCATGGTGTTTCCACTTTCGTAGTTAAGTTTATTTTCTCTGCTTTCACATATCTTATAGTCAGGGTAACCTGGTGGGGTTCAACTAGTTGAGTCATCAATTGCGAAGCATGGCAGTCCACGGAGTGCAATAGCTAAGTCTATTTTCTCTAGTTTTGGTATATCTTATAGTCATGGTTTCAAATGCAACATGAACTTGGCTATTCAACCGATTGAATATGAAGCTTGGCGGTCCAAGTGCCCCTAATTTTGGCCTAAACCAAGGTTTGACGTAGTAGAACCGGGCAGTTGAACTACTCGCCCGCTTACCTAATTTTGTTACATGCCTAGTCATGTTTGACTTGGAGGCTATAGATATACAGTGTTGTTTTGTTACTCTTGTAATATTAGTCTCATATTGCTCACTTGTACTTATGTCTCTACTCTTAGTTGCTATATTAAAGACTACCCTGTAACCTATTTTACTCACTCAATAAACAATTCATTTTCTATTTTAGATGGTATCAAGAGACTACCCTCCCCCCCGGCCGACGCCACCCCCCTCCCTTCCCCGCTGCCGCCCCCACCCCTCCTCTTCCCTGCCATCACTACCCATCCCTCGCAGCCACCTCCTCCCTTCTTCCACCACCGCAGCCACCCTCATGCCCCTCCTTTGTCCCTTTTCTGCTACAACTGGTACTACTATCCTCCTCTCTTCTCTCTCCATGTCTGGGTAAACTACCACTCTACGTTCAGACACCCATTGGCTATCTAAGTTGAGAGTCTATCATCTCACCTTCTTCTCTGCCTGCGCCTCATGAAGGATCATTAATATTCCTCATGACGGCGTAGGTTTCTCTATATGCATACTCTGTCCTATACGGGTTCTCTGATCTAACTTGTCAGATCTCTGTTGCTGCTATCTACCACGTCGTGGGACTCTGATCTATTTTGCTACTGCGTTGACTACTGCCTCTTCTATGGCTTTATCTGAGCCTCCCCGCTCTATGTGTGTTACCACGATGAAACTTGATAGCGGCTCCAACTATCATCTATGGTCGGCGTCCTTCATTCTGTCTGTCAAAGCCCAAGGCTGGTATCACCATATTACTGCTGAGCCTCCTGCGGTTCCTACTGCTGATGCTGATGACAAGACCAAACAAAGCTATGGCCAATGGTCCAAGAACGACTCTGGAGTTATGTCGTGGTTTCTCAACAACACTGCACCACAGATTAGCCAATCTCTACTCTGCTTTCATGATGCTAAGGCCATGTGGGATCAACTCTCCCATGTCTACTCTCATCAGGAGAATCCCAAGCAAGTTTTTGAAATTTTCAAAAACTTGGCCAACAAGGAATTCTCCCCGTACACCTCTATCGACAACTTCTACAATCAGTGCTCAACTCTGTGGAATGAGTTCGAACTCTACCACCCCTTGACGGAGGACATCAAAGTAGCCCAGAAACAGCACAATGAACTTCAACTTGTTCAGTTCTTAGCTACCCTTCCTGCATCCTACTATGTTGTGGTCGACCAGATTCTATCTAGTGATCCGCTAAAGTGCTCTATTAAATTTGATCCTTCTGGTTGTATTTTGAAAGATCTTCGCACAAAGACGATGATTGGTTTGGGCCATGAAGGACCAGACGGGCTCTATTATCTGGATGGACCTCTTGCTGCATCTGCTATGTTGTCTACTTCAGTAACTGGATTATAGTGGCATTTTAGACTGGGTCACCCATCAGCTGCAAAATTAAAACATTTATTTCCTGCTTTATCTAAGAACACTTTTGCTTGTGAAACTTGTGAAACTTGTGTGCTGGGCAAACAAACTCATTATGTTTTTCCTGCTAAGAAGGTTATTGCTTCTAAAGAAATTTTTGATATAGTTCATACTGATATTTGGGGTCCTTGTTCTGTATTGAGTCACTCGGGTGTGAAATATTTTATGACTTTCATTGACGATTACTCTCGCACCACATGGTTGTTTTTGCTTAAGGGTCGGGACACTGTGATGGAAACTATTCGTACTTTCTTTGTTGAATTCACACCCAGTTTAATAGACCTATTAAAAATTTTCGTACAAGTAATGCACTTGAGTTCATGCAAAAATCTGTTACCTCCTTCTGTGCCGCTTGTGGGACCATACATCAGACTACTTGCCCTTACACTCCTCAGCAAAATGGCGTCGCTGAAAGAAAAAACTGCCACTTACTAGAGGTTGCTCACACTCTTCTCATACACTACAAAGTACCCCATCATTTCTGGCCTGAAGCTGTCTATACGGCTTTCTATCTTATAAATCGCATGCCTTCCTCGATTTTGCAAAATCAGGTTCCTTACGCCATTTTGTTTCCTGATAAACCTTTATTCTCTCTTCCTCCTCGCATTTTTGGGAGTACTTGCTTTGTGAAAAATCTTCGCCCTGGACTCACAAAACTTGTGTTAGATAATATACTTCTGTTGTGTTTTTCCTTTATTTGAATACTGACCCAGCATTGATAGTGCAGATACAACATTGTAATTGTCTCGATACCTGACCTAGAGTCGATACTATCGACATACTGTCGATAGTATCGATGTTGGTCCAGTGATGGGATTGTTCTGTCTATAATAGAAGGGTGCACTCATAGTGCAAACCTAAGCTCTCTTTTTTCTTCATCTAGTCTCATATGGTATCAGAGCAGGCACGTTAGCCGCCTTCTCTTCCCCTCCCTCCCTCCTCTACCCCTTCCCCCCCTCCCACACCGGCCGCCGCTGGTCGGCTAGCTGCCACAGCCGTGCTCCTCTCCGGGCAACGGTGACCTATCTTTGGTTGATCGTGGCCAGATCCGTTTCATCTCTTCTTTCGTGCATGTACTGGCCAGTTGATTGTCTTCGGCGGATCGTTGATTTGCTTCTGTTTGGGGAGTTGACGGGCTTTCGTGCTTCTCCCTTTCTACCTGCATGTGTCTGCTCTTAAGCCGCGGGGTTCTGTGCTGCGTCTAGGCATAGCTCTTATGTAGGTTGATCCTTCTGTGGATCTCTGCTCTGTCTGCTACCGTCTAGCTGGCGGATCTAGACGTTCTCCTGCTGCTGCTGTTTTCTACTTCTTGTTTGGACCTAAATCTCTGCTGCTCGGATGGCTTCTTCACATGAGGACTACCGCCGTCAAGTGACCACCGTGAAACTCGACGGCTACAACTATCAACACTGGGTGTGCTCCGTGGAGATTTTTGCAAAATCCCAGGGAAAGCACTCTCATTTGACTGAGAATTTTCCATCTGCCCCGCCTGCCACTGTCGAGTCCAAAGATAAAAATATCTATGATGACTGCGTCAAGGATGACTCTACTGTGATGACCTGGATTCTGAACATCAGTGAGACTCGCATCAGTGTTACTCTTATGCGCCTTCCGACAGTGAAAGAGATGTGGGACCAGCTTGCGAGCACCAACTCTCACAACAAGAATCCTAAGAAGGGGTTTGATCTAAACAAACAGCTCGCTCACCTACAGTTTACTGGATCAGACATTGCAGACTATTTTTCCACATTTAAAGGCGTTTGGGCTGAACTTGAGACATTACATCCTTTGTCTACGGACTTGGTCACCATGCAGCGCCAGAGACAGGAACTTCAGGTGGTCCAGTTCGTTTGTGGTCTCCCTGACTCCTATGCTGGAGTGGTTGACCAGATCCTTGCCGGCGACCCACTGTCAAAGTTGGAGAGTGTGTTTCAGCACCTTCAACGCCTGCCGACCTCTTCTACTGACCTGTCTACTGATACAGATGACCCCACTACTCTTGTTGGCATGGGTGGCAGGGGTCGTTGTCGTGGTCGCGGCCACCCTCCTACTGCTCCTGGTCGGGGTCGAGGATCTTTTGGTCGTGGTACTTTTGACCGTGGCTCGTCTACTGATTCATCTGCTGGAGTCGCTCTTCAGCGGTACTGTGATTTCTGTGGCCGTAACAATCATACTGAAGACAAATGTTAGAAGAAACACGACACTCCTACATGGGCCAACGCTGCTACGGAGGGTACTACTCCGACTGCTCCTACTGCCATTTCGACTGAAGCCACTGCTGACTTTATTCGCTCAGAGGTGGAGCGGTTGCTACAGGAGCGAACTGCTTCATCTTCATCGACTGGGACTTCTGGTGCTCACGCAGCCACATACTCTGGTTGTGACTCTACCTTTCTGAGTGCCTCTTCTTCTACTGGTAATACAAAATGGATGATCGACTCTGGCGCCTCATCTCATATTTCTGGTAATCATTCTCTTTTTTCTAATCTGATTAAACCCCGTTCTAAGTCTACTGTGATGCTTGTTGATGGGTCCAAGACTGCGGTCTCTGGCATTGGGGCCTTCACACGAGGAAGAAGATTGGTGGGGGGCATGAAGGACCAGATGGACTCTATTACCTGGATGATCTGCGACTGCTCAACAATTCTGTTTCTGCTTTGGCTTTATCAACATCCGTTTCTACATTACAGTGGCATTTTCGACTTGGACACCCGTCAGCAGCAAAGTTAAAACATGTGTTACCTGGTTGTCGTATGTCTGTATTTAATTGTGAAGCTTGTCAATTGGGCAAGCAAACTAGATCTGTTTTCCTTAAAAAATCTTAGATTGCTAGTACTGTTCTGTTTGATTTAGTACATATTGATGTGTGAAGACCATGTCACATTCCTAGTTTATCTGGATATAAATATTTTATTCTATTTATTGATGACTATTCTCAGGCTACATGGATATTTCTGTTAAAAAACCGATCTGAAGTAGCGCCTACAATTAAATTCTACACAATACTCTATGCCTATTAAAATTTTTAGAACTGATAATGCATTAGAATTTGTTCAAAGCTCTGTTGAGGTGTTTTGTAAATCTGTGGGGATGATTCATCAAACCTCTTATGCGTATACCCCCCCCCCCAAAGAATGGTGTTTCCCAAACATTTCTGGCCAGAAGCTATTCTTACTGCATGTTTCTTAATAAACCGCATGACGTCGTCTGTCATTGGTAATAAAATACATGTACAGGTTCTTCAACTAAGTCTTGTGTGCGGATTTTTGGGTCTACGTGTTTTGTGCGGTTGCTTGGTCCTAATCAAAATAAATTGTCCCCTAGAGCTGCGAAATGTGTTTTTCTGGGGTACTCACGGACTCAGAAGGGATATCGTTGTTATCATCCGGAAACAAGAAAATGGTTTTTGTGTAGTGATGTGGTGTTTTTTGAAGACACTCCATACTATTCCTCTAAGGGGACACATCTGAGCTCGGATTTGATTTCTGCACCTCTACCTGTGACTTGTGAATCTGATAACAATACTGACCAGTCTGAGACAAATATGACTCCTCCTTTACATGCATATCAATGTAGAAATTGTGTTGCACAACCTACTCCTGCTGAAGACCCCCCCACACACACCAATCTTCTCCTTCTGAAGGTCCTACGCTCACAGAGGTATTTTCTGATCTAGATTTACCTATTGCTCTCTGAAAAGGCACTAGATCTTGTACATCTCATAATATAGCTAATCATGTTTCTACTAACCATCTGAGTATTCATGTTAGCAATTTTGTTACTGCTTTATCTACCATTTCTGTACCCAAAAATGTTGGGGATGCTCTACAAAGTCAGGCATGGACTCAAGCCATGACAGAGGAGATGGCCGCTCTCACTGATAGGGGTACCTGGGATCTTGTTGATCCTCCTTCTGACTGTAAACCAGTTGGCTGACACTGGGTTTACACTGTTAAATATCATCCAGATGGAACTGTAGAATGCCCGAAAGCTCATCTTGTGGCGCAAGGTTACACTTAGATTTATGGCATTGATTATTTTGAAACCTTCTCTCCTGTTGCTCAGCTGAATTCTGTGCAAATTCTTCTGTCTGTGGTTGTTAATCTGGACTGGCCTCTCATTCAACTTGATGTCAAGAATGCATTTCTATATGGTGATCTTCAGGAGGAAGTGTATATGGAGCAACCACCTGGGTTTGTTGCTCAGGGGGGAGTCACATAAACTTGTCGCCTCAAGAAATCTATCTATGGACTGAAGCAAAGCCCTCGTGCCTGGTTTGATAAACTGAGCACCACTTTGTCTACTTGTGGGTTTCTCAGATCTAATGTTGATCATTCTGTGTTTGTTAAGAAGACACCTGTTGGTATTGTTGTTCTTATTATATATGTTGATGACATTATTCTGTCCGGCAATGATTTTTCTGAAATTAATGCAACTAAAGCCTATCTCTGTAAACATTTTGTTACTAAAGATCTGGGAAGACTATGATATTTTCTGGGAATTGAGGTTTCAAGGACCTCTAATGCTATTGTTCTATCACAGCGGAAGTATGTCCTTGATCTTCTACAGGAAACAGGTATGCTTGGAGCTCGACCTGCTGACACACCGCTTGACCCCAATGTGAATTGGGATGATGTTGATTCACCTTTGTACCCAAACAGTAAAAGATATAGACGTCTAGCCATGCATTGCTTTGCTTGCTCCTCTTTTTTTGGTTCTCCGGGATGCTGCTTCTCCTCATTTTCGCTGACCTGAAAAGAAAAACCTCCTCTATTTAATGTCGATTCATATATATATATATATATATATATATATATATATATATATATATATATATATATATATATATATATATATATATATACGTATGTATATATATATACGTGTATATATATACATATATAACATATATATATATATATATACGTATATATATGTATATGTATATATATACGTATATATATGTATATGTATATGTATATATATATATATATATATTTTCTTTACATGGTTGCCGCACACTTGTCCGGTGGTAAGCGTTCTACATTTTGAAATCTTTCTCCAATGCACATCTGTCCGGTGGAGAGCTCTTTGTCGTCTTTTCTTCTTGCGAGTGTCTTCTTATGTCATTGATGACGTGTTTTCTTCTAGAATGCTTTTACCGGCTCGTGCTACTGTGGCTATCTCTTTCCATCTTATCTTGACATGCAGGGCATATTTTCCCTTCATGTCTTCTAAGTTGGAAAAATATCTGCTGACATCTGTTGCTTGATCTGATTTGTCCGGTTTCTATTCTTTTTAGAAACCTTTCTAAATTGATTTTTGTGGATGTATTAGCTCTTCTCGTATTGGATAGAATAATTGTGTTATCTGAAGCTTTATGAAGCCAACTTCGGTTTTCATTAATTAATTTTTCCAATACTTGGCAAAGGACTTTTAATCCTAATGCCCTTCTTGTTTCAACAAATTCCTTATTAACCTTGTTCTCTTCAAATTCTTTTCTGTAATCTGCGTCAATTTCTTTGACGTATTCTGGGGAAGATACCCCAATTTGAATGCAGTGTATTAGACTAAACTTATTTAATTTTTCCCAGTCCTCTGATGCTGAGAAAATCTTGATATAAATGTCACTAGTAGGTTTTACTAGTGGACTATTGTTTTTAAATTCTCTAACTGCTCTGGAAATATCTTGGGGCAGTCCTTGTATTTCCCCAAGGTCTTGGCTTAAATATATTAAATTTGCTGCTCTGATTCTGAAACAGTCTCTGATGATTCTTGGATCAACTCCTTTGTCAAAGTTAATCCTGGGATATATTCCCGTATGATCTGGAACACATGTTTCCGTCATTTTGAGATTGTAAACAATCTCTAATAAAGTTCTATATTCATTTTCATTTTTTGTTAAAAACTCTGCAAGACTCAATTGCAGGTCATACTCCTGCTCATTCTGAGATACTCAGAATTTAAATATCTTTTCGGGCATCAGTTTTATATTTTCCGCTTTATTGCAGGATTCTTTCTCCGAAGAGATCATATTCTCCGTTGTTAGGCGGGAACTATTTTCTAAAGAAATAGCAGTTTGAAAACTGTTTCTTGCCACTTGACTACTTTCTTTCTCCGAGGAGATAGTATTCTCAGCTGTAAAGCTGGTCTTAGCAGTTTTAAAGCTGCTTTCTTTTGCCATTAGGCTTGTATTTTCAGTATTTTTTCTGACAGAATCAGAAATCTGAAGGGATATGTCTATCGGCCTTTTACCTGTCATTTTATCCGTCCTTGTTGTTTCTGATCCTTTTTGTTGAATCTCCCTTCTGAAGTAGTTTAAATCTGCAATTATTCCTGCAATGTCTTGTTTACTTTCTTCTATGTTATCAATAATTTTATCTTGCTTTTGGAACATCTCTACTAATTCTACGTAATTTTCTTGTAACAAATTACAATTTCGTTGCAGTCGAGCTTCCAATTCGGCAAGTTTTTTGTCAACCTGCTCCACTGTATTCTCTTGATAAAAAATCTGCAAGAACGTTAGTTTCTCCTTTAATAATTTCTATATCAAAAATATATTCTACAAAGAATGTTTGCCATCTACTTAGTCTTTTATATTCTGGTGTAGATGGTAAATTATTATTAATAAAAGCTTTTACCTGGGTATTATCAACTCTTACTAGGAATTTTTTCGGTAATAAAAAATAGGAAAACATTTTAATTCCCTTTTTTAATGCTAATAATTCCTTTTCGTTTGAGTGATATCTTTTTACTGTATCTGTAAATGTTCCAGATGTATATCTGCATATTTTTTCCTTTTATTCGTCTTTCTTTTTTAAGACTGCTCCCCAAAATTCTTTTGAGGCGTCGGTTTCTATTATTAAGTCGTCATTTTCTAAAGGAAGATCTAATCTTGGTAGATTTTTACATTTTTTTTTATAAATCTAACATGATTTATGAGTTCCTCCGTCATAAGAAAAATAGTATTTTTCTTTAATAGTTTTTGTAAGGGATTCCTTAATTTTGCCAAATTTTCTATGAATTGTTCAGCGTAATTTAAACATCCTAAAAATCTTTGTAATTGTTTTTTATCTTCTATTTTATCCAGAAACATAACAATTTTTTCTACAATATGTTCTTGTAGTTCTATTCCGCTTGAGTCCAACTTTAGTCCTAAGAATTCTATTCTGGATTTACAAATTTCTATTTTCTTTTTAGATAATACTATCCCTGCTTTTTGGCAAAGAAGGGAAAATATTTGTAAATGTTTATAATGTTCTTCCTCATTTTTACTGGCTATTAAAATGTCATCACATATACTAGACAAAAAGAATTATATGGTTCAAATACTTTGTCCATTCTTCTTTGATATATCTGCAGAGCATTTTTTAATCCAAAAGGCATCACTGTCCATTCATAATGTCCTTGTGGAGTACTAAATGCTATTAATGGTATACTTTTTTCATCTAATCGTATTTGGTAAAATCCCGATTTACAGTCAAATTTTCAATAAATATTTTTTCCTCTTGTCATATTTATTAAAGTTTCTTTATGTGGAAGAAAATATCCATCAAATTTGGTATATTGATTTAGTTGCTTATAATTTACTACCATTCTAGCTTTTCCTCTTTTTATTTCTGCATGGTTTCTTACCATGAATGCTGGACAAGAATGAGGGCTTTTTTATTTCTGTATTAATTGTGATGTTTCTAATTCTTGTAATTGGGTACGGAATTCTTCAATATCAACAGGATTATATCTCATGGGTTTTACTCTGATTATTTTATTTTCACCAATTAGTTCGATTGTAGCCCATTCTTGACTGATATTCCAAAGGGCTAATGGATTATCACTATAGTTCTTTTCAAATAATGCCTCAATATCTTGTATATTGAGTTGTGCAATGATTCTCCCTGTTATTGGTTGTTTTTTATTTGTAATATAATCACCATGTTTGCTGCGAAAAATAAATTTGTTTCTTTTATATGCCTTTTGTACTCTTTTTACTGTAATCCAATGATCACAGGGTGTTAATAACTGAATATAATTTTGATGTTGTATATATAATTAAATTTTTTTGTGAAGTTATTTCCTAATAATATATCTTGTTGCGCATATTCATGAGTATAGAACGGTGGACATGTAATTATATAATTTCCAAAAATAATTTTAGGTTCTCTAACTCCATGAGTTAATTCATGTATTTTTCCCGTAAAATCTTTTCCATATAACGTAGGTAGTGTTGTGATATATTTTTCAGGAAAACATTGTCTTCGCGCAATGCAAGTTCCTGCACCTGTGTCTATGAATGCATGAAAATATTCTGTTTTATATTCCTCATATATAATTCCTGCTACTATGTAGACACTATATATACTAGTCATTGTCTTTTTTCCAAAAATATTCTTGATTATTATATGTAAAATATAATCCTTCTCTTTGTAAGGAGAATGGTTCCATTTGCTGTAATGCGCTCATTCCTAATATAATTTCTATGTCGTCATTCCTACTATCTAATTGTACATAAAGTGTTATGTCAATTTTTATATTTTGTATTTCAATTGGAACTATGGCTTGATGTGTAATTTCATATTCTTGTCCATCAAAATTCGTATATGCATAGGGTGATCCTATAGGTATTTTTTCTATATAAGGTATCAATCCTTGTTGGATAAATGAAGCTCCTGCCCCTGAATCTATTAATATTGTAGTCATGTTCCATTCTTGTCCATTAAAATATTTTCCATATAATTTATAATTTCTAGCATTTCTATTGTCTGCAAAAATTCTTAAACTTGTCGTTCTTGGCAAATTTCTTAATATTGGTCTTAATCTTCCATTATATCTATCCATGCTTGCTCTAGCTTCTTCTATTCTATCTCCATTTGTTAATTGTGATTGATTTCCCTCATATCGTAATCTCCTTGGGATTTTATTATCTGTTACTAGGGGTTTTTCTGAAACATCTATGTTTATGTTTTCTGTTATTTCTATTTCTGATATTATATCTGGCTTAGTAATTTTTCCTATATCTTTAAATATATTAGGAAGCATTATAATATCTTTATCTTCAAAATTTTCAGAATGATGTGTATTACTAAGAGCATAACTAATTATATACGTTATAGAGTAAGGAATGGATCCTTTTTTCATGAATTCTGTTCTTTGAAAATCCTGTATTAAACTTAAGGTTCTGTTTATATTATTATCTCTAATATTTACACTTATCTTTGGATAAATATTAAAGATTCATTTCTGATGACTAAGATTTCCCTGTAATATTCCTAACGTAGCATCTCTTCTATCATTAATCCTATTATCCATTAATACAATATTTATAGGTGAATCTATTCCTTCTCTAAAAGTTTCTTTAATCATCATTTGAATAGCTCCTATGTGAATCCATCCTATTTTAGATTTATCTTGTATTTTTTCCATTTTTCTCATTAAGTCTTCTTTTCGTAGTAAAGGTATATTTATTCCATTTCTAGTATATTCTATTTGCATAGGCATTTCTCTATTAGTTATTCCATAATATAAAATATGTTTTCTTTGAGTAATCTTTTCAAAGAGAGATGTTCTAAATCCATCAAAATTTTCTAATCTTAATTTTGTGTTTCTTATTCTATTAAATAATTTTCTATCTATTAATACCTCTTGCAAGAAGTTTCCTGCTTCTTCTTGATATTCTTCTATTATTTCTTCTTCAGTCTGATTCTGTGTCTGAGAAATAATAGATTGATCCATCTGATTGTTCATCATCAGTTATTTGGACAACATCTTGAATATTTTCGATCTCAGAAAGTTCTTCTTCTATAATTTCCTCGAATTGCTTTTGATTAATCTTGTTAGATCCTCTTTTTGGACATTCATTAGCATAATGTCCTATTTCCTGACATATAAAGCATTTACATTCTTTTGGTTTCTTTTTATTATAATTTTTCTTTCTTCTGTAATATTTTTGTTTTGGTTTAGGTTTAAATCCAAACTTTTTCCTTTTCTTGAATTTATATTTGTTTCTTCTATTGTACCTCATTGGTTCACATCCTATGGTTATTGGATGGGTTAATTGGGAACAACAAAATCCTTGTTTTACTACTTTATTTGTTTTTCTACTTAGTGTGGCTTCTGCGCACCATTCTTCTAATTTTATTCTTAGAAATTCTATTCGTCCTCCTAATGTATCTGCTCTTTGTCCGATATATTGAGGATATAATTGCATTGCTTTAAATCCCCATGGGTCGGGTACCTTGGTATAAAATAAGTTTAATAAACTTTTACTGGTAACATTTTCTTTATCCGTTCTATCATATATTTTATAAAAATATTCCTGAAATTTACATATATATTCATCAATTCGGCACATATCACAGAGTTTTAAGTTTTATAATAAAAAGATAAATCTCTGTTTTTCTTTTTCTTTTTTTGTGTCTTTATTTACATTCCATGTTTCACCTAAAAATTCTCTTCTTAATTCGTTTTCATAGTTATTTACCACTGGAGCTAATGTGGTTGTTGTTCCTTTTACTGCTTCTTTATCGTTGTTAGTTAATCCTTTCCACCAATCTGCTACGATTCCCTGGAAGGTTAAATGAAAAAATCTTGCTGTTGTTTCTACATCATAACTTTGTAATGTTATTGATAAATATGTGGCTTTTGCCCGCCTTGTTATGGCTTCGTCTATATTTCTTACACAATTTAGATTTAAATAAATTCCGTTAGCACTAATATATTCTTGATTCATATAATCAACTGGGGTTTCTATAGAAATATTATTTGGTCTTCTATCTGATGCCCAGTTTATTCCTTCGTATCTATTTCTGTCAGTAGGTTTTCTCCTAAAACTAGGATTTGACTGATATCTAGTTCTTGATTGTTCTGGTATCTCATCTTGTCCTCTAGGGATTGTTGTTGGCATGGTAACCTGACTTCCTGAACTTTCTTCCTGTAGTGGTTTCATGTTTACTATTCTAACTTTTTTTGTTAATCTTACTATTTCTTGACTTAGACTGTCTAATTCTTCTGCTTCGACTTCTAAGTATCTATTTTCTAATTGTTCGATTTTAAAGTCGTTTGTTTCTTCTATCTGAAGAGGACATAGACTTATTTCGTTTCCACTTGTTTGGAATCGGTTTATTTTTTATAAACATTCGTTATTTTGTTTTTCATACAAATATTCCATTGTTCTTTGTAGTTCTACTATCATTTCTTGAATATTCTGAAAGTTCTTCGAATGGTTTTCATGAACCTGTACTTCTAATTTCTTATACATATTATTCAATATTAACTTCAAATTCCAGATCTAAAGCTTCATATATATTATTATCTTCTAACTCGTTAAATTCATTCTTCAAAATTTTATCTTTGTATTTTGAATCGTTACACTGCTCTGATACCACTTCGTTTGTGCAGAAATTTTTGATTTTGTTGTCATGCTTTGAAAACATACTCGAACTGCCCTTATGGGTGTTGTATGCTTTCTCAGCTTTATTATTTTGTCTATAATTATTACATTTTTTGGACTGGATTCTTAATATCTTCTCCTTTATACTACGAATTTTTCGCATAATTAAATTCATAGTGTAAGAAACTAGCATCCAGAAAGAAGACGATAACACTCTGAGTATCATAGATAGCAAGATAATCTGTATACCTATGTTGCCCACCTCACTTCCTCTTATCTTCAACGCCAGTCGATCTTCTCTTAACGATTTCTAAGAGAAGTACTCCTTAGACTTCGACGTTCCGGATCTCAGACTCCTCATCATCCTATAGCCTTCATGTCCCCGTGTCCTTATGCACTTCTTTGCTTGGTCGGACTTCTAGACGATGGCCTCCGGGATGGAATAAGGGAGAGATAACTCTCGACCAATGAAGATAGAAAGAATTGGAGGTGTAACGGGTTACACACTATCTTTCCTATTCTATGATAGTACAAGGATTATGATCTTCAAGCTGGAGCTTGCTTCCTACACTTATGGAATTAACACGCAAGAATCATCTCAAGAACTTGAAATGGAATCTGGAATAGAATTAGGGAATCGAGACTCTTCTCTTTTATTGCAAGACTTAATGTACATACATAGCTATTATTGGGGCTCTCTCCAACTCCGAGTGCTCCTCCCTACTGGTCCTCGAGAGCTTATATAGACGCTCCCTTCGTTACATTGATTCTTTTTTTTTTCATGGTTGTCGCACACTTTTTCAGTGGCAAGCGTTCTACTTTTTGAAATCTTTCTCCAACGCACATCTGTCCGGTGGAGAGCTCTTTGTCGTCTTTTCTTCTTGCGAGTGTCTTCTTACGTCATTGATGACATGTTTTCTTCTAGAATGCTTTTACCGGCTCGTGTTGCTGTGGCTATCTCTTTCCATCTTATCTTGACATGCGGGGCATATTTTCCCTTCATGTCTTCTAAGTTGGCAAAATATCTATTGACATTTGTTACTTGATCTGATTTGTCCGGTTTTTATTCTTTTTAGAAACCTTTCTAAATTGATTTTTGTGGATGTGTTAGCTCTTCTCGTATTGGATAGAATAATTGTGTTATCTGAAGCTTTATGAAGCCAACTTCGGTTTTCATTAATTAATTTTTCCAATACTTGGCAAAGGACTTTTAATCCTAATGCCCTTCTTATTTCAACAAATTCCTTGTTAACCTTGTTCTCTTCAAATTCTTTTCTGTAATCTGCGTCAATTTCTTTGACGTATTCTGGGGAAGATACCCCAATTTGAATGCAGTGTATTGGATTGAATTTCTTTAATTTTTCCCAGTCCTCTGATGTTGAGAAAATCTTGATATAAACGTCACTAGTAGGTTTTACTAGTGGAGTATTGTTTTTAAATTCTCTAACTACTCTGGCAATATCTTGGGGCAGTCCTTGTATTTCCCCAAGGTCTTGGCTTAAATATATTAAATTTGCTGCTCTGATTCTGAAATAGTCTCTAATGATTCTTGGATCAGCTCCTTTGTCAAAGTTAATCCTGGGATATATTCCCGTATGATCTGGAACACATGTTTCCGTTATTTTGAGATTGTAAACATTCTCTAATAAAGTTCTATATTCATTTTCATTTTTTGTTAAAAATTCTACAAGACTCAATTGCAGGTCATACTCCTGCTCGTTCTGAGATACACGGAATTTAAATATCTTTTCGGGCATCAGTTTTATATTTTCCGCTTTATTGCGGGATTCTTTCTCCGAAGAGATCATATTCTCCGTTGTTAGGCGGGAACTATTTTCTGAAGAAATAGCAGTTTGAAAAGTGCTTCTTGCCACTTGGCTACTTTCTTTCTCCGAGGAGATAGTATTCTCAACTGTAAAATTGGTCTTAGCAGTTTTAAAACTGCTTTCTTTTGCCATCAGGCTTGTATTTTCAGTATTTTTTCTGACAGAATCAGAAATCTGAAGGGATATGTCTATCGTCCTTTTACCTGTCATTTTATCCGTCGTTGTTGTTTCTGATCCTTTTTGTTGAATCTCCCTTCTGAAGTAGTTTAAATCTGCAATTATTCCTGCAATGTCTTGTTTATTTTCTTCTATGTTATCAATAATTTTATCTTGCTTTTGGATCATCTCTACTAATTCTACGTAATTTTCTTGTAACAATTTACAATTTCGTTGCAGTCAAGCTTCCAATTCTGCAAGTTTTTTATCAACCTGCTCCATTGTATTCTCTTGATAAAAAATTTGCAAGAACGTTAGTTTCTCCTTTAATAATTTCTATATCAAAAATATATTCTGCAAAGAATGTTTGCCATCTACTTAGTCTTTTATATTCTGGCATGGATGGTAAATTATTTTTAATAAAAGCTTTTACCTGGGTATTATCAACTCTTACTAGGAATGTTTTCGGTAATAAAAAATAGGAAAACTTTTTAATTCCCTTTTTTAATGCTAATAATTCCTTTTCGTTTGAGTGATATTTTTTTTGTATCTGTAAATGTCCAGATGTATATCTGCATATTTTTTCCTTTTGTTCGTCTTTCTTTTTTAAGACTGCTCCCCAAAATTTTTCTGAGGCGTCAGTTTCTATTATTAAGTCGTCGTTTTCTAAAGGAAGATCTAATCTTGGTAGATTTTTACATTTTTCTTTTATAAATCTAACATGATTTATGAGTTCCTCCGTCATAAGAAAAATAGTATTTTTCTTTAATAGTTTTTGTAAGGGATTCCTTAATTTTGTCAAATTTTCTATGAATTGTTCAGCGTAATTTAAACATCCTAAAAATCTTTGTAATTGTTTTTTATCTTCTATTTTATCCGGAAACATAACAATTTTTTCTACAATATGTTCTTGTAGTTCTATTCCAGCTTGAGTCCAACTTTAGTCCTAAGAATTCTATTCTGGATTTACAAATTTCTATTTTCTTTTTAGATAATATTATCCCTACTTTTTGGCAAAGAAGGGAAAATATTTGTAAATGTTTATAATGTTCTTCCTCATTTTTACTGGCTATTAAAATGTCATCAACATATACTAGACAAAAAGAATTATATGGTTTAAATACTTTGTCCATTCTTCTTTGACATATCTGCGGAGCATTTTTTAACCCAAAAGGCATTACCGTCCATTCATAATGTCCTTGTGGAGTATTAAATGCTATTAACGGTATACTTTTTTCATGTAATCGTATTTGGTAAAATCCCGATTTACAGTCAAATTTTGAATAAATATTTCAAGAATGGACTACAACAAATGGAACCATTTTACTATAGTGATAATCCATTAGCCCTCTGGAATATTAGTCAAGAATGGGCTACAATATAACTAATTGACAATACTAAAATAATCAGAGTAAAACCTATGAGATATAATCATGTTGACATCGAAGAATTTAGAACCCAATTACAGGAATTAGAAACATCATAATTAATACAAAAATAAAAAAGTCCTCATTCTAGTCCAGCATTCATGGTAAAAAATCATGTATAAATTAAAAGAGGAAAAGCTAGAATGGTAGTAAATTACAAACAATTAAATCAACATACCAAGTTTGATGGGTATTTTCTTCCACACAAAGAGACTTTAATCAATATGACAAGAGGAAAAAACATTTATTCAAAATTTGAACGCAAATCAGGATTCTATCAAATAAGACTAGATGAAAAAAGTATACCATTGACAACATTCAGTACTCCACAAGGACATTACGAATGGACAGTAATGCCTTTCAGATTAAAAAATGCTCCGCAAGTATACCAAAGAAGAATGGATAAGGTATTCAAACCTTATAATTCCGTTTGTCTAGTATATGTTGATGATATTCTTATAGCTAGTAAAAGTGAAGAAGAACATTACAAACATCTGCAAATATTTTCCCTTCTTTGCCAAAAGGCAGGAATAGTATTATCTAAGAAGAAAATAGAAATCTGTAAATCTAAAATAGAATTCTCAGGATTGAAATTAGACTCAAGCGGAATAGAATTGCAGGAACATATTGTAGAGAAAATCGTTATGTTTCCAGACAAAATAGAAGACAAAAAACAACTTCAAAGATTTTTTGGATGTCTAAATTATGCAGAATAATTTATCAAAAATTTGGCAAAATTAAGAAATCTCTTACAAAAACTATTAAAGAAAAATGCTATCTTCCTTATGACAGAAGAACTTATAAATCATGTTAGGTTTATAAAAGAGAAATGTAAAAATCTACCAAGATTAGATCTCCCTTTAGAAGGAGATGACTTGATAATAGAAACTGACGCCTCTGAAGAATTTTGGGGAACAGTCTGAAAGAAAAAAGAATAATAAAAAGAAAAAATATGTAGATATATATATCTGGAACGTTTACCGACACA
The DNA here is from genome assembly GCA_963693085.1 of Alisma plantago-aquatica. NCBI lineage: Eukaryota > Viridiplantae > Streptophyta > Magnoliopsida > Alismatales > Alismataceae > Alisma > Alisma plantago-aquatica. Next base: position 731,147,138 of record OY856412.1, read on the forward strand.
GAAAAAAGATGTCACTCAAATGAGAAAGAATTACTAGCACTAAAAAAGGGAATTAAAAAAATCTCTTATTTCTTGCCACCTAAAAAATTCCTAGCACAAGTAGATAATACCCAGGTAAAAGCTTTCATTAAAAACAATCTACCATCTACACCAGAATATAAACGACTAAGCAAATGGAAGACATTTTTGGCAGAATATATTTTTGACATAGAAGTTATTAAAGGAGAAACTAACTTTCTTACATATTTTTTTATCAAGAGAATACAATGGAGCAAGTTGAAAAGAAACTTGCAGAATTAGAAGCTCGATTACAACATAATTGTAATCTGTTACAAGACAATTATGTAGAATTAATTGAAATGATTGAAAAACAGGATAAAATTATTGACAATATAGAAGAAAGCAAACAAGATATTGCAGGAATAATTGCAGAGATGAATTGCTTTAGGAGAGAAATATAGAAAAAAGGATCAGAAACAACACGAATGGATAAAGTAACAGGTAAAAGAAAAATTGATATATCCCTCCAAATTTCTGATTCAATCAGTAGCCAAAAAACTACTGAAAATACAAGCCTAACGGCAAGAGAAAGTAAAAAAACTGCTAAGACCAGCTTTACAGCTGAAAATATTATCTCTTCAGAGAAAGATGACAGCCAAACGGCAAGAAGCAATTTTCAAACTGCAATTTCCTAAGAAAATAGCTCCCGACTAACAGCGGAGAATACAATCTCTTCGGAGAAAGAATCTCGCAATAAAGTGGATAATATAAAACAGATGCCCGAAAGAATATTTAAATTTAGGGTATCTCAGAGTGAGCAGGATTATGACCTGCAATTGAATCTCATAGATTTCTTAACAAAAAGTGAAAATGAATACATATCTCTATTAGAGATTGTTTACAATCTCAAAACAACAGAGACTTGTGTTCCATATCACATTTGAATTTATCCCAGAATTAATTTTGACAAAAGAGCCGATCCAAGAATTATTAAGGACTATTTCAGAATTGGAGTAGCAAATCTAATATATTTGAGCTAGGACCTCAGAAAAATTAAAGGGCTACCCCAAGAAATTATGAAAGCAGTCAGAGAATTTAAAAGTAATAGTCCAGATTGATATAACTTACCATGGCTCACGAAGGGAGTACGGGGGGCGACGACGCAGAGAAGGAAGATCTGCGAACAACCCTAGAAGAAGAAGGGGGGCGACGAGAAACAAGGAGCCTAGATCTATTTTAGCATCCAAATTGATCGAAACGACAAGTCCGGCAAATCTGCAGAAGGTCGGCATCAATCCTACGTACAAGGGGATGAGAGGGGGTCAAACTAATGAGACGGCAGATGCCTCCAACCAGATGGAGGTGGATCTAGGTGTAAACGATGATGGTAACCCGTTCCTTCCAGACGATGCGCCACCAAACAAAACGAAATCATTTAAACAAGCCGTGCAAGGAAACGGCAGCAGCGCCACAATGGATCCTTTCTTCATCGACGACGAACCGGAGGAGATCGTTAACCCTGAAGATATTGAACTGGTTTACGAGAAAGGATTCCCAGAAATCTACATCGCTCCTGAAGCGGAAGAAATTATGAGCAAGCCATTCAAATACGCAGTGATCATAAAACTCATCGACAGACATGTGGGTTTCCTAACCATGGCCGAATGACTAAAGCTGCTCTCGCAACCGACCAGAAGATTTGAATTGTATGAACTCGTAGAGCAACACTATGTGGTTCAGTTTTACAGTAGAATAGACCAAGAAAATGTATTAACAAACGGGTCGTGGTCCCTGTTTGGAAACAACCTTGTAGTTTGGCCTTGGGACGAGTACTTTGAACCATCCAAGGGCTTCCCGAGCCATCTTGTAACATGGATCCATGTTATGTGGTTACCAATCCATTACTATAACCAAGAAATGTTCCATAAGATAGGAGAAGTTGTTGGGAGACTGGTGAGAGTCGATGACAATTCAACCAATCATACCAAAAGCAGGTTTGTGAGGCTAGCAGTCGAGATTGATACATCTAAATCTATCCAGCCGACAATCTTGTTCAATGGTCAAGAATACAAGATCGAATATGAATCCCTACCGGACATGTGTCTCAAGTGCGGGAAGTTTGGACATGAGGCGGCTGATTGCAAGGGGTCTGATAACGAACCTGCAAAACCTAATACGGACCCGTCTGAGGATGATGCAGGAGTTCGATGGATGGAGGAGGAAGAGAAATGGCAAGTATATTATGGGAGAAACGTTAGGACGCGAAGGCCACAGCGTAACAAGGACAATCCAAAGAAAAACCAGAACAAGGGTTCGACTAACAAGTTCCAGGCTTTAGATGAGGAGGAAGAAGGAATTATTACGACCACTGAGAACATGGAAGGAGATCAAATAGAGCCTATCATGCTAGAAGATATTCGGGGACCAAAAATATGGAGGAAGAAATAGAAGTGTAACGATGATGCTGATGTCTCGTCGAAGAAGCATACAGAGGATCGATCTGTTAATGACGAAGACCTGAGTAGGCAGGAAGAGACAATCCAAACCACTACCCCCACTCATACCGTGGTTAAGCCGGTGGGCAATGAAGTTATCCCTGGTCGACCAGTCGACATTGCTGTACAAGAAACTACAGAGGTTATCAGCTTTAGCACGGTAAGCGAAGGTATTCCAGATAGTAGCACAGGCAGTGAAGGGGTGAAGAAACCTTCAGTCCTAGGCAAGAAATCCAAATCAAAGGAACACCAACCGGGCACAGGGAGTCCATACAATCCATATGTAACAAGAAATAGAACAAGACGAGGAACTGAAGCTAGCGAGGGAGGTGCCTCCTCCTCCAAACAAACTCAGCTATGTCCTTATGATTAATACAATAGCCTGGAACATTAGGGGTTCCGGCAAGAAGAAGGTCAGGAAATTCCTCAAACATCTTGTGGCTAAACATAAAGTTAAGCTTGTCTCCATATCCGAACCGCGTATCTTTGGTGTAGAGGCGCAAAATGTGATTAAAGACATTGGCTTTACGAGTTCTCATAGAGTGGAGGCCAGCGGTTTCTCAGGAGGGATTTGGATCCTCTAGAATGAAGATGAATGTGAGGTAAAGATACTTCAAAGCCATAAACATTTCATCCATTGTTGTATTGATGACAACACTCTATGCACTTTCGTATATGCGTCACCTAGCCCTGGGGACGACCTATTCTATGGGAGCATTTGATCCGGCTGAGCCAATCCATCACCATGCCGTGGATTACTCTGGGGGATTTCAATTGCATGATCAACCCGGACGAGAAGCTGGGAAGAAATAGATTCAATGTAAACGAAGCAGCACGGTTCAACAATGTCATACTTCAAGCTGGCCTTGCCGACCTGGGCAGTACAGGTTATGCATTTACCTATAAGAAAGGACTCCTCCATGAATGACTGGACAGAGCTTTGGCTAATAGGGAATGGATACAGAAGTATTCCACCTTCATTTGTGAGAACTTATCCAGGTTTGGCTAAGATCACAATCCAATAGCTATGCTATATTCGACTGCCCCGAAACAACCACCAAGGTTCAAGACTCGGGCATCATGGAACAAAGACTCAAATTTTCACAATCTCATGGAACTCCACTAGAACCCCAATGTGCATTTCCATGCTACACTTGAACAAGCACAACCGTAGATATTGAAGTGGGATACCATTACCAGACATCTTAATAGCAAAGTCAAGCAGAAAGTCCTTTAAAAAATAACCCAGATGCAACGTAACCTGGAAAGACAGTACAATGAGGAAGATGATCGTGAATGTCTGAATCTTGAAAGGAAGCTGGAAGAGTTTCTAATGAAGGAAGTGGAAGATTGGAAACAGAGAAGTCACCTTAATTGGCTGGTTGAGGGGGACAACAACACAAGATTTTATCATACATATGTAAATAACAGAAGAAGAATAAACAATATTAGAAGCTTACAAGATACCCAAGGAGTATGGTTGACAAATGCATCTGATATTAAGGCTTTAGTATCCAACCATTTTGAAGATATGTTCACGGGGAAACAACCACCAACTACAGTAGGTTTGGATAGCATTCCGGAAAATTTCAAGCATCTAAACTCGAGGCAGCTTAGAAATCTTGGCGCAACACCTACTGAGAATGAGGTCTGGAAAATCATTAAGGCTGTAGACCCCTTCAAAGTTGCAGGTCCCGATGGGGCCGACATGCACTTCATTAAATCGAACTGGAAGCAAATCAAGTACAATGTTCTTCTTACCATCAGGAGTCTGCTTAATGGTAATGATATACCAGATGTTGTAGCAGATGCAAGCATAGCCCTCATACCCAAAGTGAAGCATCTGATTAACTACAGTCAGCTTAGACCTATAACTCTTAACAACGTATGCCTCAAACTGGCATCTAAAGTGATTTTCGGAAGAGTTTTGAAGCATATATCCCAATGGGTGTCGCATGAACAATCTAGCTTTATACCTGGCAGATGCATAGCTGACAATATCATTATGGTCCAGGAGATTATCCATAACCTCAGGCGCAAGGCCAGTGCCCCGTATATGGCTATCAAGGTCGACCTTTCTAAGGCCTATGACCGGAAGTCTTGGAAGTTTATTGAGCATACACTTAACAACATGACCTGGCCCCTAAATATCAAAGCTTATATCCTCAAATCTTTCTCCTCAGGCAGCACGAGAATTATCTTCAATGGTGAGCTATTTCCTGCCTTCGAGAAATCTAGAGGGCTCCAACAGTGAGATCCAATGTCCCCTTATTTATTTGTCCTATGTATGGAGCATCTTACCCAACTTATTAACCAGTTCGTCGAAGCCAAGAAATGGACCCCTATCAAGCTTTCCGAATAGGGACCACATATATCTCATATCATCTTTGCAGATGACATAGTCATTTTTGCCAAAGCATCCCTAGAACAAATCTCAACCATCAATCAGTGCTTCCAAATGTTTTGAGAAGCGTCAGGCCAAAAGATTGCTATAGATAAATCTAAATTTTTTTTCGCTGCATCATTTAATAGAGAAACCAGGGTGGCTATCTACAGGGCAAGTGGAATTATGGAAACTGACGATCTCAGAATATATTTGGGGGTCCCTCTTCTACACAAAAGAGTTAACAAGCAAACCTATTCATTCCTTGCAAACAATATGGAGGCAAGGGTCAACGGCTGGACAACAAGAACCCTTTCTTTGGCAGGGCGCATATGCCTGGTTAAATCTGTGCTAACTTCCCTACCAACTTATGTCATGCAGACAGCCATAATTCTGAAATCCATCTATACCAAGCTAGACAGGATCATTCACAAGTTCATTTGGGGTGGATGCGGTAATGGGAATCCAGTGTCTTTGGTTGTATGGAACAAAGTCTGCACCAGCACCAATAATGACGGACTAGGAATTAAATCAATGGCAGACTGGAACAAAGCAATCATTTGGAAAAATACATGGAAATTTCTGAACAGCAAGAACTCTCTTTGGGCCAAGGGATTGAACCAAAAATATAAGACCTTCAAGGACTACCTTCGTAGTAGATCGACACCTTTCTGGAGAAGCATGCAATCAGGGTTGAACTTTGTTAAAGAGAACTGCATTAAAACGATCAACAATGGGGACTCTACGTTAGTGTGGAAGGATCACTGGGTTCCAGCGTATAAAGAGTTACAAACATACTTCTCAATACCTGTCTGTCACCAGCTCATCGACTTGACTGTGAGTTCCTTACGCAACCTGGAAGGAAACTGGGACAATGATTTCCTACACATCTACCTTCCTGATCAATGTGTAAATCGCATTACTAACCTTCCTATTCCAGATGGGAGGAGAGGTGATGATAAATGGATTTGGCTACATGAGGAAAGTGGATGCTACACTACGTCCTCGGCATATGAGCTTATTCACGATGACATTCAATATCCCATAAACAAGCTTTGGCACATCATTTGGAAGCTGCAGATACCTAGTAAGATCAAGGTGTTCATCTGGCTCGTGGCTCATGAAGCAATTATGACTAACTGTTGAAGAAAGCAACGAACCTTCACTAACAATGTTGTCTGCCCAAGATGTGAAGCACATGAGGAAGATACCTTCCATGCCCTTTGGACCTGTCTGTATGCTAAAGAAATCTGGGTGAAGAGTAACACCAATAATACTTTTAACCCGCTTAACACCTCGATTCAACAGTGGCTTATGAACTATCTAAATGGCAAGGAGGCAGATATCATTTACTTCACTGTAACCTGCTGGATAATATGGAAAGCAAGGAATAATATGGGGTTTGATAATGTCTATGTCAGGAATACGAAGCAACTTGCTCAAATTGACAATCTATGCACCAACATCCTTAAAGGTACAATCAAGAATGCTCAAGCTAAATACAATCAAATGGTGGAGGAAATTGATGTAACTGGAGTGCCTAATGAACACAAGATGGTGTATGTTGACGCGGCTGTCAAAGGTAATGAGGCATCCATAGCTATGATCACACTGAATGAGGGAGGGATATGGATTGGCAGAGCGGCCATACATATCTAGGTCGAGTCAGTGACAGAAGCTGAAATACAAGCAATAGATTTTTCCCTAAGGATCTATACTGAAGCTTTAAGGGGACCAACTGCTATTATCACTGATAGCTCCAAGGCTGTTAAAGCCATTGATGGACTACTTGAGAACTTCCCAACTTTTAGTGTTTGGATACAGTCCATTCACAGTATTCTTAATGGCAGACCTAAATTACAGATTATTAATCTCCCTCGAGAGCATAACATGTTGGCAGATGCTCTATCCAAACACCACCTAAAAAATCACAAGAATGGTTGTACCTATACGGACCCTCCTGACAACCCTGTGAGTCATCCTATCCCTTTTCCCTTATGTAATGGTAGGAGTCCTACCAAATTTAATTTCATAGCTGACAGTGTAATAAATTCTAGATTTATGCCTGCAAGAGGAGGGTAGGATGAATAAAGGAATCTCCTGACTTTTTCTAAAAAAAAAGCAATAGTCCACTAGTAAAACCTACTAGTGAAATTTATATCAAGATTTTATCAGCATCTGAAGATTGGGAAAAATTAAAGAAGTTTAATCTAGTACATTGCATCCAAATCGGAGTATCTTCCCCAGAATACGTCAAGAAAATAGAAGTAAGTTTCCAAAAAGAATTTGAAGGAAACAAAGTCAACAAAGAATTTGTTGAAACTAGAAAAGCTCTAGGACTAAAAGTTCTTTGCCAAGTATTAGAAAAATTAATCAATGAAAACTGAAGTTGGCTACACAAAGCCTCAGACAATATAATTATTCTTTCTAATATAAGAAGAACTAACATATCAACAAAAATCAATCTAGAAAAGTTTCTAAAAAGGATAGAAATCGGACAAATAAAGTCAAGCTGCAGATGCCAACAAGTGTTTTGCCAGCTCAGAAAGCATGAAGGAAGGATATGTCCCGCATGCCAAGACAAGATGGAAAGAGATAGCCACAGCAGCACTAGCTGTTGAAGATGAAAAAGACGTCAGCAATGATGAACAAAAGCAATAATACATACACAAAGAGACTTTAAAAATATGACAAGAGGAAAAAACATTTATTCAAAATTTGACTGCAAATTAGGATTCTATCAAATAAGAATAGATGAAAAAAGTATACCATTGACAACATTCAGTACTCCACAAGGACATTATGAATGGACAGTAATGCCTTTCAGATTAAAAAATGCTCCACAAATATACCAAAGAAGAATGGATAAGGTATTCGAACCTTATAATTCCTTTTGTCTAGTATATGTCGATGATATTCTTATAGCCAGTAAAAGTGAAGAAGAACATTACAATCATCTGCAAATATTTTCCCTTATTTTCCAAAAGGCAGGAATATTATTATCTAAGAAGAAAATAGAAATCTGTAAATCTAAAATAGAATTCTTAGGATTAAAATTAGACTTAAGAGGAATAGAATTGCAGGAACATATTGTAGAGAAAATCATTATGTTTCCAGATAAAATAGAAGACAAAAAACAACTTCAAAGATTTTTAGGATGTCTAAATTATGCAGAACAATTTATCGAAAATTTGGCAAAATTAAGAAATCCCTTACAAAAACTATTAAAGAAAAATGCTATCTTCCTTATGACAGAAGAACTTATAAATCATGTTAGGTTTATAAATGAGAAATGTAAAAATCTACCAAGATTAGATCTCCCTTTAGAAGGAGATGACTTGATAATAGAAACTGACGCCTCTAAAGAATTTTGGGGAGCAGTCTTAAAGAAAAAAGATGAACAAAAAGAAAAAATATGCAGATATATATCTGGAATGTTTACCGACACAGAAAAAAGATATCACTCAAATGAGAAAGAATTACAGACACTAAAAAGGGAATTAAAAAATTCTCTTATTTCTTGCTACCTAAAAAATTCCTAGAACGAGTAGATAATACCCAGGTAAACGCTTTCATTAAAAACAATCTACCATCTACACTAGAATATAAACGACTAAGAAGATGGCAGACATTTTTTACAGAATATATTTTTGACATAGAAGTTATTAAAGGAGAAACTAACTTTCTTGCAGATTTTTTATCAAGAGAATACAATGGAGCAAGTTGAAAAAAAAACTTGCAGAATTAGAAGCTCGATTACCACGTAATTGTAATCTGTTACAAGACAATTACGTATAATTAATTGAAATGATTCAAAAATAGGAAAAAATATTGCCAATATAGAAGAAAGCAAACAAGATATTGCAGGAATAATTGCAGATCTGAATTGCTTCAGGAGAGAAATACAACAAAAAGGATCAGAAACAACACAGATGGATAAAGCAACATGTAAAAGACCGATTGATATATCCCTCCAAATTTCTGATTCAATCAGTAGCCAAAAAACTACTGAAAATACAAGCCTAACGGCAAGAGGAAGCAGTTTTAAAACTGCTCAGACTAGCTTTACAACTGAAAATATTATCTCTTCGGAGAAAGATGACAACCAAATGGCAAGAAGTAGTTTTCAAACTGCAATTTCCTCAGAAAATAGCTCCCGCCTAACAGCGGAGAATACAATCTCTTCGGAGAAAGAATCCCGCAATAAAGCGGATAATATAAAACTGATGCCCGAAAGAATATTTAAATTTAGGGTATCTAAGAGTGAGCAGGATTATGACCTGCAATTGAACCTCACAAATTTCTTAACAAAAAGTGAAAATGAATACATATCTCTATTAGAGATTGTTTACAATCTCAAAACACCAGAGACTTGTGCTCCAGATCACACGGGAATTTATCCTAGAATCAATTTAGACAAAGGAGTCGATCCAATAATTATTAAGGATTGTTACAGAATTGGAGCAGCAAATCTATTATGTTTGAGCCAGGACCTCAGAGAAATTCAAGGGCTACCCCAAGAAATTATTAAAAGCAATAGTCCACTAGTAAAACCTACTAGTGAAATTTATATCAAGACTTTCTCAGCATCCGAAGATTGAGAAAAATTAAATAAGTGTAATCCAGTACATTGCATGCAAATCGGAGTATCTTCCCCATAATACGTCAAGGAAATAGAAGCAAGTTTCCGAAAATAATTTGAAGGAAACAAAGTCAACAAAGAATTTGTTGAAACTACAAGAGCTATGGGACTAAAAGTTCTTTGCCAAGTATTAGAAAAATTAATCAATAAAAACCGAAGCTGGCTACACAAAGCCTCGGACAATATAATTATTCTTTCTAATACAAGAAGAACTAACATATCAAGAAAAATTAATCTAGAAAGGTTTCTAAAAAAGATAAAAACCGGACAAATAAAGTCAAGCTGCAGATGCCAACAAGTGTTTTGCCAGCTCAGAAAGCAGGAATGAAGGATATGTCCCGCATGCCAAGATAAGATGGAAAGAGACAGCCACAATAGCACTAGCCGCTGAAGATGAAAAAGACGTCAACAATGACGAACAAAAGCAATAATACATCAGATACGTCATCAATGATGAAAGAAAGCATTAGAAAGAAGAAGCATTCTCGAACGCACAAGTGTTCGTTAAAGAAATACATCAAAAGAGAAGATTATTCTCCACCGAACAAGTGTGCGACAAACATGTAACGAGAAAAGAATGTAAACATCAATGTAACTGAGAGAGTGTCTATATAAACTCTCGAGGACTTGTAGGGAGGACACTCGTAATAGAAGAGAGTCCTGATAGGATATGTGTATACCATAAGTCTTTCGTTCAATAAAGGAGATTCAATCTTATTTCATTCCAGATTTCATCCTAGTTCTTGATATGAGTCTTGCATTCTAAATTCCCATAGCGTAAGAAACATTCTTTAGCAGGAAGATGATAATCCTTGTACAACCATAGAGAAGGAGGATCTGTGTGTAATCCGTTACACCCCCATTTCATTTTATCTTCACCGGTCGAGAGTGATCTCTCCCTTATTCTATCGCGGAGGCCGTCGTCCAAAAAGTCTGATCAAGCAAAGGAGTACGTAAGGACGTAGGGATATGAAGGCTATAGGATGATAAGGAGTTCAAGATCCAGAATGTCCAGGTCTAAGGATTACTTCTTTTAGAAATCGTTAAGAGAAGATCGACTGACATTGAAGATAGAAGGAAGTGAGGTGGGCAACACAGGTATATAGACTATCTTGCTCTTTGTGGTACTCAGAGTATTATTATCTTTCTGCTATAAGCTAGTTTCTTATGCGATGAATTTGATTATGCGAAGAACTTTTATCCATCTAAAAGTTGAACTAGAAATGAAGATACTAAGAATCCTGTTTAAAATAAGTATTAATCATAGACAGAATGATAAAGCTGAAAAAGCATACAACACCCATAAGGGCAGTTCGAGTATGTTTTTGAAGCATGATAATAGAATCAAAAAAATTTGCCAACAAAAAGTGGTATCAGAGCCATGTAACAATCCAAAATACGAAGAGGAACTTAAGTATGAATAAAACAAGTTAGAAAATTTAGATAATAACATATACGAAGCTTTAGATCTAGAATTTGAAGTAAACATTGAATAATATGTTAAAAAATTAGAAGTACAGGATCATGAAAACAATTCGAAAAACTTTCAAAAGATTCAAGAAATGATAGTAGAATTACAAAGAACAATGGAATATATATATGAAAAACAAAATAATGAATGTATATCAAAAATAAATCTATTCCAAACTAGTAGAAATGAAATAATTGAACAATTAAAAAATAAATATTTAGAAGGCGAAGCAGAAGAACTAGATAGTTTAAGTCAAGAAATTGTGAGATTAACGGAGAAAGTCAAAACTATAAACACGAAGCCCATAGAGGGAGAGACATCTGGAAGTCAAGTAACTATGCCTATTCCTACAACGGTCCCTAGTGGACAAGATAGTAGAAGTGAAACACCAGAACAACCAGGAGCTAGATACTGGTCAGATCCTAGCTTTAGAAGAAAACCTACTGATAGGAATAGATACGAAGGGATAAACTGGGCATCAGATAGAAGACCGAGTAATATTACTCTAGAAACCCCAGTTGATTATATGAATCAAGAATATATTAGTGCAAACGGAATTTATTTAAATCTAAATTGTGTAAGAAATATTGACGAAGCTATAACAAGATGGGCGAAAGCCACATATTTATCAATAACATCACAAAGTTATGATATTGAAACAACATCAAGATTTGTCATTTAACTTTGCAAGGAACCGTAGCAGATTGGTGGAAAGGATTAACTGATAATGATAAAGAAGCAGTAAAAGGAACATCAACCACACTAGCTCAAGTGGTAAATAACTATGAAAATGAATTACGAGGAGAATTTCTAGGAGAAACATGGAATGTAAACAGATGTGTAGAAAAAGAAAAAGAAAAATAGAGATTTACCTTTTTACTATACAATCTAAATTTATGTGACATGTGCCGAATAGATGAATATATATGTAAATTTCAGGAATACTTCTATAAAATATATGATAGAACAGATAGAGAAAATGTTACCAATAAAAGTCTACTAAATTTATTTTATACAAAAGTACCTGACCCTTGGGGATTTAAAGCAATGCAATTATATCCCCATTATATTGGACAACGAGCATACACATTAGGAGGACGAATAGAATTTCTAAAAATGAAATTAGAAGAATGGTGTGTTGAAGCTACACTAAGTAGAAAAAAAATAAAGTGGTAAAACAGGGACTTTGTTGTTCACAATTGACCCATCCAATAACTATAGGATGTGAGCCAATGAGGTATAATAGAAGAAATAAATATAAATTTAAAAAGAGAAAGAGGTTCAGATTCAAACCGAAACCAAAACAAAAATATTATAGAAAAAAGAAGATTTATAATAAAATACAAAGAAACCAAAAGAATGCAAATGCTTTATATGCCAAGAAATAGGACACTATGCCAATGAATGTCCAAAAAGAGGATCTAAGAAAATTAACCAAAAACAATTCGAAGAAAATATAGAAGAAGAACTTTTTGAAATAGAAAACATTCAAGAATTTGTTCAAATAACAGACAACGAACAATCAGATGGATCGGTCTATTATTTCTCAGACACAGAATCAGACTGAAGAAGAAATAATAGAAGAATATCAGGAAGAAGCAGGAAATTTCTTGCAAGAAGTATTAATAGACAGAAAATTATTCAATCGAATAAGAACACCGAATTAAGATTGGAAAATTCTGATGGATTTAGAACATCTCTCTTTGAAAAGATTACTCAAAGAAAACATATTTTCTATTATGGAATAACTAATAGAGAAATGCCTATGCTAATAGAATACACTAGAAATAGAATATATATACCTTTACTTCGGAAGGAAGACCTAATGAGAAAAATGGAAAAAATAAAAGATAGATCTAAAATAGGATGGATTCACATAAGAGCTATTCAAATGATGATAAAAGTAAACTTTAGAGAAGGAATAGATTCACCCATAAATGTTTTATTAATGGATAATAGAATTAATGATAGAAGAGATGCTACATTAGGAATATTACAAGGAAATATTAGTCATCAAAACCCAATCTTTAATATTTATCCAAAGATAAGTGTAAACATTAAAGATAATAATATAAACAGAACTTTAAGTCTAATACAAGATTTTCAAAGAATAGAATTCATGAAAAAGGATCCATTCCTTATTCAATAACATATATAATAAGCTATGCTCTTAGCAACACACATCACTCTGAAAAATTTGAAGATAAAGATATTATAATGCTTCCTAATATTTTTAAAGATATAGGAAAAATCACAAAGCCAGACATAATTTCAGAAATAGAGATACCAGAAAATATAAATATAGATGTCTCATAAAAACCCTTGGTAACAGATAATAAAATCCTAAGAAGATTACGTTACGAGGGAAATCAGTTACACACACACATACACACACACACAGACACACACACACACACACAAACACACACACACACACACACACACACACACACACATATATATATATATATATATATATATATATATACATACGTTTTTTTTTGGTCGGTCAAAAAGCGTGCTACTATAAAATCAAAACTTTGGGCACAAAGTACCCCATTACATCACAAGGAGCTAATAAGCTCCACCAGGAACATAAACCCCACGCAGGGGGTATGACACTAGACCTAAAGATAACATTCACTGAGAAAACATCAAAACTAACAATACTAAATACCAGGCATTCCTACCAGGAGAACGATTTACAGCCTGCAGATACATGCAATAAGTCCACCCACAAATATTAGCTACAGATTACAAAAAGTCAACCACCTGGTAGTCCTACATGTATCAGCATCACTAGCATCAAATCTTCTCATATCACAAAAATATTGCAAGCCACCAACAGAGAACCGCGAGCCTAAAAGATTCGAAACAATCCTATCATTCTTGGCACGGTACCAACTGTCTAATTAAAACACCCACAAGGTGTGGTCCTATGCCAACAATTTGAGGATTCAACTCACTTTCGAAGCCACACAACCAACTGTAGATGAACTGCATTAGAGGCAGCAACCCGCTTCTACCAAAGAAGTTGCACGTCAACACCTTGGAGGTGTTCCTGTAATGGTCCATGATCCTCTGAGAAGCTGTTAACACAGCACCAAATTACTGCAGGAAGCAGCAACAAGGATAAAGAGGAAGAGAAGTGGAACTTGCCCCGCTCATAAGCCCGAACCCTCTTGATGTAGCAGAAAGCATCGAGGCAAAACGTCAAACGCCTTGAAGGTGTTCCGAACCAACTAAAGCAGAGAAGCCACCGAGAGCAGGGCCCCTGACTGCAGCTAGGCAAGTCATCGATCAGCTTGAGGACGACCGTCAGAGTAGGTTGCGCAACTGCTGGACGGAGAAGGAGAGCCCAAACCGTCTAGAGGAGAGACCTGCTACCGTCAAGGCCTCCACCCAAGGCAGAACCTTCAGGGGCTAGGGCCGTCTCCAGGCAAGCTGGGGACAAATCCAGGACCACCTTTCCGCCGGCTAAACCACGAAAGACGCAGCGCTGAAACCGTAGATCCGCCAACACCCTGGTTACCTGGAACAAAGAGGTGCAAGGGAGAAGAGCGGTCGAGGAACCCCTTTTCTCTGTCTGCGAGGCTGAGCAGAAAAGCAGAAGCTTCGG